>CM066031.1:4968209-5061056 GCA_033557465.1 Ichthyophis bannanicus | reverse complement strand
TGCCAGTCCTAAACCCCCCATCATCCCACAGCCCATTACCAGTCCTAACCCCATCAGCCCACCTCAAGTCCTAACCCCTCCCCATCAGCCCATTTCCAGTCCTAGCCCCCCATAGCCCACAGCCCATTACCAGGCCTAACCCCATCAGCCCACCTCAAGGCCAAACCCCTCCCCATCAGCCCATTTCCTGTCCTAGCCCCCCATAGCCCATTATCAGTCCTAATTCCCCCATAGCCCATTACCAGACAGCCCCCCGTCAGCCAACAGCCCATTACCAGTCTTAACCCCCTCCCATAGCCCATTACCAGTTCTAACCCCCCCAACAGCCCACAGCCCATTACCAGTCCTAACCCCATCAGCCCACCTCAAGTCCTAACCCCGCCCCATCAGCCATTTCCTGTTCTTGCCCCCCCATAGCCATTAGCAGTCTTAACCCCCCCTAGCCCATTTCCAGTCCTAACCCCCCCTCCAGCCCACAGCCCATTACCAGTCCTAATCCCATCAGCCCACCTCCAGTGTTAACCCCCCCATCAGCCCATTTCCAGTCCTAATCCCCATCACCCAATTTTCAGTTTAAGCCCCCCATTACCCCATTACCAGTCCTAACCTCCCCATCAGCCCACTCCCAGTCCTAATCCCACCAGCCCATTTCCAGTCCTAATCCCCCATCACCCAATTTTTAGTTTTAGCCCCCCCATAGCCCATTACCAGTCCTAACCCCCATCAACCCACTTCCAGTCCTAATCCCATCAGCCCATATACAGACTTAGCTCCCCCATAGCCCATCACCACTCCTAATCCCCCCCAGCCCATCACCACTCCTAATCCCCCCCCAGCCCATCACCACTCCTAATCCCCCCCCAGCCCAGCCCAGCCCGGCCCAGCCCAGCCCAGGGAAACGTTTTTTTTTAAAAAGCTGTCTTCTCCCGCTGCCGGGGCCGCCGCGGCAGAATCGAGTGTGCCGCATGGCCCCCCTGCCCAGCAGAGCATGCCCTCCCCTGTATTCGCTCTCTCTTCGCAGCTTCAGTCACACGCGCCGGCTTTCAGAGCGCGAAGGGACTAGTTTCCCTTTCGTGGCTCTGTTAAGCCCGCGGGGGCTGATGGGAACTTCCCATCAGCAGCCGCGGGCTTAACAGAGCAGCGAGGGAGAAACTCTCCCCTCGCGCTCTGAAAGCCGGCGCGTGTGACTGAAGCTGCGAATAGAAAGCGGATACAGGGGAGGGCAGGCTCTGCTGGGCAGGGGGGCCCCGCGGCACACTCGATTCTGCCGCGGCGGCCCCGGCAGCGGGAGAAGACAGCTTTTTTTTTTTTTTTTTTTTTTTACTTTAGGATCAGAATGTTTTTTGCGCGGGGCCCCCTGAAATGCGGGGCCCTGTGCAAAAAACATTCTCGCTCAATGGACGGGCCGGCCCTGCCCATTGCATGATCACACCCAGGGCCTCTATTGTAAGTTTCTCTCCCTTGCTCTTTCCCTCCTGGTGTGAATGCTCGATCCTTTCCTGGCAGGAACTAGCCTTCCTTCTCTCCTATCTCTGATTCTAACTTGTTTGTTTATTTATTTATTTAAAAGGACTTATATCCCGCCCTCTCCTTTAATCAAGGCAGTATACACAACAACCAATCAAATTATATTGACATTTCTGTTATCATGCAGTGTTATACAGTGAATGTGTGGGTGTGTAAGTTGGCGTTGATTCGTGGTGGGCTATTTACAGCATGAGCTACTTTACATTATTATCTACATGAGTGAGAAAGGGTGGGGGGGCTTGTATTAGTCCAGGGGCTGTCGGGCACCATTATGTGCTATCGCCGTAATGCTCGATGAAGAGCGTTGTCTTGAGTTGTTTTACAACTTGTTTTACATTTGTACCCCGCCCTGCTGCGCTAAGTGAAAAGCCGTTTGTCAAACCCCAATAAACAGCAACATCAACATAAATGCCTGCAGCGAGGCAAAACAGGACTGAGGCATCTGCTAAGCTAAACTATGAGCTGAGTTTTCTAGGGAGAGGCACACACGCCCTCCTCTGACACATAAGTAGAGGAAACGAAACTGAAACTAAAGCTTATTCTCCATTTCTCAGGATCATGGCTGCAGGGAGCACGGCTGAGAGTCTGCAGGACGAAGTTTCTTGTCCCATCTGTCTGGATTATTTTACAGACCCCGTGATTACAGAGTGTGGCCACAACTTCTGCCGCTCCTGTATCACTCAGTCCTGGGAGGGGTTCGATACAAACTTTCCCTGTCCCCAGTGCAGAGAAACATCTCAGCAGAGGAACCTCAGGTCTAACAGGCAGCTGGCGAATATCACAGAAATGCTGAAAAATCTTCCTCAGTGCTCATTCAGAAGACAAGAGGAAAATCTGTGTGAGGAGCATGAAGAGAAAACTGAGACTGTTATGCAAAGAGGATCAGAGACTGATCTGTGTGGTGTGTGACAAGTCCGAGGATCACAGATCTCACCATGTGATTCTCATAGAGAAGGCCGTGCAGGAATACAAGGTGTGTGTCTGAATCTTTATTATCACAGGGTGTCCCGGGTTCACAGATCACACCATGTGATCCTCATACAGGACGCCGTGCAGGAATACAAGGTGCGTGTCAGAATCTTTATTATCACAGGGTGTCCCTGAGGTAACAGATCTCACCCTGTGATCCCCATAGAGGAGGCCACACAGGAATACAAGGTGTGTGTCAGTATCTTTATTATCACAGTGTGTCCCGGGATCACAGATCTCACACCGTGATCCCCATAAAGGAGGCCGCGCAGGAATACAAGGTGTATATCAGTATCTTTATTATCACAGGGTGTCCTGGGGTCACCGATCTCACCCCATGATCCCATAGAGGAGGCCGTGCAGGAATATAAGGTGAGTGTCAGTATCTTTATTAGCACAGGGTGTCCCGGAGTCACAGATCTCACCCCGTGATCCCCATAGAGGAGACCGTGCAGGAATACAAGGTGTGTGTCAGTATCTTTATTATCACAGGGTGTCACAGAGTCACAGATCTCACCCCATGATCCCCATAGAGGAGGTCGCACAGAAATACAAGGTGTGTGTCAGTATCTTTATTATCACAGGGTGTCCCGGGGATCACAGATCTCACCACGTGATCCCCATAAAGGAGGCCGTGCAGGAATACAAGGTGTGTGTCAGTATCTTTATTATCAAAGGGTGTCCGAGGGACACAGATCTCACCCCGTGATCCCCATAGAGGAGGCCGCGCAGGAATACAAGGTGTGTGTCAGTATATTTATTATCACGGGTGTCCTGGGATCACAGATCTCACCCCGTGATCCCCATAGATGAGGCCACGCTGGATTACAAGGTGTGAGTCATTATCATTATTATCACGGGGTGTCCTGGGGTCACAGATCTCACCCCGTGATCCCCATAGAGGAGCCGCGCAGGACTACAAGGTTGTGTCAGTATCTTTATTATCACAGGGTGTCCCGGGATCACAGATCACACCATGTGATCCTCATACAGGACGCCGTGCAGGAATACAAGGTGCGTGTCAGAATCTTTATTATCACAGGGTGTCCCTGGGGTAACAGATCTCACCCCTGTGATCCCCATAGAGGAGGCCACACAGGAATACAAGGTGTGTGTCAGTATCTTTATTATCACAGTGTGTCCCGGGATCACAGATCTCACACCGTGATCCCCATAAAGGAGGCCGCGCAGGAATACAAGGTGTATGTCACTATCTTTATTATCACAGGGTGTCCTGGGGTCACCGATCTCACCCCATGATCCCCATAGAGGAGGCCGTGCAGGAAAATAAGGTGAGTGTCAGTATCTTTATTAGCGCAGGGTGTCCCGGGATCACAGATCTCACCCCGTGATCCCCATAGAGGAGACCGTGCAGGAATACAAGGTGTGTGTCAGTATCTTTATTATCACAGGGTGTCACAGAGTCACAGATCTCACCCCCATGATCCCCATAGAGGAGGCCACGCAGGAATACAAAGTGTGTGTCAGTATCTTATTATCACAGTGTGTCCCGGGCTCACAGATCTCACCCCGTGATCCCCATAGATGAGGCCGCGCAGGAATACAAGGTGTGTGTCAGTATATTTATTATCACTGGGTGTCCAGGGGTCACAGATCTCACCCCGTGATCCCCATAGAGGAGGCCGCTCAGGAATACAAGGTTTGTGTCAGTATCTTTATTATCACAGTGTGTTCCGGGCTCACAGATCTCACCCCGTGATCCCCATAGAGGAGGCCGCGCAGGAATACAAGGTGTGTGTGTCAGTATATTTATTATCACAGAGAGTCCTGGGGTCACAGATCTCACCCCATGATCCCCATAGAGGAGGCCGTGCAGGAATACAAGGTGTGTGTCAGTATCTTTATTATCACATGGTGTCTCTGATCACAGATCTCACCCCAAGATCCCATAGAGGAGGCCGAGCAGGAATACAAGGTGAGTGTCAGTATCTTTATTATCACAGGGTGTCCCGGGGTCACAGATCTCACCCCGTGATCCCCATAGAGGAGGCCAAGCAGGAATACAAGGTGTGTGTCAGTATCTTATTATCACAGGGTGTTCTGAGGGTCACAGATCTCACCCCATGATCCCCATAGAGGAGGCCGCGCAGGAATACAAGGTGTATGTCAGTATCTTTATTATCACAGGGTGTTCTGAGGGTCACAGATCTCACCCCGTGATCCCCATAGAGGAGGCCGCGCAGGAATACAAGGTGTGTGTCAGTATCTTTATTATCACAGGGTGTCCCAGAGTCACAGATCTCACCCCGTGATCCCCATAGAGGAGGCCGCGCAGGAATACAAGGTGTGTGTCAGTATCTTTATTATCACAGCGTGTCCTGGGGTCACAGATCTCACCCCGTGATCCCCATAGAGGAGGCCATGCAGGAATACAAGGTGTGTGTCAGTATCTTTATTATCACAGGGTGTCCTGGGGTCACAGATCTCACCCCGTGATCCCCATAGAGGAGGCCGCGCAGGAATACAAGGTGTATGTCAGTATCTTTATTATCACAGGGTGTTCTGAGGGTCACAGATTTCACCCCGTGATCCCCATAGAGGAGGCCGCGCAGGAATACAAGGTGTGTGTCAGTATCTTTATTATCACAGGGTGTTCTGGGGACACAGATCTCACCCGTGATCCCCATAGAGGAGGCCGTGCAGGAATACAAGGTGTGTGTCAGTATATTTATTATCACAGGGTGTCCCGGGGTCACAGATCTCACCCCGTGATCCCCATAGAGGAAACCGCGCAGGAATACAAGGTGTGTGTCAGAATCTTTATTATCACAGGGTGTCTCTGAACACAGATCTCACCCCATGATCCCCATAGAGGAGGCCGCACAGGAATACAAGGTAAGTATCAGTATCTTTATTATCACAGCGTGTCCCGGGGTCACAGATCTCACCCCGTGATCCCCATAGAGGAGGCCGCGCAGGAATACAAGGTGAGTGTCAGTATCTTTATTATCACAGGGTGTCTCTGATCACAGATCTCACCCCATGATCCCCATAGAGGAGGCGCGCAGGAATGCAAGGTGTGTCAGTAACTTTATTATCACAGGGTGTCTCTGATCACAGATCTCACCCCATGATCCCCATAGAGGAGGCCGCGCAGGAATACAAGGTGTGTGTCAGTATCTTTATTATCACAGGGTGTCCCGGGGTCACAGATCTCACCCCATGATCCCCATAGAGGAGGCCGCGCAGGAATACAAGGTGTGTGTCAGTATATTTATTATCACAGCATGTCCCGGGGGTTACAGATCTCACCCCATGATCCCCATAGAGGAGGCCGCGCAGGAATACAAGGTGAGTGTCAGTATCTTTATTATCACAGGGTGTCCCGGGGTCACAGATCTCACCCCGTGATCCCCATAGAGGAGGCCGTGCAGGAATACAAGGTGTGTGTCAGTATCTTTATTATCACAGGGTGTTCTGGGGACACAGATCTCACCCCGTGATCCCCATAGAGGAGGCCGAGCAGGAATACAAGGTGAGTGTCAGTATCTTTATTATCACAGGGTGTCCCGGGGTCACAGATCTCACCCCGTGATCCCCATAGAGGAGGCCGCGAAGGAATACAAGGTGAGTGTCAGTGTCTTTATTATCACAGGGTGTTCTGGGGACACAGATCTCACCCCGTGATCCCCATAGAGGAGGCCGCGCAGGAATACAAGATGTGTGTCAGTATCTTTAATATCACAGGGTGTCTCTGATCACAGATCTCACCCCATGATCCCCATAGAACAGGCCACAGAGGAATACAAGGTGTGTGTCAGTATCTTTATTATCACAGGTGTCTCGGGGTCACAAATCTCATCCCGTGATCCCCATAGAGGAGACCGAGCAAGAATACAAGGTGTGTGTCAGTATTTTTATTATAACCTAAGTGATGGTCTGTGGCTTACGAGAGTAATAAGGAAATCCAAATCACATCAAACAAATACTCCCAATATAATAGCAGAAAGTGAAAAAGTGAAGTATATAGTTTAAAATCAAATTACAATAAACAATTTTTTTATAGGAAGGGTAAGGTCTCAGAACTTACAGGCTGTCAGCGGCTTCATGCTCATTGAACACCCCATTTAGGTACATCATTGACCTACCACCATCCCTTCCATTAGTAGTTTTTTTTGGAGTTGTGTTCAAACAAAATTTAAAAAACTGTGCAGTCCATAAAACAGCTGATCAAGGCCGGCAATCTTCTTAAGAAAAATAATGAAGCTTTTACTTAGCTTTTCCTAAGAGCTTTGATAAGTAATCGAAAAGAGGTCTGCCAAAGCCTTGGTTGTCCATGGCTGGCAAATCCCACCGCCAACTAGCGCGCTGATTATAAGCGTTTCACCCGAAAGGTTTCTCTTCAGGGGAATTGGTGTGAGAACGGACTTTAAACAGTGGGCTACATGAGCTCAAAAGCTTGCAAAGTTCTGCCGTTGGTGTTACAACGTCCAAAAAAAACTACTAATGGAAGGATGGTGGTAGGTCAATGATGTACCTAAATGGGTTGTTCAATGAGCATGAAGCCGCTGACAGCCTGTAAGTTCTGAGACCTTAACCTTCCTATAAAAAAATTGTTTATTGTAATTTGATTTTAAACTATATACTTCACTTTTTCACTTTCTGCTATTATATTGGGAGTATTTTTATTATCACAGTGTGTCCCGGGTTCACAGATCTCACCCCGTGATCCCCATAGTGAAGGCCGCGCAGAAATGCAAGGTGTATGTCAGTATCTTTATTATCACAGGGTGTCCTGGGGTCACAGATCTCAACATGTGATATTAATAGAGGAGGCCGCACAGGCATACAAGGTGTGTGTCAGTATCTTTATTATCACAGGGTGTTTCGGGGTCACAAATATCACCCCGTGATCCCCAGAGAGGAGACTGTACAGGAATACAAGGTGTGTGTCAGTATCTTTATTATCACAGGGTGTCCCGGGATCACAGATCTCATCCCTTGATCCCTATAGAGGAGGCCGCACAGGAATACAAGGTGTGTGTCAGTAGGGAGGAGTGGCCTAGTGGTTGGGGCAAGGTACCACAGGCCGGAAGGTCGGTGGTTCAAATCCCACTAGAGGACAGCAACCTTGGGCCGGAAGGACTGGGGTTTCTAGTCCCACAGGTACTCCTTGTGGTCTTGGGCAAGCCACTTAACCCTCCATTGCCCATGTTCCCCGTAAGTATTAGCGTAAGTGTCTCATATCCCCTCGTGTTAAATGTATCCCCCAATTGTGTTGTGACCACTTTGATTGAAGGATAAGGTGGTATACAAAACTGTCTAAATAAATAAATAAATAAATCTTTATTATCACAGGGTGTTCCGGGGACACAGATCTCACCCTGTTATCCCCATAGAGGAGGCTGCGCAAGAATATAAGTTATAATCATGTTATTTACCTGTAATATGTAAACTAATTTACTTACCTGTAGTAGGTGTTCTCTGTGGACAGCAGGATACATGTCTTCACAGAGGATATCACTGACAGGGCGTGGCAGGGTACACAACTTTCTCCAGGAACAAGCAGGAAGTCAGTCCTCACTTATGGGTGACGGCACCGACGGAGCCGTTGCGGAGCTATTCCCCAGCTTTCAAAGAAAGCCTTTGGGATTGCTGCCACGCATGCGTAGTTCTTTTCCCGCCCAAGGGTGCCATCTTGCTCAGTCTCCCTTTTTCCGCGAAGCCCTTTGGACATAAGTCCTCATCCCTCGGAAAAAGTGTGTTTTTTCTCGTGGTCGTCGACCAGTTTTCCGGTTGCACCGGTCCTCTTTACGTCCCCCCTATGCCCTGGTATCCCCATGGGCTAGGAGGTCTCTCTTTTTCTCTCCTGTTGGAGTTTTTTTTCCTTCGGGATTTTCACACTCTTTTCTCCAACCGCTGGTCTCAAGGTACTTCGACCTCGCAGGGGCCCTTTTTGCCCCAATGGCCACTGGCTTCAAGAAGTGCGACAGATGTTCCAAGAATATGTCTCTCACAGACACCCATGACTGCTGTTTGCGGTGTCTGGGAGCTGACCACAACCCAGAACTGCACATTGTGCAAGAAAATGTCAGCCAAGGCCCTGCTCGCCCTTATGGCAGAGGTCCAATGACATTTTCTGAAAGGCAGCCCCGGAGTCCCCGGTGGTGCCTCAAGCTAACCCACCACTTATGGGTTCTCGCCAGGAGACGCCACTCTCTAGGTGGCACTCAGACCAGGGGTCCCCTGATTTGGAATGGCGTAAAAAGAAGAAGGCTTCGAAGTCGCTTTCAGGGTCTCCGGACAAGCGCGAGCGTTCTCGTGTTCGGTCTCTCAGCCCTCCTCGGTGTTCCCGAGAGTCAGAGAAGGAGCGGCCTCGTTAAGTACCCCATACCGATACGGAGGCCTCGGGTAATGGCGCTCGGTCTCCTGAGGGTCTTCCTGGCGAGGACCCCCTCTCGTTTTCCACGCCAGACCTGGTAACCCTGGTGTCGGCAGCCCAGGGTCCCACACCCAGGTGGGAGTCCCAAATGCTGGTACTGGAGCACCGCAAGCCGAATCGTCCAAGTCCCAACCCTCGGCTCTGGCTCAGCTGGCCCAAGGATTTTGATGCCAAGAGCATGGACACTTGCCTGCCAACGGCATCCCCGCCAGTATGAGGTCGCTTGTCCCGGTTCGCGCCCAAATGAGCGTCTATCACGTCAGACTCCTGGATTCTCCAGGTAGTTTGGGATGGCTACTGTCTTCGCTTGGATGGGCTTACTCCCCCTTTCTTCCTGGTGAAGCCCTCCCGTCTCCCCGCACACCAGGCTTGCTTGCAACAGGAGCTGAACAACCTACTCGATCAGCAAGCGGTCGAAAGGGTACCGTAGCATCTCCAGGGCCAAGGTTTCTACTCCCAGTGCTTCCCGAGAAAAAAAGGGAGGTATAGGGCCTATCCTCGACATCAGGAACCTAAACAAATTCCTGGTGAGGGAAAAGTTCAAGATGCTGTCACTTGGCATCTTGCTGCCCTTCCTCCAGAAGGATGATTGGCTATGCTCCTTGGACCTCAAAGAGGCCTACGCTCACATAGCGATCCACCCCCAGCACAGGCAATACCTGTGCTTCAAGGAGCATGGGGAGCACTTCCAGTACAAGGTGCTACCTTTCGGACTCCCTTCTGCCCTGAAAGTCTTCACGAAGTGCCTCTCTGCCATCGTGGCCCACCTCCGACGCCAGGGGGTGCCTGTCTTCCCCTACATAGACAACTGGCTATCACGGGGGCCTCAATGGAGGAAGCCTATTTCAGAACATCACGCATGTTCCTCCTCCTCGAATGCCTTGCCTTTCTGATCAACTACCCCATGTCCCACCTCGAGCCGGTGAGGGCTCTGGACTTCATCGGTGCCCTCCTTGACACTGATTGGGTGACTGCCTTCCTCCCTCGAGTCTGCGTGGACCATCTCCGTGCTCTGGCAGCTGAGGTACAGGGCAAAGCCAGGGTACCGGCATGGACCATGCTGTGCCTCCTGGGGCACATGGTCTCGACCATCCATGTTTTCCCCCATGCCTGCTTGCACATGCGCGCAGCATAGGGGTGCCTCCGGTCAGAGTGGTTTCAGGTCTCAGGCCATCTCCGGGACCCCGTGCAGATTTCCCAAGAACTGCACACCTCCCTAGACTGGTGGCAGGACCCCTGGAACCTCTTGCAGGGCATGCCATCAGGCGGCTCAGCATGATCTCGTGCTGACAACAGATGCCTCGCTGTTGGGCTGGGGAGCCCACTGTGGTGACCTATGCACCCAGGGGCGGTGGACCCTCAAGGAGTCCTGGCAGCAGATCAACCTGCTCAAACTCTGGGCAATCTGGTGGCCCCTGATGGTTTTCGAGCCCCACCTCAAGGGGAAATCCGTGTTGGTGAAGACCGACAACAAAGTCGCAATCTTCTATCTGAACAAGGAGGGAGGGACGGGATGACCCTCAAAGCGGTCTATCACCCAGGCCAGGACAATGTCCTCGCAGACAGACTCAGTAGGATGCTGCGCCCACTCGAGTGGCACCTGGACCCGGAGGTGGCTCTTCTCTTGTTCCACCGTTGGGGGACTCTGTCCTTGAACCTGTTTGCCAGTCTGGCGAACACACAGCTCCCCCACTTCTGAGGTCTGATCCCACACCCCAGCAGGATAGCACTGGATGCGTCCCTCTTGAACCGGGCCTCCAGGCTCCTGTATGCATTTCCTCCCACCCTGCTTATCGCAAGAACCCTCCACAAAATCCAGCAGGACTGAGCCTCGGTGATCCTCATGGCTCCCTCGTGGCCTCGACAGCCTTGGTTCCCGCTCTTGCTCCGGCTCTTGTTGGAGCCTCCGGTTCCCCTGGGTTGTGGCCCAGGCCTGCTAACTCAGGAGGAGGGGTGGGTGCTACACCCAAACCTAACCTCACAATCCCTCACAGTCTGGGGGCTAAACGGGACTCGCTAGCTTCGCTACACCTTCCCTAGGAGGTCGAGGAGATCCCCCTGGCATCGAGGAAGGACTCGACGAGACGGGCCTATGCCTTCAAGTGGCGGTGCTTCTCGGTTGGTGCTCTGAGCTCCAGATCGACCCATTTTCCTGCTCCACCCAGTGGGTCCTTCAGTACCTCTTCCACCTCTCGCTGGTGGGGCTGAAGTCCAACTCATTGAGGGTTCACCTGAGCGCCATCTCGGCCAACCACCTCCCCGTCGAGGGCAAACCCCTCTCGGGCCAGCCTCTGGTCTCCCACTTCATGCAGGGTCGTTTGCTCTTCAAGCCCTGCATCCGAGCCCTCTGGCGGAGTGGGACCTGAACATCGTGCTCATCCAGCTGATGCAGCCACCCTTTGAGCCGATGGCAATGTTCTCACGTCGGTATCTGTCCTGGAAGGTAGTCTTCCTGGTAGCTCTGACCTCAGCTCGGTGAGTCAGCGAGCTTCATGCCCTTATGGCTGAAGCCCCTTACACCAGGTTCTACGGGAACAGGATGGTCCCCCGTAACCACCCCAAGTTCCTACCGAAAGTCGTCTCTGATTTCCACCTCAATCAGGAGATGGTCCTGCTGACTTTCTTCCCGAGACCCCATGCCGACTGGGTTTCGGCGGTCCTGCATACGCTCAACTGAAAGAGGGCTCTCACCTTCTACCTGCAGTGGACCCAAAGGCACCACAAGTCTGACCGACTCTTTGTCGCCTATGACACCAATCACCTGGGGCTAGCAGTCACCAAATGCACCCTCTCCATCTGGGTGGCGGACTGCATCGCCTTTGCCCAGATGAAGGCAGGGTCCCTTCTGGATCGGCGGGTCTCTGCGCACGGTGTTCGTGCTAAGGCGGCCTCAGTGGCATCACTGCGCACAGTGCCTCTGATGGACATCTGCCGGGCTGAGACCTGGTCTTCGGCGAATACATTCGCCTCACATTACTGCCTGGAGAGGGAGTCCCACCGGGACAGTGCCTTCGGCCAGGTTGTACTCCATAACCTGTTCGGGGTATAGGCAACTCCTGCCCTCCAACCCATCTTCTGCGGCTACTGAGAGCTCGCCCTCGAGGACCCAAAGACTTGGTTCCTTTGAGCATCGGCTTCTGCTCACAGCCTCGTGGAGGCACCTTTTACTACATGTTTGGAAGCCTGTAGCTGGGGAATCCCATAAGTGAGGACTGAATTCCTGCTTGTTCCTGGAGAAAGCGTAGTTACTCACCTCTAACAGGTGTTCTCCAGGGACATCAGGAATAAGTTTTCACTATCCTCCCACCTTCCCCAAAGAGTTGCCACATTTTTATGCTTCCCTTGCCATCTGCCTAGTAGGGCTCTAGCTAAGGGACCTGACTGAGCAAGATGGCACCCTTGGGCATGAAGAGGACCATGCATGCGTGGCAGAAATCCCAAAGGATTTCTTTGAAAGCTGGGGAATTGCTCCGCGTGGACTCAATCGGTACCGACGTCATCCATAAGTGAGGACTGATTCCTGCTGTCCCTGGAGAACAGCTGTTACTACACTTTCAAGCTTAGGAAGTTCCTGAAACCTGTGAAAGAGCTCCCTGCACATGTGCCCCATTTCCCACTGTCTCATAGGGCCATCTCCATCTTGTAATGAAGTTTACAAGAAGACATAGCTCCCTGGGGAGGTGGGTGGGTACATACCCCACTGCCCACAGAAAACACCTGCTACAGGCAAGTAACTTGGTTGTCTCTGATGACAGGCAGGATAGCAAGTCCTCACAGATGGGAACTCCCTAGTTACAGGCTGCCTTCCACAGAAAAGGAGAAAAATAATTAACCTGACCGGCACTGCAACAGGCAAATACCAACAATCTTTTTGAAGACAATTAGCTGTTTATAATTTTTGTTATTTTTAGGAAGGCAGCCTGGAAAATAAAAAATGGGCCTAAAGGGCATGGAGTTGGATTCTAATCCACAGAGGTTCAGGATGACGGACTGGCCAATCCTACGGTAACATTGGGAGTCTGTTTCTAGACAGTAGTGTGATTGAATGTAAGGACAAAACTCCAAACATTCCTTCCACAGAAGCTGATCTCAGGTGGGCGACCGACTCAGCCATAGCTCACACATCATGAGCTATGACATGACTCTCAAGTGTCAAATAAGAGAAGGAAAAGCCATCTGCTAGCCATGTCGATGGAGTGTATTTGTGTTTGGGTCCAAGGAAACAGAAAGTTTTCCAAGGGCTTCAGTCCCCTTCAGATAAAAGGCTAAGAATCTCTTGCTGTCCAGTGTACGCAAGGCGCAGGGTCACCCTTTTGGGCATGAGGTCTACGGAAAAATCTTGACAGGATGATTAACTGACTAAGATGGAAAGCTAACACACCTTTAAGAAGAAAGTCCAAATGAGTGTGCAGAACCACCCTGTTGTAAAATTTAGTATAAGGTAGATCAGTTAGTAGAGTCTGGATCTCACTTACTTTACACGTTGAAGTCACTTCGCCAAAAACAGACCTTCGGGTCAAGTACTTCAGATTCAAGTATTACGTGGCTCAGACAGAGCGTTCATTAGTTGGGTTATAACAAAGTTGGGCTCCCATGACACTGTGGGTGGCTCGATGGGAGGCTTTACAAAAAGCAAGCCCCACATGGAGAACTAACCGCTGTACAGAAATGATGAAATGCGCCACGTGTACTTGTGTCTATCCTATTAGAGGTGGTTTTATAACTGACTCCGACTGATGTAGAAGTCATTCAAGTAGTTTTTGTGTGATATCTTAGGGTGTTACTCAGTTAAAGTTAAATGTAAAAAATTATTCTTTATAAGAAGTTAGCAAGTGCGTTACTGTGAGATGCTGCAAAAAGATGAATAACGGAAAAACCGAATGGCCTCAAAACCATTTTCTTGCTCATGATAGTGGTAGAAAGCCACAGAATTATCTCAGAGTATAAAGTAATTGTCGTACAGATCAATAATCGCCAATCAACCCCTCAAGAATTTACACAAGGTTTATTTTTACACAAAAATGCATAGATCAGGCCTTGAGACATGTTCTTCGAAACTTAGGAGCCGGCTGCTAAACCCTAGGTCAGAGTGCATCCCCCTCCCCCACCCCCAAAAAAAAGATGTATCACAGCTTCTGTTTTAGATTTTTGGGCCAGATGGTTTTTCCATGTTCTGTTTGGATACAATCTTAATATATCTGGCTATTAATGGGCTACTGCACAGTGCCAACAGGCCAGTACAAGGCAGTGTCCCCCTCCTCCTCCCTCTCCCACCACCCTCACTGACTCTTTAAGCTACACCTATGTGTGGTGCAGAGGTGGGGCTGCCTGTGTGTGTTCCATGTGTGTGTGTGTGTGGAGGGGGGTTAGAGGTGGGGGTGCCTGTGTGTTTTCATGTATGTGGGGGGGGGGGGTGGGTAGAGGGGTGTGTGGGGGGGTGGTAGATGGGTGTGTGGGGGGGAGGTAGAGGTGGGGGTGCCTGTGTGTTTTCATGTATGTGTGGGGGGGCGGGTAGAGGTGGTTTGTTGTGGGAGGGGGGGGTAGAGGTGGTGTGTGTGTGTGTGGTGCAGAGGTGGGGGTGCCTGTATGTTTCCATGTGTGTGTGTAGGAGGGTAGAGGTGGGGTGTGGGGGTGGGGGGGGGGGTGTAGAGGTGAGGTGTGTGTGTGCATGCATGTGGCGTGCCTACCCGTGTGTCTGTTGTACAGAGGTGGAGTGCTTGTTTGTGGCTTTGTGTGGGTGGGATGCTTGTATGTGTTGTGGTTGGGTTGGGGGTTGCTTTTTGCATACACAGATTGTGTTCTTTTGTCCCCATGCATTTGCCCCTTTAACCTCCACCCCTTACATTCTTCCCTCTGCCCTTAAACCCCTCCCTAGTCTCTCCCCTTCTCCCTACCCACTAGCATTCCCACCCCCTACCCTGCATTCCACCCCATCCTCCTCCTCCTTTTTTTAGACTTTCCCCTTTAAATAATTTGCTGCCTCTCCCCCCTCCCCATCTATATTTTGTTTCCTCTGGGCCTGCTCACTGCTGTCCTCTGCATGAGGGTTGGAATCCCAGGGGCAGCCTGTTACCTTCCTGGCCCGGCCTTCCCCTCCTGTCCTGCCTGCAGGGATCTGATCTCCCAGGGACAGACAGAAGGGGCTTTAGCAGCAATCGCGACTCTCCTCTTGTCTTCTTCCCATGGGCGATGGGATCCCCACAGGCAGCTAGCTGCCTCGAAATCACAGTCCCCTTCCTCTCCTGTTTTGCCTGCATGAAACTGGATCCCGCAAGCAGACAGAAGGGGTCTTCTGCTACACTTTTTTTAAGGGAGGGGGGCAAGAAAATCCCAGGCGCCAGATCACAGTGCTGACAAGAAATTGGTGCTGGGATTTGTCAAGTCCCAGTATAAATGCATTTCATGAAAAAAAAAATATAGTAACATTCATTTTCTAAATTAGATATGTCAATGTTCACAGGAAAAATATGAAATTCACCTGGAGTCTTTGAGGAAGGAGCTGAAAGAGATTCTGGAACTGAAATCCAGTGATGAGCAAAAAGTCAAGGAGCTGGTGGTAGGTGTCTGCGTCTCCCTCTGAGCTGCTTTCTGCAGGGTCCTGTTCCAGTCAAGCTATAAACGGCCTGAGTAAGATGAAGCTTATGTGTTGGGCAGTTTTCAAAGGGTTTTATGTGCAGAAATGGGGCTTTAAAAGATTGTCCAACACATATGAGAATATACACCTGTATCCAATATGCATGGAAGAGTGAGTGTGTCGGGGTCCCGTTCCTGGGGTCTGGGAGAAGGGCAGAGAGACAAGTTATTCATATCTTTTTACATTTCCAGAAGTATGCATGGAAGATTACAGGGGAAATACCCACATGAATAACTTCTAAAAATTTATGCAGTTGCTTGTGCCTCAAGTCAGATTTTCAAAGGGAAACTTTACCTCTTGAGAACTGGTATAAAGTCTGCAATAGCTGCAGACTTAACCCATAGCTGCACTTTTTGAAGGTTGCTAATTAATAACATTCATTATGACCCAAGAAATAGGTACTGAACATTCTTCCTCTGGACATGAAATGGAAGATAATCTTTGTATATCTGCCAACTTGTTTGTGTAGCTGTTGGGCAAGAGCATTTCCGATAGCTGTTCCCACATACTGAGGTATTTTTCTGAAAGAAAGAAACCAGCATTATCCAAGAAAATGAATGTTATATCACCTTTGCCACTTGCATCAGATCGTGAGTTGCAATCAGGAATCAGTCTTGAATAGTTCCTGCTGACATCTGTTCTATGTCCAAATGCTCCATCAAGCAGTCCTTTGTGGCATCCAGAATTAGCATATTACATTGAGACATTTACCTCATCCACATCAGGATAACTGAATTCTCTCATTATTACTGTGTTGCCATTTTTTAAACTTTTACATTTTTTGTTAGCATTTTATTATAGGTTTCCTCATCTTGTTGAGTGGACAGTAGTGTACCCCCAATGCTATACTTTTGCTCATTGCACAAGGAATTTCTAGCCCTAAGGATTCCACATTGCATTCTGTTTCCTGCTGAACTTTTATCATATTTGAGTATTCCATCCTTAACATATAGGGAGTAATTTTCATAAGAAGCCACTTTTTTTAGGTGCCATCAATGCACCTAAATATTGGTATTTTAATCATTTATGCACAAACGTCGTCTCTTATAATACATCGATTAGCATTAAAGTATGTGCGTAGCTTGCATCATGTGCACTTCATTGTGGGTGTGCATATGGACGGAGTTTCATTGGAGTGTATACAGAGCGCAAAAGTATGCACGTTGATTATAGAATACGATAGGAGGGTGTGCAGGGTTGGTCATCTCATCACACATACCATAGAGGAGAGAGAGAGTAGGGGGGCGGGGGGTGATGATTTGCTTCCAGTGGACCAAGAGGAGGCACAAGTCAGTGTGGGCCAGATGATCCAAGGTTCCAGGAGGTAGGGTTGCCAACTAGTCAGTTTTCAGCCATGCTGGCCAGTTTTTATATGGTCAGGCCAGCAGACTTCTAAAACCAGCAACAAAAGCCGGTATTTTTTTTTTTCAAGAAGGGACATAGGTAGGGTGGAGGTTACTTTAAAATAAAAGACAGCAGAGAGGACGTGACGTCACCGACTGGTATGGCCGCCTGAGACGAGAGCTCTCTTCGGGATGGAGAGTTTAGAGCTACTAGCTGGTGCAGTTGGCCTCTATTTGTTATCTTGTGCCACGGATCGTGGTCGTGGAGTCCTCTAGAATGTCTGTGAGGAAAAAGTTGGATAAATTCCGATCCTCCTATGCCCCACTGGCGTCTCAAAGTGAAAGCGGTGTTGGAGTGGAGGCCGACACAGATGAGGAGCCTTGCAACGCGGAGGAGCAGTGCACGAGGGGAGACCTGTGGTGCTGGTGCAAGGAGCTTAAGAGAGAGGTAATTGTCGGGAAGATGGAAGTTAAAGAAGTGGTTAAAGAATTGCGCCAGAATTTACAAGCGCTGGGCCAGAGGGTTGATTATCTCGAGGAGCACGTGGATGCGGTGGTGATGGCGGCGCAAACTACACAAGCAACCCTTAGCAGCTGGGAGAAAGAACGGGATGAACTGAGAGATAAGTTGGAGGAGTTAGAGAATAGATCAAGGCGCTGCAATATTAGGATACGAGGGGTTCCGGAGGGCGCTAAATTTCAGAAAGCGGGACAGATTGTCAAAGATATATGTGAGGCCCTACTGCGTGATGGTGAGGAAGGCGCGACGGCCGAGCTCCCAGACATCGGTATCGACCGCGCTCATAGGGCGTTGGGACCCCAGCTAACCACCAGGCCGAGAGATATTATTGCTTGCCTGTCGAGCTACAGGCTGAAGGAAGACATCATGCGCAGGGCAGCAAAGAAGGGCAAGATGACTTGGGGGAATGCCTCCATTGAGATTTTTCAGGACCTAGCGCCCTCCACTTTGCAACGCCGGCAAGCCCTTCGACCCGTGACGACATATTTGCAGCGCGAACATATCAAATATAAGTGGCTCTTTCCCTTTGGGATCCAATTTGAAATTAAGGGATCGCCTAAGCGAGTTCGGACTGCGATGGAAGCGTGGGAGGTTTTGGAGAAGAGCAAGGCTCCCAACTTGCCGGAACGGCCTCGAAAGCCCTCTGAATCAGAGCATGTGCAAGGGACTGTGCTGGACAAACTGAGATGGCAGCGCCTCCCGGAGAAGGGGCACCGACTACGGCGCTTATCAAAGGATCAGGCGAATGGATGCGACAGTGACTGCAGCAGCCATCTGGCTGGAAATACTTGAACTGAGAAGGAGGAGCTGTTGGATGGCATTTTGTTTAGTGGGCACGGTGGTATATAAGGGCGAGGGGAGGTGAGGGTTAAGTGTATGGCTGTGATGCTGCTGGTCTTTTTCTTACTGTTTTCCTTACTGTTTTTCCTTTGGGGGGGGGGCACACGAAAACCAAAAACAACACTAAAGGGGCTCAGCGGGGAATGTATGTATGTTGTTAAGTTGTTAATCTGTTACAAATCTGGTGGACGGATGTTCAGGGGTGAATATCGGAGGGGATATGGGGGGGTTTGTGGGGTGGACTGGGGAGTGAGAGGTTCACTTTATAGTTGTGGGTGGTCCCGGGAGGTGGGGGTCATGTCCTCTGGGATAGGCGCAGCAGAAGGAGGGTCTGCTGGTGGGTCGGGGAGGGGGGGAGGGGGGGAGAAAGAGGGAAGGGGATGGGGCATACTGCGCAGGGGAGGAGGGGGGTCCAAAGGGGGGCTACTGGGAGGCGGGTACAGCGGGTACGGGGGGGGCGGGGAAACGATAGGGGGGGGTTGCGTATAGGATCTTTGAATGTTCGTGGGCTAAATACTCCTCAGAAGAGGAAACTGCTATTTGCTGAGGTGCAGAGTTGGCAATGGCAAATTGTGTTTCTTCAAGAGACACACCTGTTGCCGAAGGATGAACATTTATTGCGAAATGGGGCCTTTCCTCATCTGTTTTTTAATGCCGAGGGTAATACTAAAAAGGCGGGAGTAGCGACCTTAATACGGGGGGATGTGCCCTTTCAGCTAGGGGGGGTGTTGAAAGGGATCAAAGGAAGGGTGTTGTTGATCTGGGGGGAGCTGCAGGGCCAAGAGGTCACGTTGGTTAATATTTATGGCCCCAATGAATCTGGGACAGCTTTCTGGAAGGAGGTGGGGGATTGGTTGGAGGGCAAGATACATGGTGCTTTGCTGGTTGGGGGGGATTTCAATGAAGTTCTGAATCCTGGGTTGGATAGGTCTGGGGGAGGCAACAGAGGGGGGAATAAGGGGAGGGATGGACTAGTGGAGCTGGTACAGCGCTATCAGTTACAGGATTTGTGGCGGACTAGGTATCCGCAGCGAAGGGATTATACATATTACTCCACGGCGCATTGTAGTTATAGCAGGATTGATCTCTTCCTGGGTGACGAGTCCTGGGGGCAAAAAGTGGAGCAGGTGGAGATAGGGCCGAAAACCTGGTCCGATCATGGGCCACTGTGGGGAGACTTCCTGGGGGATGTGGACAGGGGAGGGCGCACCTTTTGGAGGCTTAACGAGAGCCTACTGCAGGATCAAAGGGTGCGGTCTGAGGTAGAGGACGCCATTGCCAGCTATCTGGTGGAGAATGACACAGACGAGGTGTCCGTGGGAATATTATGGGATGGGCTGAAAGCAGTGCTGCGGGGGGTATTAGTGAAATGGGGGGCCAGGAAAAAACGGGAACGCACAGACAAGGTTGAGCGCCTCACCAGCTTGATCATAGATTTGGAGCAGCAACATAAGCGGAGTGGGGGGGTAAGGGTTCAGCAGGCACTAGAACGCGCCCGGGCTGAGTTGGGGGAGCTCCAATTGGCGCAAATACAATTTCAATTGAATAGGCTTAATCAACATTATTATGAGTTTAATAATAAGGCAAGCTCTTTATTGGCCAGGCGGCTGCGAGAGCGGGAGCGCCGGACCAATATTATCAAAATTAAGGGGGAGAAGGATAAAGTTATTTTTCAGACCTGCGGTATTCGCGAGCAATTTCGGCAATACTATCAAAGTCTCTATACCAGTGAGACGCAGAGCTCGCTCGGGGACGTGGAAGAGTATTTGAAGGATACGGAAGGGCTGGGAATACTGACTGAGGGCGAGCGAGAGCTGTTAGATGAGCAGATAGGTCTCGGGGAAATAACTACGGTCATTAAAAATCTGGCGAGTAATAAATCCCCCGGATTGGACGGACTCCCTGCGGGATTTTATAAAAAGTTTTGTGAGCGTCTGGCACCGGTGATGCAGAGGGTGTACAATGGAGTGCTTGAAGGGAATTGTTTAGCGCCTTCTATGTTACAGGCGGGGATATCGATCCTGGCCAAGCCCGGTCGGGACCCGGCCTTATGCGGGTCTTATAGACCCATATCACTCTTAAATACTGACGGCAAAATACTGGCGAAAGTCTTGGCCGCTCGGTTGGGCCGGATATTACCGAAATTGGTGCATCCGGATCAGACCGGTTTTGTCCAAGGGCGCTGCACGGGAGATAATATTCGACGAGCTTTGCAGGTCATGTGGTCGGCTCAGACTTTAAAGGAAGAAATGTTACTCGTAGCAGTCGACGCGGAAAAAGCTTTCGATAGAGTGGAGTGGGGTTTCATGTTTTCAGTGCTACATAGGGTTGGGGTGGGGCCGGGCTTAATGGCATGGATCAAGGCGCTTTATGAGCAACCTGTGGCAGCGGTGAAGATTAATGGCCGCTACTCGGAATTTTTTCCATTGCAGAGGGGGATGCGGCAGGGGTGCCCTCTGTCTCCACTGCTCTTTGCATTGGTGATGGAGCCGCTTGCTGAACGGTTGCGGAGGAACCTCGATGCATCGGGTGAGAAGATAGGGGGGGAGGAACATAAGATAGCGTTATTTGCGGATGACATCTTGCTGTTTATTACACAGCCGTTGTTGGCCTTGCCTAATTATATGTTGGAATTGAAACGATTTGGGAGGCTGTCCGGGTTTAAAATTAATTGGGACAAGACAGAGGCCTTGGATGTGTCTCTAGGTAGTGGTTTGCAACAGCATCTTCAGCGGACTTTTAAGTTTCGCTGGGCTCAGAGGTCCATTAAGTATCTTGGTGTTCAGTTGCATAGGGATTTTCAGGGCCTGTATGGAGCAAACTATCCACCTCTGTTGGTCCAAATTGAAAAAGATCTTATGCGATGGCATAAAGACAATTTTTCCTGGTTAGGGCGTATAGCAGCCTTAAAGATGGTGGTGTTGCCGCGCTTGCTATATTTCTTCCAGGTATTACCGTTGCGGGTGCCGAGATTGGTGTTGCAAAACTTACAGCGGAAGATGTTTCTATTTGTGTGGCGACATCGACCACCTAGGGTAGCGAGGAGGGTGTTATATGGTACCACCAATACAGGGGGATTGGGTATGCCTGAGATAGGGGTTTATTATCTGGCTGCGCAATTGTGCCAAATAATGGACTGGAGAGAGCCCGAGGGAAATAAGCGGTTTGGGAGTATTGAGCAGTTTTGGGCTGGGGAGTATAATTTGCAGTTTCTTCCGTGGATGTCACAAGGGGGGGTGCGCCGGAACTGGACAGAGAACCCATATCTTCGACATCTGTGGGAGGTGTGGCAGGCCGGGTGGCGAAGGCTTAATACCAGGCCCCGCGATTCGGTCTCCATGCTAGCCCCCATAGGTTCCACTCCGGCTTTTGGGCCAGGGAGGGAGGGGGTTTTCCGTCAATGGGCGGTGAAGGGATTGGATAGATTTATACATCTGCTTGAATCCGGGGAGGTTAAATCCTTTTCTCAGCTACAAGGGGAATACCAATTAGGAACCCGTGACTTCTTTGCATATTTACAGCTGGTTCATTTTTTGCAAACTAAACAGAATCAAGCAGTGATTAAAGATGGCCTTAATGGGGTTGAGGGGATTTGGTGGGGACATGGTCAATCCCGGGGTCTAATTCGGGTGTTATATGCCACTCTGTGCCTCTCCAGGGCGGAGGGAGAGAAATTTCGCTACATGGCGGATTGGGAGAGAGACTTGGGGGTGACCTGGGGCGAAGAGGAGTGGAGTAGGATCTTTAAGGAGATCAAGCGCTCCTCCATCTGTACGATAATAAAAGAGAATTCGTATAAGATACTGATGCGCTGGTATTATACTCCTGTCCGATATAGTAAGATGGGGTCGGGAGCTTCAGATCGGTGTTGGAGGGGATGTGGGGCTCAGGGGACTTATCTGCATATGTGGTGGGAATGTGCAATAATACATGGCTATTGGGTGGGGATTAAGGACAAAATTTGCGAGATATTTGCCTTGGGGATAGATTTCACCCTTTCTCCTCCGCCTTTCTTTCTGCTGGGGGTATGGCCGGAGGAGCTACCACGCTGTTGGCCTAGACCAATACGGGCCTGCTTAATAGCGGCTCGGTGTGAAATAGCTTGGCGATGGAAGCAGCCTCAACCACCCAGCTTGGAGGCATGGGTGACCCGGCTGCGCAGGGTCGTCATGATGGACCGACTGACGATGCTGCGTAGAGCTAAGGAGGTCAGCTTTGATACGCAGTGGAAACCCTTATTGGATTACTTGAGGAAGGAGGAGTAATGGGTGAGCAATGGGGGGGGCCGCAAGAGTATCGACAATCATTGGTGGATGGCGGGTGTCTACTTGATAGGACATACCGGGGAGATGGGTCAACGGAATTGGGCTACTAAGCTCCTCTTCTATGTCAAGCCAAACTGGTCTGCTGTCTGTTGAGGCATCTAGCCATCGGGCACCTTGCTTAAGTAGGAAGGCTTGATGATATCTAAGAAAATCAGGAAATCTGGTACCCCCTCTTTCCTTTGCAGACTGTAGTTTTTGTTTAGCTATCCTTGGTGGCTTGCCCTGCCAGAGATAACGGACGAGAAGGCCCTCAATATCTTTATAAGTATGTAGCGGGAGTAAGCATGGCAGCATTTCTAAAATGTAGTTCACTTTGGGGACTATCATCATTTTCACAGTTTCTAGGCGGCCCCACCATGTAAGAGATAAGGGAGACCAACGATTTGTGAGCTCACGGACTTTGGAGACTACCTCTTTGGCATTAAAACTGATAGTGTCTTCTAAAGGAGAACAGTAATGGACCCCGAGATACTTCACCATGCGGGATTGCCAAAGGAAGGGAAAGGCCTGCATGTCAGCCTCATGTACCCAGCGGTTCAGTGGGAATGCTACAGATTTGGTCCAGTTAATTTTATAGCCCGATAATTGTGAGTATCCGTCAATCAGATCCAAGACAGCTGGAACCGAATCGAGGGATACGAAAAGCATAAGGTCATCTGCATATGCAGAGAGTTTAATTTCCCTATGACTGAAGGGGACACCTCGAATACGTGCGGACTGTCTAATAAGGAGGGCTAGGGGTTCAAGAGCTAGATCAAAGAGCATTGGTGATAGGGGGCAACCTTGACGCGTGCCTCTTTGGAGATTAAATGGCTGAGACTTGATGGCATTTACACAAATACTGGCGACGGGTTGAGTATACATGACTTGGAGATATCGGAGGAAGCCCTCCCCAAAGCCATACCATCGGAGAACTGCAAATAAGAAGGGCCATTCTAGGCGATCAAAGGCTTTTTCGGCATCCAGGGAAAGACCCACCCATGGATGATCTAGATTGGCAGCACTGGATAGCACATGGCACAAGGTCCGAGCATTGTCAGCAGTTGATCTGCCGGGTATAAAACCGCATTGGTCGGGGTGAATTAGGGTGGCCATCCTGTCAGATAGCCGGGTGGCCAAGATCGTTGCGAAGATCTTATAATCGGCATTAAGTAGGGAGATTGGACGGTAGTTGGCGGTTAGCAGCGGGTCTCTGCCTTCTTTCTCAAATACTACCACATTAGCTGCAGAAAAGGATCCCAAAGAGGATGTATCTACCGCAAGGGCAGTAAAATAGAGTTTTAAATAGGGAACTAAATCTGTGCTGAACGTTCTGTAGAATTCGGTCGGGAGACCATCGGGCCCTACGGCACGACCCGAGGCTGTTCGTTTTAGGGCAGATTGGATCTCTGAAGTAGAGAAGGGTTCATCCATCGCATCCCTATCATCTTCAGAGAGGGTCGGCCGCTGAATGCCAGAAAGCAATCGCTCGAATGTCTCTGACGAGAACTCACATTCAGATTGATATAGGCGGGTATAGAAATCCCGAAAGAGTTCTACAATGTCGGAGTCTGTGGTCACTATGCCCCCTCCCTGTGGAGCTCGAAGGGCCGCTACGCGTTTGGCTTCTTTTTGACCTTTCAAGGCGTTGGCTAAGAGTCGACCGGCTCGGTTATTTTCACGATAATATGTCCCTCGCTGAAGCTCAATACTCTTAGAAGCTGCAGTTGAGAGGATTGAATTATATTGAAAACGGAGACGCTGTAATCGAATTAATACACATGGATCAGTACGTGAAGTTAGAACTCGTTCGCCTGCTTTTATTTGTTGGTCTAGTATGAGTAGCTGCTGTTTGCGTTGTTTCCGCAGGCGGATTTGATAGCTAGTGATCGTTGCACGAATGGCCGCTTTGAAGCCCTCCCACCAAGCCCAATTCGCAGTATCCTGGGGTAGATTAAAATGGAAGTAATCCTGTATGGCTGCTCGAATGTCTAACTGGAACTCTGGCTGAGTTAACAGGGCTCTGTCAAAGAACCAGGCCCCCGAATTCCCTTGGGGTGCAGTAGTGTGTAATTGAAAGGAAATAGCAGCATGATCTGAAATATGTTGGGAGTGAATCTTTGCAGTGTCCACCTGAGGAACTAACAGTTTTGATATTAGAAAGAAGTCTATGCGAGACTGGGATTTGTGAGGGGAAGAGAAGAAGGTGAAGTCAAGCTCATTGGGGTGTAGTAACCTCCATAGATCAACTAAAGCAAGATCTTTGATCAGGGAGGTAAGCGTGGTGTGACTCTTGGGGGGACCACTTGTCCTAGGCGGCTGTTTGTCAATCAGGGGATCAAGGACTAGATTGAAATCCCCCCCAATTATCAATGAAGTATTAGCAGAGGCCTGCGCAACCTGAGCAATGGTAGCAAAAAAGGCAGGGTCATCCACATTAGGAGCGTAAAGGCATATACATGTAACTTCAAGGCTACCTATCTTGAGGTGAACTCTGGACCATCTACCTTCTGTATCTGAGCTAGTCGCAATAATAGTAGCATGCAAAGATTTCCTAACCAGTATGGCAACCCCACATTTCTTAGAAACGGCTGGGGAATAGGCGGCCACCATGTAAGGTTTAATATTGAGTTTAAGAGTTTCCTTCGAATTTAAATGCGTTTCTTGGAGAAAAATCAGATCCGCAGCTTCCTGACTTAGGTAGCTTAGGATTTTCTTCCGTTTTATCGGATTATTGATTCCTTTTACGTTCAATGAGAAAATCTTACATGGTGCCATCAATCGGTAATAGACATTTTAGGTAAGGGCGCTTGAAAACATACAACATAATCAGAATCTGCACAACAATGACATAATCACCGAGTATGCTGGCTAATACACCCCATATTGAAAAGTATGTACCAAAGTATCTTAGAGAAGAAGCAAAACCCCCAAAGAATATGGCGACCATATGTCTGCGGGAGGAGGCCCTAGAGAGGAAATAGAAAGACATGAAAAAAAAGAAAAAGAAACACCAGAATCCATAATTAACACTGTCTCTGATACTCATCGAGGCTAGTGTGGGTAGATGGAGTCGGGTCACAGATATCATCAAAAGTAAGGCAAACAAACTGCCCTCGCCAGACTCTTTGCTGGGCTGCGGCAGATCCAATATGGCAGGTACAGCGGATATGAGAATACTTGCAGGAATATTCTGGAAGTCAGCGCATCAAGTCGGCTTCTTTGGAATCCAAAAACTCCGCTAGTAGATCAGGGTCCTCAAATGTTCTTGTCTGATTGTGAAGCGTGACTCGGAGCTTGGCCGGGTACATCAGGCCATAGCGTGCTTGTAGTTGTTGAAGCCTCGGCCGGAATTCCAGAAAGCGCTTTCGGCGGTCGACCGTGGGTTTAGCCAAGTCAGGATAGAAGGAGATCTTGTGGCTCTCAAACTCCATATGGCCCTTTGCCCGAGAGGCACTTAGAATTTGCTCCACGTGTTGATATCTCAAAAGTCGAAAAATGATAGGCCGCGGGGTCTTCCTGTTGAGCGTTATGCTTGTGGGTACACGATGAGCGCGATCGATCTCCAAATCTTTGGTAAAGGTGATTTGGAGCAGGGAAGGGAGGATTTTGCATAAAAACTCTTTCATGTCTCCCGATTCCGCTCCCTCCGGTATGCCCACGAGTCGTATGTTGTTGCGGCGCGCTCTATTATTGCCATCTTCCACTTCTTTCTGCAAGGCCCGCACCTGACGTTCAACTTTGTCGAGTTTGGACAACCGGGCCGCATGGGAGTCCAATATGCTCTCCATTTTGTCCTGACGCGAAGAAAGCCCTTCTAGCTTGCTTTGCAGCACACCAAGATCTTCCCGCAGCGCTCGGAGTGCTTCACCGTTTGACTGCACGAGGTTTTTGACCCCTCTAATCTCTGCGAGGATTTCCTGCTGCATTTCGGGGCCCTCGCGCAAGGCCAGCCCCTTCTGCGGGGACGGGGGTTCAGTTTTGGAACGTTTGCCGTGAGAAGCCGCTGGAGATCCAAATTCCAGGCGCGTGGGTTTGGTCCCCGCCATCTCACCAATGTGCCCCGGCAAGATCAGAGTAGAAGTTCCAAGTATGTACGGTGTTAATTCAGGATTCTGAGTAGGCCTCTCGGGAGCCTCAGCGTTATGCGACCATCCCGCTGGACATCAGGCTCCGCCCCCCTCCAAACCTTTTTTAAACCCAGCTACACTAACAGCCTTTACTACATCCTCTGGTAACAAATTCCACAGTTTGATTACACGTTGAGTGAAAAAATATTTTCTCTTATTAGTCTTAAATAGTTTACCCTGTAGCTTCAATGCATGTCCCCTAGTCTTTCTATATGGTAAACAATCGATCTACGTTTATCCGTTCCACTCCGTTCATTAATTTATAGACTTCTATCATATCTCCCCTCAGCCGTCTCTTTTCCAGGTTAAAGAGCCCTAACCTTTTTAGCCTTTCTTCATAGGAGTATCCTTCCATCCCCTTTACCATTTTGGTGGCTCTTCTCTGAACCTTTTCTAATAATGCTATATCCTTTTTAAGATACGGCGAACAGAATTGCACACAATATTCAAGGTGCGGTCTCACCATGGAACGATATAGAGGCATTATAATATCTTTTGTTTTATTTTCCATTCCTTTCCTTATCATACCTAGCATTCTATTTGCTCTCTTCGCCGCCGCTGCACACTGGGCCGAGGGTTTTAACATGGTATCCACAAGGACGCCTAAATCTTTTTCCTGGGTGGTGGTTCCTAATGTGGAACCTTGCATCGTGTAACCATAGTTTGGGTTGTTCTTCCCTAGGTGCATAACCTTGCACTTCTCCACATTAAATTTCATCTGCCATTTTGATGCCCAGTCTTCCAATTTATCAAGATCCTCTTGCAATTTTCCACAATCCTCCTGGGTTTTAACAACTTTAAATAGTTTTGTGTCATCAGCAAATTTGATAACCTCACTCGTTATTCCACTTTCCAGGTCATTTATGAATATGTCAAAAAGCAGCGGACCCAGCACAGATCCCTGGGGTACACCACTATTCACCTTTCTCCATTGGGAAAATTGGCCATTTAGCCCTACCCTCTGAGACTGACAGCGGCTGTGTGAATTGGGAGTCCAGTCGAGGTGAGAGCAAGTGAGAGGAGCCCCGACAGCGGCCAGCAGGACTGAGGGGAAGGGAGAGTATTGCTGTGCAACTTAACTTGCAGCTGCGTCCATGGATGTAGTAAGGGGGCACGAGAGGGGGGGGGCAGTGCACCCCCAAGTGAGATGCCCCAATGGCCACGATCCCTTGTCTGTGCACGGGGATCTCATCCCCCACAGGCAGAAAGGAAGAGGATGGTTTTCTCTCTTCCTGCAGGGATCTGATCTCCCACGGGCAAATAGAAGATATCTTTGCTGTGAATGTCAGCCATCCTTTTCCTTTCTGCCCACGGGGGATGGGGTCCCCTTGAGCAGACAGAGAAGGGGAAGGTCCTAATGCCAAGAAAAAAAGGTTGTGTGGGTGGGTAGGGGGGAGAAATTGAGGTAAAGGCAGAGAAAACATTAGCGCAGAGGAAGGGAATGCTAGGAGGGTTGGCGAAAGTGGGGAGGAGCCAGCAGGAGAGGGGTTGGGGGGGAGGGAAGAATAGAAGGTGTATTCCCCTCCCCTCCAAACATACACACAAGCACCCCACTCCCATATCACACACACACACACAAGCACCCCACTGCTTCTCAACAGAGACACACAGGCACCTCCCCTCCACACCATACACACACAGAGTACTGAGAGGGTTGGTATTGTTGGTACTGAGATTTTTCTTTAAATAGTGAGTTCAGAGTTGCCAAGTTTCAGTACCAGCAGTGATATTTTTTGCCAGTTCTAGTTCTAGGTTTACATTGCAGAGCAGTATGGTATTTGTAGTCCCTGATTTTACCCTTTGAAATCAGTGCTGCAGGTCCCTTAAAGCATCAGAAAGACCCCCGTGGCGGCAAACAATGGCCATGGGGTGCAGGGGGGCAGATGGTGCCAGGCAGGCAGGAAAGAGTTAACGGAGGCAGGGGGAGAAGGGGCAGGAGGGATATCTCGGGGGAGGCTATTTGAGGGGTCTCCAGGATTGCGATCGCCCTCTTACCCCTCTGCATGTGGAAGAGATTACAGTTTCAGCTTACCCCGTGAAGCCAACACTCATCAACAAGACCGCAAGAGTGAGAGGGAGCGTAGGAAGAATGAGGTGAGTCACGGCGGGAAGGCAGGTCGCCAGGCGGCAGGATAGAGAGGGTCAGGCGGGAGAGTCTGGGCAGCTTATGCGCAGGAAGAAGGAATGCTAGCGGAGCTGGTTTTAGGGTCGGCACCACCTCTCTGAATGACGGAGGACCCTGAGTGAGTTCGGGGATCTGCCGGACTGTCCAGATTAGGCGGAAGGGCTTTTGTGCGATGCGAGGATGGTGCTGCCAAAGTGATAAGGGTCTTATTTGCAGCCAAAAAGAGCCAGAAATGAGAACGGCAGTGAGCCAGACTGGCTATGGGGGAGGTGGGGGGCCTAATGGCAGCCATCTTGCGATTGGAAATAGGCTGGGCCGTGTGGCAAACAACAGGAGGCAGGTATCGAGGCAGGCATCTCCCCTAAAGGGAGAGAGGTTACTATGAGATGGACTGAAGGAGAAGACAGACTAAATGGGACATATGCCCCCCCCCCCTTTCTACCTATAGTCTAGGTTCAGTGACGCGGACAATGGGGAGACATGGGTCTATATTAAAAAAAAAGGGAAAGAAAACAGGCTGTTAGGAATATACTTTGTGGCAATCTAGAGTAAAGGGGGACATCTGGTGGCGTCGTTTGGTACTGCATGAACGTTTGGTGAATGCTTATAATATGTTGTTGTTGTTAAGTATCGTCGAGTCGGAGTCATCTCATAATGACCCTTTGGATAATTGTCCTAAACTGTGTTCGGTCTTCGGTCAGGTGGCTCATAGTTCAGCCATGCCCAGCCCCCAAAATGCCTGTGTACCGTCGTGATAGTGTCTGGTGCTTCATCAAGAAAGGGCCGAGTTCCGGCTCCCTCTCCATCACCACACTCATATAGATGTGAAAAGCTGAAACCCAGTTATAGATAGACTTAGCTACTTTGGGTTTCCAATCCTTTGCGGTTTGCTCTGTCCACTGGGCATGTTGTGATCGCCAAGGTCATCTATCACGCAAGGGGGAGCCTCTAGTCACCATCAGACTGCCCCGGGGCTGAGCTGGGTGACTTGTTCTCTGAGGATCCTCATCAGCTCCTCCATTTTGGTGCTTATGACCCTCGATTCTGTAACCTTCTTCGCTGTTGCTGTCTGCTTACTGCACCATATAGAAACCACAGTCATGTCTTCTGTCCTCTTCCTTCTGGCCTACACCGTTGCTGACTGGGTGTCAGCTGGGGTCTGGTTCACTGGTCCTCCCTTGTGCTCCACAGTTCGTCATTGTCGCTACGTCCCGCTCTGTCCACTGCTGTTCTTGCGAGACCTGTCTATATAAGAAAAATGCTATGGGGTGGCGAGAGGGAAGAATGTCATCCACTGTTCAGCCCAGTTCATTGTGACCCTATTCTGCCTGTCCGTGCCGGGACTGAGGACTGGCCTCAGCATCATTTACTCGTACCATCCCCCCTTTTCTATATTTTCCCTTATTCTTTCCCTCCCCCTCTTTCTTTCTTTTTTTTGTCTATCCTCAGTGACAATGAAGCAGTGTATAAGCATTCTACCACATTAGTGGCTGAAAGTGAAGATGATCTGAAACATTTGCTTCTCAAGATCAAGGAACATAGTCTTAAAATGGGCCTGTACCTTAATGTAAAGAAGAAAAACATCCTGACTGCTGGCAAAATCAATAGGTTCATTGTTGATGGAGAAGAAATCAAATAGTGGACAACTTTGACCTATTGGATCAACTATCAATAAAGAAGCAAACAGCAATCAAGAAATCCGATGACGCATTGCTCTTGGCAGAATGGCTGTGAAAGACCCAGACAAGATTCTCAAGAGCAGAGATGTCTCTCTCCATGCCAAGATTTTGGCATTTTCAATAACATCATATGGATATAAAAGTTGGACAGTGAAAAAGACAGACAGGAAGAAAATTGATGTCTTTGAATTATGGTGCTGGCGACAAATACTATGTATACCATGGACTGTACCGGTTGCTTATGAGGCCTCACTTGGAATATTGTGTCCAGTTTTGGAGACCGTATCTCAAAAAGGATATAAAAAGACTGGAAACAGGTCAGAGCAAGGTGACCCAAATGATTTGGAGCCTGCATCAGAAGACTTATGAGAAGAGACTTGAAGACCCAGAATTCAAAATGGCATGGGACAGACACAGTGGATCCCTTTACAGCAACAGGATAAAATCAAAATAAGCATAACTATCTCTTATATTTGAACAAATGGGGATGACCGACATGGTCTTTATCTGCCATCATATACTAAGTTACTATGTCATACATCTGCCCTCAGCAGTTATTTGTTGGAGGTGGGCAGGGGCAGACTATCTCATCCTTGACCAATTTCAGAAGTGATTCTGACTTTCCCCAGCCTACGTGGGGCATTGTTCCTTCTGGCTGGATGGGTTGATCCTTCCACTTCCTTTTGCCTCCCCCCCCCCCCACCCCCTGCAGCACTGCCTCAACCGACTCCTGGCATGATGGTTAAGACATCCACAGCTAATTCACCTTCTTTTATCATTTCTGATGTTTCTCTGGGTCCTCAGAGATCCACGGCACACTGGAGAATAATTTTTGGAAGACTTTCTACTCGTATAACCACATTTATGCTGATGACATCATGGTATACGCTCCAATCAACTTACTAGCACTAACACTACAACAATAACAAAATGCTTCGAAGACATGAATGACTGGCTCATAGCCAACAACTCAACAGTCAACTACGACAAAAGTGAGGCAATGTTCGTTACCAGGAACCCCATCTTCACACCGCCACAAACTATCAACATCCTAGACAAACACATAGCAGTCAAAGAAGTTAAATATCTGAGCCTCACACTAGACAGAGCTCTGAACCTAAAATCCCACATCACCAAAACCGCAAACAAGGCATATCATCGACTGAAAATAATCAGACAAATTAAACCAATGCTCCATCAGGACCACTTCTGCACAGTGTGTCAAGCACTCATTACATCACTGCTGGATTATGGAAACTCACTATATCAAGGCCTTCCTCAGCAGAGACTCCACCCACTACAGATGGTACAAAACACCACAGCACGCATCCTTACAGACACACCAAGGACTGAGCCCACCACTCCCGTCCTACAACAACTACACTGGCTACCAATGGTGACAAGAGCTAAATACAAAACAATCATGATCATCTTCAAAATCATCCACCATCTCTCAGCAGACGTACTCCAAAACGTTATAACAAGAGACATCAGCAATAGATCAAGAAGAACCAATCACAACAACATGATCAGCACACCTGCAGGCTATCACAAAACCAAACAAACAACTTCAAAAAGAGCTCCATCACTACTGGCGTCCACACTATGGAACTCCCTCCCAACGAGCCTGAGGGAATCAGATGACCTTACAGACTTCTGCAACGACCTCAAAACATTCTTATTTATAGAAACATACGAGCAACATCCCCTACCTAAACAGTAATACTACTACATCTACCAACTAAACACACAACCATCCTATCCACACACACAAATCCATCATACAACGTTATTGAATACCTTTGTTAAATGTTACCACAATTGTACTGTCTAAATACTGGCAAGTAACTGTACTGTCTAAACGTATACACGCACCCTAATGTTAAATGTAACCCTCCATTGTTATGTGACGTTCCCACCTTGATTGAAGGAAAAGGTGGAATACAAATCTGTCTAAATAAATAAATAACTGGGTTTTATATATAGCAAGAGGGCTGTGCAAAATTTGTTCCCATATACATGTGAATAAAGTATTTGTAGGGAAGTTAAGGGAACATCCTACGGATACTTGTAGGGCAGGGGTGCATGACCTCTATCTTCAAAAGCGGCAGCCCGGTTGGGGTTTTCAAGATGCTGACAATGAATATACATGTGATCTGTTTGTATGCACTGCCTCCATTGTAGGAACTAGATCTCATTATGGGCATCCTAAAATCCTGACTGGGTTGCTGCCCTTGAGGACTGAGGTCGTGCACCCCCTGCCCTACAAGTATCCATAGGATGTTCCCTTAACTTCCCTACAAATACTCTATTCACATGTCTATGGGAGCAAATTTTGCCCATATACTTTGCAAAATGCAGAATATATGTGCATAACCTGACAGACATTCACGCCTACTCTGGAGTGACGTAAGTATACACACATGCCTGCTGTCAGCAGTTATACATGTAAGCAGCAATGTTTAGAAGGGGAAGCATGTGTGAATTTTCTAAAAATCACTGCTTTGTTCTCGTACACGTATACCGGCCACATTCATTTATGTGACCATTTCTAAACTCGCTTCCTGTATAGTGATTTCCAACTTCTCATGTCCTAACGCTCGGAATAATGAAAGTAATGGTTCAGGTTCTGTTCTGGTGTAGAAGCTCCACTATTACAGGTAATAAAGTTATGGACAGTTCCTCTGATATTTCTTCTCTTTCATCTGCTGAATGTAGTGTAAGACTGGGATCTGGAAAGAGAAAATCCTGTCTGAGTTTGAGGAGCTGCACCAGTTCCTGAATGAGGAGCGGCGGATCCTTCTCTCAAGGCTGGAAGAGGAAGAGAAGGAGGTTCTAAAGAAAATCAGAGATAATGTGACCCAACTAGAAGATCGAAGCTCCTCCCTCCAGACACTGATCTCAGAGATAGAGGAGAAGTGTCAGCAGTCAGCGACGGAGTTACTGAAGGTGAGACTGGGTTATAAATCACAGACGCCACTATGGGCTGGGCTCTCAGTTTACCAGTTTCCTCTACTTTATCATGACTCTCTCCCTTCTCCCTCTGTGTTCTACCCTCTTTTTCCTGCCTTTTCTCCGGAGCTGCTGCTGTCTCCCTTACCAATCTCTCATGAGTATAGATTTTCTCCTTTCTCCATCTCGCAGCAGACTGTGCTCTCTCCCATCTCACTGAACCATAGATTCTCCTCCTCCGCATATCCCTCCTGGTGTATCTTTCTCCATCTTTACTCCACATTCTTCCCTCTGCACTAGATCCACGGTGCCCCCGTCTGCACAGTCCCTAAGTTCTACCTGCTGCTCCTGTGCCCTCTCTCCTCCTCCTGCATCCGCAGCTCCGTTAGTAAAGTGAACCGCACTGCTGTAGAGATCACTGGGCAGTGGCCATTTGCAGACGCAGCAGTGTAGGGAAGACACTGTAGAATCTCTATGGATTGAAATTCCATGTAAAAAGGGAAAGGGGAAGCCGATGCCAGTGGGGGTGTACTATCAACCCCCTGGCCAGAATGAACAAATGGATAATGAAATTCTCAAAGAAATCAGGGAAGCTAACAAAGTTACATCACAGTAATAAGAATGGGTGATTTCAATTACCCCGGTATGTACTGGGTCAGTGTCATGGCAGGACATGCTAGGGAGATAAAGTATGACTTGTAGCACTATACAAATGCTCAGTAGTAGTAGTAGTCAATGATAGAGGGGTAAAAGGGGCGAAACTATGTACCCCCAACATCAATCGTGCTTCAGAATCATGACATTACAACAAAAAAGGAGGTGAAATACCTAGGGGTTATATTGGATCAAACCCTCAGCATGGAATCCCACGTTAAAAACACACACACAAAAAAATACACTTTAAACTTAAGTTACTAAAACAGCTCCGCCCCCTGATACACTTACACGACTTCATAACTGTAATTCAAGCAATCATAACACCCCACTTTGACTTTGCGAACACTGTTTTCCAGGGCATCTCAAAGCAAAATCTTAGAAGGCTTCAGCTAGTACAAAACGTAGCGGCCAGAACAATTATGAATGTTCGATCCATCAAACATATTACCCCCATATTATCCCAACTACACTGGCTACCTATTAACTGCCGCATAAGTTATAAAGTACTCTTAACAACTTTCAAAATAATCAACAACCTAACACCTTCCACAATACACTAATTATCAAGGAAACATCTAACCAAAGTCACAGGAGTAAAAACACCCATAAAACCGTGGTACCGAAGAACTTCACTAAAGCCAAAAAATTAACAAACATCAAAGCCTTCTCACACTTTGCCCCGAAGCTCTGGAATGATTTACCTGATAATATAAGACAGATAAATGACTTTAAGATATTCCTTAAAAAACTAATAACACACCTTTTCACCACACACTATGGCTCTCAACCAAACACCGACACACAAACTGCCAACAACATATCACACGCTCACAACAGTACAAACTGACGCGCAAACATAGTAAAACCCAGGCTCATATAGTCTAAACAGTGATAACATCAACCATAACCTTTTCTGCTCTATAAACTTGTATTACTATCAGTATTATGGATTGTATGCCAAACCATCATCCTATGTATATAGTTTGTATTATTATCCACATTACGGATTATTTATCCACATCGTAATGTAAATAGTTCACAAAGTTCCATGTAAAATGTTCTTGACTGTTCTATATAACTGAATAAGTACGCGTTCCATTCTGTACTGTTCATTCTTTTGTTTTCTGTAAACCGTACTTGATACATGGGAAAGTGCAGTATAAAAATGTTTAATAAACAAATAAATAAACAAAATAAATAAAAGGGGCACTAAGAGGGGACAAGACCATAGCAGAGAGACTGAATGAATTCTTTGCTTTGGTCTTTGCTGAGAAAGATCTAGGGATGTTGCCCATGACTGAAGTGGTATTTAAAGGTGATACTGTGGAAGAATTGAATGAAATATCGATACACCGGGAAGATGTATTACAACCATTTGATAAACTGAAGAGTAGCAAATCAACTGGACCGGATGGTATACATCCAAGGGTGTTAAAAGAACGGAAATATGAGATTGCAGACCTGCTGTTAGTAATTTGTGAACTATCATTAAAATCAACTGTAATACCTGAACATTGGAGGATGGCCAATGTAACACCTATTTTTTAAAAGGGTTCCAGGGGTGATCTGGGAAACTACAGACCAGTGAGCCTGATGTCAATACTGGAAAAATGGTAGAAACCATCATAAAGAACAAAATTACTAGCTATGTATATAGCCATGGCTTAATGGGAAACAGCCAACATGACTTTAGACAAGGAAGATCTTGTCTTACTAATCTGTTATGTTTTTTTTGAAGGTGTGAATAAACAGGTAGACAAAGGTAAAGCGGTTGATATAGTGTATCTGGACTTTGAGAAAGTCTTTGACAAGGTCCCTCATCAGAGACTTTTGGCAAAACTAAAGAGTCATGTGATAGGAGGCAGTGTACTACTGTGGATCAGGAACTGGTTAAAAGATAGAAAGCAGAGGGTAGGGCTAAATGGCCAATTTTCCCAATGGAGAAAGGTGAATAGTGGTGTACCCCAGGGATCTGTGCTGGGTCCGCTGCTTTTTGACATATTCATAAATGACCTGGAAAAGGGAATAACAAGTGAGGTTATCAAATTTGCAGATGACACAAAACTATTTAAAGTTGTTAAAACCCAAGAGGATTGTGGAAAATTGCAAGAGGATCTTGATAAATTGGAAGACTGGGCATCAAAATGGCAGATGAAATTTAATGTGGACAAGTGCAAGGTTATGCACCTAGGGAAGAACAACCCAAAGTATGGTTACACGATGCAAGGTTCCACATTAGGAACCACCACCCAGGAAAAAGATTTAGGCGTCATTGTGGATAACATGTTAAAACCCTCGGCCCAGTGTGCAGCGGCAGCCAAGAGAGCAAATAGAATGCTAGGTATGATAAGAAAAGGAATGGAAAATAAAACAAAGGATATTATAATACCTCTATATGCCTTTGGGAATGCTGCCATGCTTGCGTGATCCTCTTCCTGCCCATGGGTGCCATCTTGCTCAGTTTCCCTTTTTCTGCAGATTCTTTTGGATGCATGTCCTCATCCCTCTGAAAAAGTGTGACCCTTTTTTCCAGTTACACCGGACCTCTACCCATCCTCCCCTATGCCACAGAACCCCTGTGGGTTAGTTGACTCCCTTTTTTCCCTTCTTTTGGAGTTTTCTTCCATCGGGCTGTTCCCGCCTTTTTTTCCAACCGCTGGTCTCGAGGTTCTTTGCAGAGTTGAGTTACGGCCCACCGTGTGAGGGCTAAGGCTGCCTTAGTAGCTCATCTCCGCTCTGTACCGTTGGCAGACATCTGCAGGGCTGCAACTTGGTCCTCAAGCCAGACTTTTGCAGCTCATTACTGCCTGGAGAGGGAGTCCCGTAGGGACAGTGCTTTTGATCAGGCAGTACTCCGCAATCTCTCTGAGGTTTAGGCAACTCCTACCCTGAGGCCCTTGGGTTGGGCTACTGGACGGAGATAGATTCAGAGTAAATTCTTTCCTTGGATGCTGAGGCTTCACAGAGGGAGCCATTTTTCAGCTTGGGGTCCTCAGTAGCCTTGAGCTGGGGAGTCCCATATGTGAGGACTAACTTCCTGCTTGGTCCTGGAGAAAGAGTAGTTACTCACCTGTAACAGGTGTTCTCCAGGAGCAGCAGGAATCAGTCCTCACAACCCTCCCTCCTCCCCTAGGAGTTGCAGTCATATCATTATTTTTGTGTGCTATCTTTTAGCTATGTTATCAGACTGAGCAAGATGGCACCTTTGGGCGGGAAGGGGACCGCGCATGCGTGGGAGTATTCCCAAAGGCTTTCATAGAAAGCTGGGGAATTGCTCCGCACGGGGGCTCCATTGATGTCTATATCGTTCCATGGTGCTACCACACCTTGAATATTGTGTGCAATTCTGGTCGCCGTATCTTAAAAAGGATATAGCATTATTAGAAAAGGTTCAGAGAAGAGCCACCAAAATGGTAAAGGGGATGGAAGGATGCTCCTATGAAGAAAGGCTAAAAAGGTTAGGGCGCTTTAACCTGGAAAAGAGACGGCTGAGGGGAGATATGATAGAAGTCTATAAATTAAAGACTAGGGGACATGCAATGAAGCTACTAGGTAACCTATTTAAGGCTAATAACAGAAAATATATTTTCACTCAACATGTAATCAACTCTGGAATATGTTACCAGAAGATATAGTAAAAGCTGTTAGTGTAGCTGGGTTTAAAAAAGGTTTGGACAAGTTCCTGGAGGAAAGGTCCATAAATCATTATTAAAAGGGAGCCAGGATATCACTGCTTGACCCAATACAAGCATTGTGGAACCTGTGTCTTTTGGGGAAACTTCTAGTTACTTATGACCTAGATTGGCCACTGTTCAAATGGGATACTGTGCTTGATGGACCTTGGTCTGACCCAGTATGGCATATCTCATGTTCTCCGGTGATGTGGCTTGGTGATCTTCTCCCGACAGTGCCATGTCTGGGCCCGATGTGGGTTTAGCTTAAGAATATTGGTCAGATGGCAATTAGGTACGGAGTTAGGAGAGAGCTGTGTAACACGCTGGCACAATCAGACAAAACTAAAGGTGCAGAGCAGGAACGGCAAGGTGGGAGGAGGTACGCATGTTCAGAGAAACCCAAAAGACTTCTCTGGGCTAGGGAAGAGCCTGGCACTTGGGACTCCATCGCAGACGTCACCATTACAGTGTGCCTGCACCCCCTGCTTGTCTCCAGAGATAAACTTGTTACATTGTGCAAACAGGTCACCCAGTCACTGCAGAATCTGAAACCCAGTGTCAGTGTCTAATCTTTCCTTCATAATTTCTCCCTGATCTGCTGTAGGAAACTGAAGACGTGTATTATAGAGAAATAAAGACTCCAGCACTAGCAGAACTCATCACATGTTCCCAGAGATAGAGAAGGAAACTGGAGACCTGTATTATAGAGAGCTAAAGTTCACAGATCAGAACTAGTAGAACTGTACAATCTGTAGGATGTAAATGGTAATAACCTCTTTCTCATTCCCCCTTTAGGATTCGGAGGCCACCCTGAGCAGGTACGACTCTGCTCTCATTTCCTTCCTTCTGTATGATATAGCAGCAGCCCGTTAATGTCACTGTGGGGCTTGCAGCTCTCCAGTGACTGAGGGGTGATGGGATAGAGACCTTAAACAAAGTTACTTACCTGTAACGGAGTTCTCCGTGGACAGCAGGATAAGTCAGCCACACCTGGTGTCGTCCCCCGACGGCGCCGTGACGGAAGTGCTCTATAGCTCAGAGACTTCTGAGCATGTGTGAGGTGGTCCCACCTCCCTAGCCCGCCCCTAGCCGGCCAGTTGGTGACTAGCTATGCCGTTACGGCTAGGTGCGGTGCGCAGGCCACCCTCGTGAAGGGGAGGTGGGAGGGGTGGTGTGGCTGACTTATCCTGCTGTCCACGGAGAACTCCGTTACAGGTAAGTAACTTTGTTTTCTCCTAGGACAAGCAGGATGTGTCAGCCACACCTGGTGTCTCCCGAGCTAAGTACACGCTGAGGTGAATGAGGGAGGCATGCGTAAGATTCAAACGTTTATTAAGCACCCCAGGTTAATCGTGCAATCGTGAACAGTGCAAACCACAACAGTGCAAGAACAGGATAACTGTGCAATATCGAACAGTGCAGTAGTAATTCGAACAGTGCAGAGTAATAGTGACAATAGTGCAAAACAATAGTGCATAGACAGTAAGTAACTAGTGCAATATATTCAGGGCAATAATGGTCAGTGACGGGAGACAAGCGTCCCAGAGTTCAGTCTCGTGCAGCGCTCACCCTCTCTGGAGGAAGGGCTGCGGATAGGACCGCTCGGCCAAATGAGCCGTCTGTTTCGGATTGGACGTCGAGGCAGTAGTGTTTCTGGAATGTAAGGTGAGAGGACCAGGTGGCGGCTCTGCAGATATCGCTCACTGGAATCTCTTGAGCACAGGCCAAGGAAGCGGCTATTGCGTGGAGCTGGTGTGCAGTCGCCTTGTTTGCTGGGAGTGTGCCAGCTTTCTGCAGACAATAGGCCACGCAGGTTGAGATCCAGAGAGATAGTGTACGTTTGGTAACAGGTCTCCCAGGTTTGTTAGGGTCAAAGGAGACGAACAGCTGTGTCCCCTGACGAGTGGCAGATGTCCTGTCGATGTAGGTGCGTAAAGCGCGCACGCAATCTAGGGAATGCAGACGTTGCTCCTCGGGGGATGAATGAGGAGCTGGGAAGAAGGATGGCAGCTCTACTGCCTGGTTGATGTGAAAAGCGGAGGCAACCTTCGGGACAAATTTGGGGTGGGTCCGCAGGGACGCCCGGTTGTGATAGAGTTGCGTGTATGGCGGGTGCGCCACAAGGGCCTGTAGCTCGCTAACCCTTCTGGCAGAGGTAATGGCGACAAGGAAAAGGGTCTTCCAGGCGAGATACTTTCCTTCGGCTGTGGCTAATGGTTTGAATGGCTCCTGCGTAAGCTGTTGTAGAACTATGTTAAGGTCCCAGGAGGGTACCGGTTTCTGGACCGGGGGCTTTAGATTTCGGAGCCCTCTCATGAAACGGGTAACAACCGGAAGGGTGGCAATGGAGCCTGAAGTTGTGTCATCTGTGCGCTCATGCAGAGAAGCAATGGCAGCTAGGTGCACCTTGATGGATTGTGGTTGTAACCCCGATCTGTAGAGGAGGGCCAGATACTGAAGGATTGTGGGTATCGGGCAAGAGGCTGGCTCGAATCCTTGATCCTTGCACCAGATGGTGAAGCGTTTCCATTTGAGGCCATATGCCTTCCTGGTAGATGGTCTCCGTGAAGCCAGGACAATTTGTTGCACATCCAGAGGAAGGTGTGAGCCGTTGAAGGTTAACCTTTCAGCCTCCAGGCTGTCAAAGCTAGCGTCTGGAGATTGGGGTGCCAGGTTAGCCCCCCGTTCTGGGTTAAGAGGTCTGGTCTCAGAGGTAGTCTGATTGGTGGCTCTTGAGCGAGCTGCAACAGCAGTGAGAACCACATCTGTCTTGGCCAATAAGGAGCGACCAGGATCACCTGTACTTTCTCCTCGATGATACGTTGTATCGTGTTTGTCAAGAGAGGTGTCGGAGGGAAGGCGTAGGCCAGATCCCAACTGTTCCAGGGGATGGCGAATGCATCCGAGGCTACCCTCTGCTGTGACGGGTGCTTGGAGCAGAACAAGGGACATCTTGCGTTCTCCTCGGTCGCGAAGAGGCCGATCTGGGGGTTTCCCCAGTGCTGGAAGAGGGTGCGTGTCACATCCGTGTGGAGCATCCATTCGTGAGGTTGAAGTTGCCTGCTGAGTCGGTCCGCTAAGGCGTTCTGATCCCCTGGAAGGTACGTCGCCTGGAGTGTGCAATTGTTGTGCAGCGCCAGAGCCCATGTGTCGAGGGCTTCCTTGCAGAGCGAATGGGAGCGAGTGCCCCCTTGCTTGTTTATGTAGAACATGGCGACCTGGTTGTCCGTCTGTACCAGGACTGCTTTCCCTTTCAATCTGGGCATGAAAGTCTGCAGGGCATATCTGATGGCCCTGAGCTCCAGAAGATTGATGTGGAGGGTTTGTTCCGCTGCGGTCCATGCTCCTTGCGTGCTGAGGTGCCGTAGATGGGCCCCCCAACCTGAGGAGGAGGCATCCGTGGTGAGGGTGAGCTGGTGTATGCGTGGGTGAAGGCACTTGCCCACAGAAAGGTTGGATGGCTGTGTCCACCAGCGCAGGCCCTGGACCACACGGGGAGATATCTGAATGCACGTGTTGAGTGGTTGGGAGAGTTGCTTCCAGTGCGTTCGTAGGTGCCACTGCAGGGTACGCATATGCAGTCTCGCCAACGGCAGGACGGAGGTTGTCGCAGCCATGTGGCCTAACAGACAGAGGATCGCGCGGGCCGAGGTACGTTTCTCCGCTGACATCTCCCTGGCCAGGCGGATGATGGTGTTGATCCGTAGTAGGGGCAGGAAAGCCTTGCAGACTTTGGTGTCTATTATCGCCCCGATGAACTCGGTGCGCTGGACCGGTTCCAGTCTGGACTTCTCCTTGTTGAGAAGGAATCCCACTCTGATCAGCAGGTCTGTCGTTCGGCGTACTGCCCTGTGGAGTCCGGAAGCTGAGTCCGCTGATAGGAGCCAGTCGTCCAGGTAGGGAAAGATGGCGACTCCTTGTTTGCGGAGGTGCGCAGCGACCACTGCCACACACTTTGTGAAGACTCTGGGTGCAGGGGATAGGCCGAATGGCAGGACTCGATACTGGTAATGGCAGCCCAGTGCTGTGAATCTGAGGAATTTCCTGTGAGAAGCGTGGATCGGGATGTGGGAGTAGGCGTCCTGGAGGTCCAGCGTCGCCAACCAGTCCCCCGCCCTGATGAGGGGAAGGATGGAGTTGAGCGAATACATCCGGAACTTCTCTTTGATTAGGAATTTGTTTAATTTCCTGAGGTCTAGGATCGGACGTAGTCCCCCTTTTTTCTTGGGGATAAGGAAGTACCGGGAGTAGAAGCCAGTGTTGACCTCTCCCGGGGGCACTCGCTCTATCACTCTGGCCTGGAGGAGTTGCTGTAAGAGTTCCTGCAGTGGCTGTTCCAGGTGCTGCGGGGGCTGGCTGGTAGGATGCTTGTGCTGACGTGGAGGGGAGGAGAAGGGTAAACGGTAGCCTGACTGGACAATCTGCAGGACCCACTTGTCCGTGGTGATCTCTTGCCAGGCTGGGAGGAAGAGCGACAGGCGACCCCCAACCGGGGTATAGTCAGAAGGAGGAGGCGTCTTTCCCAGAGTGGGAAGGGTTGGATTGCTTCTGCTTGCGCTGTCGCGTTTGCTGTCGCTGAAAAGGCGCCTTCTGATAGCTTGGCTTGAACTTTGGCGCCTGCCACTGACGGTTGGAGCCATGGAATTGTTTTGAAGGGGCGAAGGGCTTTCTGAAGTAGCCCCCTTTCTGGTTCCAAGAGGGGCGTTCAAGGCCGTCTGCTGCTAAGGTCTTTAGGGTGGTGCAGTCCTCTTTGAGCCCTTTCACAGTGTCGGCTACCTTCTCCCCGAACAGAGAGTCGCCTGAGCAGGGGGCATCTGCGATTCGGTCATGTGTGTTGTCGGAGAGTCCTGAGGCCCGGAGCCATGCCCAGCGGCGGGCCGAGATGGCCGTGCCCGCTGTTCGGACGGCAGTGTCAAACGCATCGAAGGCAGTGCACATCAGATGCTTGCTGCATTCTGCTAAATCCTGCATATAGGTTGAAGCCATTGTCCGTGAGTCCTTGGGAAGGTCCTGTAGATGCTTCTTAAGGTCGGCCAGGAGAGCGTCCTGGAAGAGGACGTGTTGAAATTGGTGGGCTGATATTTTGGCGTTCAGCATAGCCCCTTGAAACATTTTTCTCCCAACGTCGTCCAGGCGTTTGGGGTCCCGACCTGGTGGATGGTTCGTCTGAATGCGCGTGGACTTGGATCTCTTGAGAGCTGATGACACCACGATGGACTGGTGGGGTAACTGGGCTTTGGCGAACCCAGGTCCCGAGTGGACAATGTATTTGGTGTCCATGCGCCTGGAGAAGGCTTGACCAGATGCTGGTGACTGCCAGAGTGTCAGCTGCTTCTCCTTCAATCTGCGGTGGAGGGGAAGGGCCATAGCTGGCTTGGGACCGCTTAGGTACTTCATGACCTCTGGTTCCTTTTCATCCGAAGTTTCCTCCGTGGCGAGTCCCAGTTTAGAGACCACTTTCCTGAGGAATTTAGGGTAGGTGAGGTCCTCTGGAACTGCGGGTGGAGGCTCTTCTGCCTCGTCCATAGTGTTTTTGAAGTTGTCAGAGCCAGGACCTGATTCTTCCACTTCGGAGCCAGGTTCCCGGTCATCTGCGTCGCTTCCCCCGGAGCCCAGGTGTGTTGGTGAGGGAGATCGCGCCCTGGAAGGAGCCGGGGAGGGAGTCCGTGCTCTAGGTGAGAGTCTGGGGTATGGTGAGGCAGGCCCCCGCTCTGAGGGTGTCTCTTGTGGACTGATGGCCCTGCGTTGCTGGTCTAGCCGAGGTGGGGCCGTCTGTTCCACCAGACGAGATAGCAGATTCAGGATGGCAGAAGAGGTGGATTCAGATCTGCTGCTTCTGTGTCTTTTGCTGCGGTGTGAGCTGGATCTGCTGCTGTCCCTTGGGGACCCATGATGGGGATCCCTTGCTTCTGGGGGGGACAGATGTTTGCGCTTTGCAGATTTCTTCCTGCCCCTTTCACTGCCTGCGCGCTGACAGGGGGATTCCTTGCTGTGAGAGTTTTGCTCTCGGCTCCCTCGTTGGCGCTGAGGCTCAGCGTGGACCTCAGGTCTGCCTGCGTGATGACAGGGGGATTCCCTGCTGTGAGAGCGTTGCTCGCGGCTCCCTCGTTGGCGCTGAAGCTCAGCGCGGTGGGCAGATCTGTGGCGGCGATGGCAGGGGGTTCCCCTGGTGTCGGCGCTGAGATCGCGTCTCCCTGGCTCGCGGCTTCCTCGTGGGTGCTGTGCATCAGCGCGATCTGGGGAGTCGGCGCGGCGAGGAGGAGAAGTCCGTGCTTGAAGCTGCCGCGCCGTGCTCCGTGGTTCCCCTTGCAGTGACGTGCTGGGCTGGGGGGAGGGCTGTCGGCTGACATCAGGGCCAGGGCCGCGGGAGCCAATAGGAACGGAGGAGGCGTTCCCGGAGGCGGGGCCTGGCGGGGCCACGAGGGCAGCGCCATTTTGGCCGGCAGGACCGCATGGCCGGGGGGAGCAGCCCGGAGATATGCGAACCGGAGAGGGGCTTACCGAGGCGGCAGAGGCCTCTCCGGGAGCAGGAAGACCAGAGCGGTTTGAAGGGAGCTCTTTGGTTTTCTTCGTAGCTTTAGCGGAGGCAGCTGAGGCAGCGCTGAGCTTGGGGCCGGAGCGATCACCGACGGGGAGAGAGGAGTTGGATTTTTTTGCTGACCTTGATTCAGAGCTTTTGCAGTTCTCCGGGTCCCGGGAGAGGAGGTCTCTCAGAGATTGCTCGCGGTGTCTCTGGGCTCTGGGGGACATCTGGCAGCAGCTCTCACAGTCGTCCCGTTGGTGAGACGCCCCCAGGCATCGGACACAGTGTTGGTGGGAGTCAGAGAGGTTCAACTTTCTGCTGCAGGAAAGGCACTTCTTGAAGCCCGGTTTAGGCATTTTCGTGAATTTTTGAAGAGAGCTTGAAAGTCCGTCTTGAGGCGAAGGCGGAAGGAAAAAAACTGGCCGGCTAGGGGCGGGCTAGGGAGGTGGGACCACCTCACACATGCTCAGAAGTCTCTGAGCTATAGAGCACTTCCGTCACGGCGCCGTCAGGGGATGACACCAGGTGTGGCTGACACATCCTGCTTGTCCTAGGAGAACCAGTATAACTCACTCTAACATTCCTTGTGCTGGGGGTCTCACACCCTTTCCTACCTCTCCCTGTCCCATCTCTATCCCCAGGGACTCTGAAAGCTCGGGGTGAACATCTCCCAGAATACTTCCAGTTTCTCTCTTACTCTCAGGTGTCAGACAGCGAAGTTTCCAAGACCAGAGGCGCTTTCTGCTGAAGAGGGAAAACGTTCTCACCTGAGCTTCCTTCAGAAATATTTTATTCCGAAGAATCAGTTCATACAATGCCACGGTAAACTATTCCATTCTTAAAAGCTGTAATTCATTAGCAGAGATATTAATAAAATATGGACATACAGGGGGGTATTTTAGAAGCTCTATTTGTGAGTTGGATGTCTGAAAACAGGAACTTGGACATGCAAAGAATGGAGACATCCCTGGAGTCATTTTAGAAGCGGGGTATATAGATATCCCCAGCACGAGAACGTCCATGTAGCATGGGGGACATAGCGGGGGTGTGGTCTGGGCGGAGCACGAGAGATGCATGTCACAGTACGATTCTGAGAACGGCACAAGAACATCTGGCCCTAGTTGGGGAGGCGCCATCCCTATACCTGCTTCTGATCACGAATAAGGTGGAAGAAAGTGCTCGTTGCATGGATGTCACTCTTCCAGGGGAAAACACGTAATCCCTTACATCACCACAGTAATCGCTGCCCAAAGAAACCTGAGTGTAAATCCAAACTGCAAACTTATTACTGGCCTGCCGCTGCACGTCTGAGTATCTGCAATGGTAGGGTCAGGACGTGCAAGTCTCTTATCATAGTCATCCCTCTTGTGAAATATTCCTGCCAACATGTCCAGTACTCATGCAGGTCGGGGACATCCACCTGTGTGAAATGGCTACACCCGTGCACGTATCCGGCTTTGCAACCTGCACGGGGCCCCCTCCAGAACCAGTTACAGGGACGTTCATTTTCCAGGGTAGAGGCAGAACGCTTTCAGAAGTCCCTTCTGCCACTCCCCTGGTTTTTGGATGTCCTGCTCTGGACGCCACAGATTTTTCCTTAAACTCCATTCTAAAATCCCACTTTCTGTCTCTCTGTACTGATGATAAATAAATGGTTTCTGGTTTCTTTTTTCGTTTCACAACTTACATTTCTTTCATTATATTTTCTTTTAGGAAACATTTCTGCAGAGCTGGGTAAGATTTTATCATCTTATTCTTTAACGTATAAAAATCCTATTTAAGGTGTTTCCCTGCTTTGGATAGAAGACCTGTTTCTTGTATTTATTGCTATTTAGCTCACATCCTCTCCTGTAGTAGTTGAAGGTGAGTTACATTGAGGGATAGCGGGTGTTTCCCTGTCTCCAGAAGACTCACAATCTAACAGGTCGATGCAGAAAGCCGGTGCTGAAGTTTCATTCCTAAACTTTTTACACCTATCTGCAACGCACCGATAGCGCGAGACTTTAGCGGTAGCATCAGAAAGAGGATCATAGGCAAGTTAGCCGTGCCTTCAACTGTGCTCAAAATGGCAGCGTTAAGTTAGTAGAGCAAGCTGAACACATGCGCAGAGAAGTTGGTGCTAGTATGACATCCTCTCCCAGAGAAACAGGAGCACCTCCTGGTTAATTTGCTTATGAGCCGCAAAAATATTTTAATGGCATCGGGGGCTTTCTCCTATGTCTGTATCATCTGGTGTGAAGTGTCAAATTTCCCCCAGATGATCCAGGCAATGTGAAAGTCCTCGATACCATTGTCGGGGGTCAGTGCACCTCACAGAAAGCAAAACCCTAGTGGCCCAGCAGCCCCAAACCCCCCACACCCCATTAAACTAAAAATAATCCTGGATATAGAGTTATTAGAAAAGGTTCAGAGAAGAGCCATCCAAATGGTAAAGGGGATGGAAGGATACTCCTATGAAGAAAGGCTAAAAAGGTTAGGGCTCTTTAACCTGGAAAAGAGACGGCTGAGGGGAGATATGATAGAAGTCTATAAATTAATGAACAGAGTGGAACGGGTAAACGTAGATCGATTGCTTCCGTCATCAGAATATAAAAACACTAGGGGACATGCAATGAAGCTACAGGCTACTAGGCCCTGAACCGATTTAACAAATACACTGGGTTCACTGATTAATCAGCTTTAATCTAAAGAATTCCCTTTTCCCCAAGATTTTGAAAAATTCCTAGAAGTAAATACTTACAAATGCAGATCTGTCTCCAGAAGTAGCAGTCCCCTTTTGTAGTCCTTCAAGACAGGTTCAGACTGCGATGTAAGGAATATTCTACCTTAAAGTGTGGGGTTATTTTTGGTTGGTGGGGGGTTCAGGTCTGCTGGGCTACTAGGGATTTGCTTTCTGTTGGTGGCATCAGCCCTCAACAGCATTTTGTTGGCATTGGGGGTTTTCCCCAATATCCCGGATTGTCTTTGACATTTCTCATCAGATGCTCCCGGCATCAGGGTAAGCCCCTGATGTCATCAAAATACTGTCGGGAGGGCATACGCTAGATGTTTAGGCCACCTCAAGACTAGGCGTAGAGATATTGGTTCTAAGGCTGGTTGCAAAGTCCTCTAAGCGTTTCATCAGCCCTTAAGCTTAGAACTGAGTTAATGAGGATTGAGTGACTTGCCCAAGGCCTCAAGAAGTATCAGTGGGATTGAAGCCCTGGCTCCTAGGCTGCTGCTGTAATCACTAGGCGACTCCTCCACTCCCCACTTGTACTTTTCTCTAGAGAAGGCTGCAGACAGCTTTGCAGATAGACACACAGACATGGAAGGGGTTGGAAAGAATTCCATGAGCCCTGCTCTGCATGCTTTCCCCACTTCATGGGTCAATGCAGTAAGGTGCAGTCGGCTTTGCACACAGGTTAGCTTGGATTTTACGGACAATTTTATGCACTACCAATGTGGAAATGAGTTTTGCATGCTAGCTAACTGTGCATAAAGCCTCCAGCAAACAACAGCGCAGAGAAGACTTAAAGCCATGGAAAGGAAGCGATTAGCTGTTCAGCACAAATGCAGAGAAGTGCGCAGAAGACCAGAAGGCTGATCTCATGGCTGAGAGTTTAATGCAAAGTCTGGGGAGGCTAAAAGGTTACTGTAGCTCAGAGATCTCCTGTCAGCGCTGGGGAGGAATTTATTCCTGTTTCTTCTCTTTATCTTGAGCGAATGTAACCTGCGATGTTTATGTGCCAGATAGCGTTCCAGCACAAGGGCCAAACAGAGGTTTTCTGTGTGAACTTATAGATGCTGCTAATGCAGACCTGTGTGCCCGTGTCTGGCTTGCTCTCCTGGTTTAGTGCAGATTTTTGCCCAGAAGTCATTTGCTTGCTGTTTAGTTACAGCATCGGAGAGCAAAACCTTTGCATTAGGTGTACTTTGGGAAATCCTGCACTGAGCTTTAGCACATGGCTCTCATGCAAAGTGGAATTACAAATAGCACATAGTCCCAGAAAGTTATTTCAGAACAGCATCGCCCTACATGTCTTCTTCCTGAAATAGGGCAACTTCACTATTGTGCCTGGGGGAGGTGGCAATGCTGCTTGATAGGGGGGAAGGGAGGAAGTTAGACCTGGTCAAGGGAAAATGTCATACAAAGCTAAGGATGTGTCCCCCAGCAAGCTGATGCTGTCACATAATGGGAGAATCACCACTACTGCTACTGATAATCATCTGTATAGTGCTACAAGGTGAACGCAGCACTGCTCAATGAGTTTAGTGGTCTGATAATGTCATTTGTAAGGAGACATGCTTCCTTCATTGTAGGACCCCAGAGCACAGTAGTAGTGTCCTGTCCTTTCAGCAATATGGTTGTGTTTTTATTTGCAGGTGAAATAGTTTTAATTATTGAGCTAAATTCTTTTTTCCACAATGAGCAGAGAAAATGGCCTACAAAGTTAAGGATGTGTTTGTGTAATAGCTTATATGAGCATAAATTTGGAAAAACCCGGCACTGGAGCCCTAAAAGGATCAGTACGAGCTGAGGGAGCTGAGCTTACTGCTCTTTGCTATGAGGACATAAGAGGGACCAATGAGGAGGCTTGTTTTAAGCAGCCTGTCAGTGAGGGAGCCAATCGGAAGCTTTATTGCATTTGCTCAGTACAGCAAACCCATAGGGTGAATTATAGATCCATTAGCCAATAGGATTGATCTTCTGCAGGTCTGTTAGCGTGTTATAGCCAATAGCAGAGCTTCTCTCATTAAACAGCTGATTGACTGTTGAACTTGCCAATGAGGGTTAGAGGTGGGAGTGTGAAGAGCCAATGAGAGGCGTCTGCTCATGTTTATTAATGTGTCTCCTCCGTGCAGTGGATGTGACTCTGGATCCGGAAACTGCTCATTCCCTGCTCGTCCTGTCTGAGGATCGGAAAAGTGTCAGACGTGGAGACAGACGACAGAAGCTGCCGGACACTCCCCAGAGATTCAGTGATCGTCCCTGTGTGCTGGGGCGTGAGAGCTTCACCGCGGGGAGACGCTACTGGGAGGTGGAGGTGGGGGATGCGATTGAATGGATATTGGGGGTCTGCAGAGATTCTGTGAGCAGGAAGGGGGGGATCAGACTGCCACCTGAGGACGGATACTGGGCAGTGGCATGGTGGGGTACAGGTGAATACTGGGCCTGCACCTCCCCCTGGACCCGGCTCCCCCTGAGCGTGAGCCCCCGTGCAGTGGGGATTCTCCTGGACTACGAGGCAGGAAAAGTCTCATTTTACAATGCAGAAGATAAATCCCATCTCTACACCTTCACCGACACCTTCACTGGGAAACTCCGACCTCTCTTCTGTACTTATACTGATAAACCTCTGAGAATCCGACCAGTGCCAGACTGGGAATGAGGGAGCCGGGCTCGGGGGTGATATATAATCTCTACACCTTCACCGACACCTTCACCGACACCTTCACTGGGGAACTCCGACCTCTCTTCTATACTTATACTGATAAACCTCTGAGAATCCGGCCAGTGCTGGACTGGGAATGAGGGAGCCGGGCTCGGGGGGTGATATATAATCTCTACACCTTCACCGGCACCTTCACTGGGAAACTCCGACCTCTCTTCTATACTTATAGTGATAAACCTCCGAGAATCCAGCCAGTGCCAGACTGGGAATGAGGGAGCCGGGCTCGGGGGTGATATATAATCTCTACACCTTCACCGACACCTTCACCGACACCTTCACTGGGGAACTCCGACCTCTCTTCTATACTTATACTGATAAACCTCTGAGAATCCGGCCAGTGCCAGACTGGGAATGAGGGAGCCGGGCTCTGGGGGTGATATATAACCCGGGAGTGATGTTCCCCATCGGGATAAGAGGGATCAGAGAGTGTTATTCGGGAGCTGTGGACAATGCAGGATATTAGTGTGTTTAATACGTTATATGCAATCTGTGATCTGATGTTTCAGAGTTGGACTCACCGTGTAAAGAAAATGTACAGCAATAAAGACGTAAAGGATGTTCCCAGTGATTATTTCAGAGAATCAAACAATGGAGGAAGTTTCAGAGGCCCAGTAAGAGGTCCGGAGATGGGATTAGAGCCTGTGAATGTGAGGAATGAGCAGGGCCGGTGCTGAGCTCTCTAGCGCCCCCTGCAGCCTATAGATCCCCCCTCATTACTATTAATGGTGGGCTGCGCACCAGGAGAGGGGAGGAGGCAGGTCCCCCGTGTTCAGTGTCCTGCAGTGAAGCTGGAACAAATTCAAAACTGTGACACAATGGCAAATTCCCCTCACTCATAGGATCAGACATTCAGGGCTTCTATGTGTGTCGGGGGGTGTGCACACGTGTGTGTCAGGAGGGCTGTGTGTGTTTGTGTCTTTCTGGGTGTCATAGGAGCTGGGGTGTGTGGTGCAGTGTAGGGCTGGGGTGCCTCTGAGTGTGTTTGTGTGTATGGTACACAGGTGCGGTGTCTGGGTGTGTAGTGAAGTGTAGCACTGGGGTGCCTCTGAGTGTGTTTGTGTGTATGGTTCACAGGTGCGGTGCCTGGGTGTGTGGTGCAGTGTAGGTCTGGGGTGCCTCTGTGTGTTTAGGGGGGTGGAGGATGAGGCAGTGTAGAGAGCGGGCACCTGTTTGTGTGTGCTGGTGTGGCCCAAGGGGGGAGCAGGGCCATGTGCGGAGACTCGGTACTGGGCCTCCTCTGCATAAATATTTGCATAATGTTAACATATTCATTAAGAGGCATGTTTACTAAAAGTTAGTGTCTGGATAAAGAAAGACTAAAAGATTTCTACATTACTATAATCCAGTACCAACCACCAGGCACATTAGGAACTACTACAAACACTGCCCATTTAGAACCCATAGCAAACCCGCCGTATCATAACAGCACTACCAGGACTCACAAAGCACCAGACCCTACCTATCAAAAGGCAACACTGCAAATATTACACCAATACATCTCAGAGAATAACAACACATGACCTACTGGGGAAAGAGAACAAGTGGCAATGTCAAATAGGGTAGAGGAGTGGCCTAGTGGTTGGGGCAAGGTACTTCAGGCCAGAAGGTCAGGGGTTCAAATCCCACTAGAGGACAGCAACCTTGGGCTGGAAGGACTGGGGTTTCTAGTCCCACTGGTGCTCGTTGTGGTCTTGGGCAAGCCACTTAACCCTCCATAGCCCATGTTCCCTGTAAAATAGTTATCTCCAAGTTATAATGCTTTGTTCAATGTAATGTTCCATGTAAACCACACTGATGTCAAATAGCATGGTATATAAGAGAAATAAAATAAATAAAAATAGGAATTATGTAAACAGAATACCTCAGCTCAGTTACACATGCAGAACACAGACCATCACCAAACAAGGAATCACAATTTAGAAACAGGAAGGCAATAATTAAACTGGGAACCCCAAAAGCCAAACTTGGAATGTACAACAACACTGTAGAAATAAAACTATAAATTAATTTCCTCTTGTACTAAACAAAGCGCAGACGTTAATGATGCACATTTCCCAGAGCTGACATATTCCAGTTAATAAATTCAAAATAAAGAGATATCTTTCTACCTTTTGTGCATTTTTTTTCAGTTGCAATTGCTCCAGCCACTTTCTTCTGGTTTCTTCATGTTTTCTGCTAACTCTCCATCGTCTGCTATCCATTTGTTCTTTCTTCTCTCTTCTAGTTTTTTTTCCATTCTCTCTCTACATCTGCTTTAACATACTGATCTTTCTCCTTTTGCTCTTTCCTCATTCCTATTTCATCCACTCAAATTTTACCCCTCCATCCTCAATCCCCACTTACTCTGCCAATACCCGGTCAATTGTAGATTTGTCTTCCCTCCCACACAAAATATTTTTCCCCTCTCCATTTCCAGCTCCATCCCATTCTAATCCTCCCCCAACATCAGCTCCCTTCTAGTTCCAGCCCAACCCAGCATCCTCTCCCTTCTAGTCCCCACATCAGCCCATTTCCAGTCGTAGCCCCCCATTAGCCCATATCTAGTCCTAGCTCCCCTAACCATTTCCAGTCCTAGCCCCCCATTAGCCCATTTCCAGTCCTAGCTCCCCATCAGCCCATTTCCAGTCCTATCTGAGCCCTTCCATCAGCTCATTTCCAATCCCAGCCCCCATCAGCCCATTTCTAGTCCTTTCCTAGCCCCATCAGCCTATTTCCAAACCTAGCTCCCCTCCACTCAGTTCATTTCCATTCCAAACCCCCCTCCCCATCAACTATTTGCAGTTCAAGCCCCCCCATACACTCAGCCCATTTCCAGTCCTAGTAACCCTCCCCCCACAGCCCATTTTCAGTACTAGCAACCCCCCACAGCCCATTTCCAGTCCTAGTAACCCCCTCAGCCCATATCCAGTCCTAGTAACCCCCAAACCAATTTCAGTCCTAGTAACCCCCAACCCATTTCCAGTCCTAGTAACCACCCACAGCCCATAGCCAGTCCTAGTAACCACCGAGCCCATTTTCAGTATTAGCAACCCCCACAGCCCATTTCCAGTCCTAGTAACCCCCACAGCCCATATCCAGTCCTAGCAACCCCCCAGCCCATATCCAGTCCTAGTAACCCCCAGCCCATTTTCAGTATTAGCAACCCCCCACAGCCCATTTCCGTCCCCTCCCGAAGAGCTCTGTGGCTAGCTAAGAGGGAGCCGGAGAGGCCCAGGCTCACCTCTACAGCTGCCGAAGTGAAGCACACCTTTTCCCTTCACTTCGGCAGCTGTACTGATGTTTAGAACGCTGCCGCACTGAGGTCAAAGGGAACTTCCTGTTCCTGAAGGGAAAAGACGCGCTTCACGTCGGCAGCTGTTAGAGGGAGCCAGGACGTCTCCGGCTCCCTCTAAAACCATCCTGCCTGCCGCCAGTTTTCAGGATGTTGTTTGTGCAGGGCCAACTGAAATGCTGGGGAGCCTCTGTGTATGTGTGTGTGTGTGGTGGGGGGAGGGGGAGCAGTGTAGCACTGTGGTGCCTCTGAGTGTAAGTGTGTTTGCAGTGCATGTGTGTGTGGTGCAGTGTAGGGCTGGGGGCCTCTGAGTGTAAGTGTGTTTGCAGTGCATGTGTGTGTGGTGCAGTGTAGGGCAGGGGGCCTCTGAGTGTAAGTGTGTTTGCAGTGCATATGTGTGTGGTGCAGTGTAGGGCTGTGGTGCCTCTGAGTGTAAGTGTGTGCGCAGTGTATGTGTGTGTGGTGCAGTGTAGGGCAGGGGTACCTCTGAGTGTAAGTGTGTGTGCAGTGCATATGTGTGTGGTGCAGTGTAGGGCTGGGGCGCCTCTGAGTGTAAGTGTGTGCACAGTGTATGTGTGTGTGGTGCAGTGTAGGGCAGGGGTACCTCTGAGTGTAAGTGTGTGTGCAGTGCATATGTGTGTGGTGCAGTGTAGGGCTGGGGTGCCTCTGAGTGTAAGTGTGTGTGCAGTTTATGTGTGTGTGTGGTGCAGTGTAGGGCAGGGGTGCCTCTGTGTGTAAGTGTGTGTGCAGTTTATGTGTGTGTGTGGTGCAGTGTAGGGCAGGGGTGCCTCTGAGTGTGTGTGGTGCAGTGTAGGGCTGGGGAGCCTCTGTGTATGTGTGTGTGTGTGGTGGGGGGAGGGGGAGCAGTGTAGCACTGGGGTGCCTCTGTGGGTAAGTGTGTGCGCAGTGTATGTGTGTGTGGTGCAGTGTAGGGCAGGGGTACCTCTGAGTGTAAGTGTGTGTGCAGTGCATATGTGTGTGGTGCAGTGTAGGGCTGGGGTGCCTCTGAGTGTAAGTGTGTGTGCAGTTTATGTGTGTGTGTGGTGCAGTGTAGGGCTGGGGCGCCTCTGAGTGTAAGTGTGTGTGCAGTTTATGTGTGTGTGTGGTGCAGTGTAGGGCAGGGGTGCCTCTGAGTGTGTGTGGTGCAGTGTAGGGCTGGGGTGTCTCTGAGTGTGTGTGGTGCAGTGTATGGCTGTGGTGCCTCTGTGTGTGTGTCAGTGTGTGTGCAGTGCCTGTGTGTGTGGTGTAGTGTAGGGCAGGGGTGTCTCTGAGTGTGGGAGTGTGAAGGGTTCACAGCATATAGTGATTTATAACTGAAACTCAAACTTTACTTAGGAGCTCAGGGCCCAACTCATACAAGGCTACGGACTACTACTGGGCAGCAGAAAAGCCCCAAAGGGAAGATGCTACTACTGCTACTACTGAACATTGGTATAGCGCTACAAGACGTACGCAGTGCTACACAGACACATGTAAAAGACAGTCCCTGCTCATCAGAGCTTACAATCTAGTCAAGAGAAACAACACAGTAGCTGTAGACATGGGAGACCATCCAGGGGGGATGGTAAAGAAACACAAAGAAGATCAGGTGAGTCAAGATCCAAAAGCAGCAGCAAAGAGGTGAGTTTTCTGCCTGGATTTGAAGAGGATCAGAGAAGGCGCCTGATGTACAGACTCAGGTAGTTTGTTCCAGGCATAAGGAGCAGCAAGGTGAAAAGACCAAAGTTTGGAGTTGGCAATAGAAGAGAAGGGCACAGATAGAAGCAGTGATTTGCCAGAAGAGCGGAGTTCCCGAGGAGGGGAGTAGGGAGAGAGAAGAGAGGAAAGGTAGTGAGGAGCTGCAGAGTGAATGCAGAAGAGCGGAGTTCCCGAGGAGGGGTGTAGGGAGAGATAAGAGAGGAAAGGCAGTGAGGAGCTGCAGAGTGAATGCAGAAGAGCGGAGTTCCCGAGGAGGGGTGTAGGGAGAGATAAGAGAGGAAAGGCAGTGAGGAGCTGCAGAGTGAATGCAGAAGAGCGGAGTTCCCGAGGAGGGGTGTAGGGAGAGATAAGAGAGGAAAGGCAGTGAGGAGCTGCAGAGTGAATGCAGAAGAGCGGAGTTCCCGAGGAGGGGTGTAGGAGAGATAAGAGAGGAAAGGTAGTGAGGAGCTGCAGAGTGAATGCAGAAGAGCGGAGTTCCCGAGGAGGGGTGTAGGGAGAGATAAGAGAGGAAAGGCAGTGAGGAGCTGCAGAGTGAATGCAGAAGAGCGGAGTTCCCGAGGAGGGGTGTAGGGAGAGATAAGAGAGGAAAGGTAGTGAGGAGCTGCAGAGTGAATGCAGAAGAGCGGAGTTCCTGAGGAGGGGTGTAGGGAGAGATGAGAGAGGAAAGGTAGTGAGGAGCTGCAGAGTGAATGCAGAAGAGCGGAGTTCCCGAGGAGGGGTGTACGATAAGAGAGGAAAGGTAGTGAGGAGCTGTAGGGAGAGATGAGAGAGGAAAGGTAGTGAGGAGCTGCAGAGTGAATGCAGAAGAGCGGAGTTCCCGAGGAGGGGTGTAGGGAGAGATGAGAGAGGAAAGGTAGTGAGGAGCTGCAGAGTGAATGCAGAAGAGCGGAGTTCCCGAGGAGGGGTGTAGGGAGAGATAAGAGAGGAAAGGTAGTGAGGAGCTGCAGAGTGAATGCAGAAGAGCGGAGTTCCCGAGGAGGGGTGTAGGGAGAGATAAGAGAGGAAAGGTAGTGAGGAGCTGCAGAGTGAATGCAGAAGAGCGGAGTTCCCGAGGAGGGGTGTAGGGAGAGATAAGAGAGGAAAGGTAGTGAGGAGCTGCAGAGTGAATGCAGAAGAGCGGAGTTCCCGAGGAGGGGTGTAGGGAGAGATAAGAGAGGAAAGGTAGTGAGGAGCTGCAGAGTGAATGCAGAAGAGCGGAGTTCCCGAGGAGGGGTGTAGGGAGAGATAAGAGAGGAAAGGTAGTGAGGAGCTGCAGAGTGAATGCAGAAGAGCGGAGTTCCCGAGGAGGGGTGTAGGGAGAGATAAGAGAGGAAAGGTAGTGAGGAGCTGCAGAGTGAATGCAGAAGAGCGGAGTTCCCGAGGAGGGGTGTAGGGAGAGATAAGAGAGGAAAGGCAGTGAGGAGCTGCAGAGTGAATGCAGAAGAGCGGAGTTCCCGAGGAGGGGTGTAGGGAGAGATAAGAGAGGAAAGGTAGTGAGGAGCTGCAGAGTGAATGCAGAAGAGCGGAGTTCCCGAGGAGGGGTGTAGGGAGAGATAAGAGAGGAAAGGCAGTGAGGAGCTGCAGAGTGAATGCAGAAGAGCGGAGTTCCCGAGGAGGGGTGTAGGGAGAGATAAGAGAGGAAAGGTAGTGAGGAGCTGCAGAGTGAATGCAGAAGAGCGGAGTTCCCGAGGAGGGGTGTAGGGAGAGATAAGAGAGGAAAGGTAGTGAGGAGCTGCAGAGTGAATGCAGAAGAGCGGAGTTCCCGAGGAGGGGTGTAGGGAGAGATAAGAGAGGAAAGGTAGTGAGGAGCTGCAGAGTGAATGCAGAAGAGCGGAGTTCCCGAGGAGGGGTGTAGGGAGAGATAAGAGAGGAAAGGTAGTGAGGAGCTGCAGAGTGAATGCAGAAGAGCGGAGTTCCCGAGGAGGGGTGTAGGGAGAGATAAGAGAGGAAAGGTAGTGAGGAGCCGCAGAGTGAATGCAGAAGAGCGTAGCTCCCGAGGAAGGGTGTAGGGAGAGATAAGAGAGGAAAGGTAGTGAGGAGCTGCAGAGTGAATGCAGAAGAGCGGAGTTCCCGAGGAGGGGTGTAGGGAGAGATAAGAGAGGAAAGGTAGTGAGGAGCTGCAGAGTGAATGCAGAAGAGCGGAGTTCCCGAGGAGGGGTGTAGGGAGAGATAAGAGAGGAAAGGTAGTGAGGAGCTGCAGAGTGAATGCAGAAGAGCGGAGTTCCCGAGGAGGGGTGTAGGGAGAGATAAGAGAGGAAAGGCAGTGAGGAGCTGCAGAGTGAATGCAGAAGAGCGGAGTTCCCGAGGAGGGGTGTAGGGAGAGATAAGAGAGGAAAGGTAGTGAGGAGCTGCAGAGTGAATGCAGAAGAGCGGAGTTCCCGAGGAGGGGTGTAGGGAGAGATAAGAGAGGAAAGGCAGTGAGGAGCTGCAGAGTGAATGCAGAAGAGCGGAGTTCCCGAGGAGGGGTGTAGGGAGAGATAAGAGAGGAAAGGTAGTGAGGAGCTGCAGAGTGAATGCAGAAGAGCGGAGTTCCCGAGGAGGGGTGTAGGGAGAGATAAGAGAGGAAAGGCAGTGAGGAGCTGCAGAGTGAATGCAGAAGAGCGGAGTTCCCGAGGAGGGGTGTAGGGAGAGAGAAGAGAGGAAAGGTAGTGAGGAGCTGCAGAGTGAATGCAGAAGAGCGGAGTTCCCGAGGAGGGGTGTAGGGAGAGATAAGAGAGGAAAGGTAGTGAGGAGCTGCAGAGTGAATGCAGAAGAGCGGAGTTCCTGAGGAGGGGTGTAGGGAGAGAGAAGAGAGGAAAGGTAGTGAGGAGCTGCAGAGTGAATGCAGAAGAGCGGAGTTCCCGAGGAGGGGTGTAGGGAGAGATAAGAGAGGAAAGGTAGTGAGGAGCTGCAGAGTGAATGCAGAAGAGCGGAGTTCCCGAGGAGGGGTGTAGGGAGAGATAAGAGAGGAAAGGTAGTGAGGAGCTGCAGAGTGAATGCAGAAGAGCGGAGTTCCCGAGGAGGGGTGTAGGGAGAGATAAGAGAGGAAAGGTAGTGAGGAGCTGCAGAGTGAATGCAGAAGAGCGGAGTTCCCGAGGAGGGGTGTAGGGAGAGATAAGAGAGGAAAGGTAGTGAGGAGCTGCAGAGTGAATGCAGAAGAGCGGAGTTCCCGAGGAGGGGTGTAGGGAGAGATAAGAGAGGAAAGGTAGTGAGGAGCTGCAGAGTGAATGCAGAAGAGCGGAGTTCCCGAGGAGGGGTGTAGGGAGAGATAAGAGAGGAAAGGTAGTGAGGAGCTGCAGAGTGAATGCAGAAGAGCGGAGTTCCTGAGGAGGGGTGTAGGGAGAGATAAGAGAGGAAAGGTAGTGAGGAGCTGCAGAGTGAATGCAGAAGAGCGGAGTTCCCGAGGAGGGGTGTAGGGAGATGAGAGAGGAAAGGTAGTGAAGAGCTGCAGAGTGAATGCAGAAGAGCGGAGTTCCCGAGGAGGGGTGTAGGGAGAGATAAGAGAGGAAAGGTAGTGAGGAGCTGCAGAGTGAATGCAGAAGAGCGGAGTTCCCGAGGAGGGGTGTAGGGAGAGATAAGAGAGGAAAGGTAGTGAGGAGCTGCAGAGTGAATGCAGAAGAGCGGAGTTCCCGAGGAGGGGTGTAGGGAGAGATAAGAGAGGAAAGGTAGTGAGGAGCTGCAGAGTGAATGCAGAAGAGCGGAGTTCCCGAGGAGGGGTGTAGGGAGAGATAAGAGAGGAAAGGTAGTGAGGAGCTGCAGAGTGAATGCAGAAGAGCGGAGTTCCCGAGGAGGGGTGTAGGGAGAGATAAGAGAGGAAAGGTAGTGAGGAGCTGCAGAGTGAATGCAGAAGAGCGGAGTTCCCGAGGAGGGGTGTAGGGAGAGATAAGAGAGGAAAGGTAGTGAGGAGCTGCAGAGTGAATGCAGAAGAGCGGAGTTCCCGAGGAGGGGTGTAGGGAGAGATAAGAGAGGAAAGGTAGTGAGGAGCTGCAGAGTGAATGCAGAAGAGCGGAGTTCCCGAGGAGGGGTGTAGGGAGAGATAAGAGAGGAAAGGTAGTGAGGAGCTGCAGAGTGAATGCAGAAGAGCGGAGTTCCTGAGGAGGGGTGTAGGGAGAGATAAGAGAGGAAAGGTAGTGAGGAGCTGCAGAGTGAATTCAGAAGAGCGGAGTTCCAGAGGAGGGGTGTAGGGAGATAAGAGAGGAAAGGTAGTGAGGAGCTGCAGAGTGAATGCAGAAGAGCGGAGTTCCCGAGGAGGGGTGTAGGGAGAGATAAGAGAGGAAAGGTAGTGAGGAGCTGCAGAGTGAATGCAGAAGAGCGGAGTTCCCGAGGAGGGGTGTTGGGAGAGATAAGAGAGGAAAGGTAGTGAGGAGCTGCAGAGTGAATGCAGAAGAGCGGAGTTCCCGAGGAGGGGTGTAGGGAGAGATAAGAGAGGAAAGGTAGTGAGGAGCTGCAGAGTGAATGCAGAAGAGCGGAGTTCCCGAGGAGGGGTGTAGGGAGAGATAAGAGAGGAAAGGTAGTGAGGAGCTGCAGAGTGAATGCAGAAGAGCGGAGTTCCCGAGGAGGGGTGTAGGGAGAGATAAGAGAGGAAAGGTAGTGAGGAGCTGCAGAGTGAATGCAGAAGAGCGGAGTTCCCGAGGAGGGGTGTAGGGAGAGATAAGAGAGGAAAGGTAGTGAGGAGCTGCAGAGTGAATGCAGAAGAGCGGAGTTCCCGAGGAGGGGTGTAGGGAGAGATAAGAGAGGAAAGGTAGTGAGGAGCTGCAGAGTGAATGCAGAAGAGCGGAGTTCCGAGGAGGGGTGTAGGGAGAGAGATAAGAGAGGAAAGGTAGTGAGGAGCTGCAGAGTGAATGCAGAAGAGCGGAGTTCCCGAGGAGGGGTGTAGGGAGAGATAAGAGAGGAAAGGTAGTGAGGAGCTGCAGAGTGAATGCAGAAGAGCGGAGTTCCCGAGGAGGGGTGTAGGGAGAGATAAGAGAGGAAAGGTAGTGAGGAGCTGCAGAGTGAATGCAGAAGAGCGGAGTTCCCGAGGAGGGGTGTAGGGAGAGATAAGAGAGGAAAGGCAGTGAGGAGCTGCAGAGTGAATGCAGAAGAGCGGAGTTCCTGAGGAGGGGTGTAGGGAGAGATAAGAGAGGAAAGGTAGTGAGGAGCTGCAGAGTGAATGCAGAAGAGCGGAGTTCCCGAGGAGGGGTGTAGGGAGAGATAAGAGAGGCAAGGTAGTGAGGAGCTGCAGAGTGAATGCAGAAGAGCGGAGTTCCCGAGGAGGGGTGTAGGGAGAGATAAGAGAGGAAAGGTAGTGAGGAGCTGCAGAGTGAATGCAGAAGAGCGGAGTTCCCGAGGAGGGGTGTAGGGAGAGATAAGAGAGGAAAGGTAGTGAGGAGCTGCAGAGTGAATGCAGAAGAGCGGAGTTCCCGAGGAGGGGTGTAGGGAGAGATAAGAGAGGAAAGGTAGTGAGGAGCTGCAGAGTGAATGCAGAAGAGCGGAGTTCCCGAGGAGGGGTGTAGGGAGAGATAAGAGAGGAAAGGTAGTGAGGAGCTGCAGAGTGAATGCAGAAGAGCGGAGTTCCCGAGGAGGGGTGTAGGGAGAGATAAGAGAGGAAAGGTAGTGAGGAGCTGCAGAGTGAATGCAGAAGAGCGGAGTTCCCGAGGAGGGGTGTAGGGAGAGATAAGAGAGGAAAGGTAGTGAGGAGCTGCAGAGTGAATGCAGAAGAGCGGAGTTCCCGAGGAGGGGTGTAGGGAGAGATAAGAGAGGAAAGGTAGTGAGGAGCTGCAGAGTGAATGCAGAAGAGCGGAGTTCCCGAGGAGGGGTGTAGGGAGAGATAAGAGAGGAAAGGTAGTGAGGAGCTGCAGAGTGAATGCAGAAGAGCGGAGTTCCTGAGGAGGGGTGTAGGGAGAGATAAGAGAGGAAAGGTAGTGAGGAGCTGCAGAGTGAATGCAGAAGAGCGGAGTTCCCGAGGAGGGGTGTAGGGAGAGATAAGAGAGGAAAGGTAGTGAGGAGCTGCAGAGTGAATGCAGAAGAGCGGAGTTCCCGAGGTGAGGGGTGTAGGGAGAGATAAGAGAGGAAAGGTAGTGAGGAGCTGCAGAGTAAATGCAGAAGAGCGGAGTTCCCGAGGAGGGTGTAGGGAGAGATTAGAGAGGAAGTGTAGTGAGGAGCTGCAGAGTGAATGCAGAAGAGCGGAGTTCCCGGGGAGGGGTGTAGGGAGAGATAAGAGAGGAAAGGTAGTGAGGAGCTGCAGAGTGAATGCAGAAGAGCGGAGTTCCCGAGGAGGGGTGTAGGGAGAGATAAGAGAGGAAAGGTAGTGAGGAGCTGCAGAGTGAATGCAGAAGAGCGGAGTTCCTGAGGAGGGGGTGTAGGGAGAGAGAAGAGAGGTAGTGAGGAGCTGCAGAGTGAATGCAGAAGAGCGGAGTTCCCGAGGAGGGGTGTAGGGAGAGATAAGAGAGGAAAGGTAGTGAGGAGCTGCAGAGTGAATGCAGAAGAGCGGAGTTCCTGAGGAGGGGTGTAGGGAGAGATAAGAGAGGAAAGGTAGTGAGGAGCTGCAGAGTGAATGCAGAAGAGCGGAGTTCCTGAGGAGGGGTGTAGGGAGAGATAAGAGAGGAAAGGTAGTGAGGAGCTGCAGAGTGAATGCAGAAGAGCGGAGTTCCCGAGGAGGGGTGTAGGGAGAGATAAGAGAGGAAAGGTAGTGAGGAGCTGCAGAGTGAATGCAGAAGAGCGGAGTTCCCGAGGAGGGGTGTAGGGAGAGATAAGAGAGGAAAGGTAGTGAGGAGCTGCAGAGTGAATGCAGAAGAGCGGAGTTCCTGAGGAGGGGTGTAGGGAGAGAGAAGAGAGGAAAGGTAGTGAGGAGCTGCAGAGTGAATGCAGAAGAGCGGAGTTCCCGAGGAGGGGTGTAGGGAGAGATAAGAGAGGAAAGGTAGTGAGGAGCTGCAGAGTGAATGCAGAAGAGCGGAGTTCCCGAGGAGGGGTGTAGGGAGAGATAAGAGAGGAAAGGTAGTGAGGAGCTGCAGAGTGAATGCAGAAGAGCGGAGTTCCCGAGGAGGGGTGTAGGGAGAGAGAAGAGAGGAAAGGTAGTGAGGAGCTGCAGAGTGAATGCAGAAGAGCGGAGTTCCCGAGGAGGGGTGTGGGGAGAGATAAGAGAGGAGAGGTAGTGAGGAGCTGCAGAGTGAATGCAGAAGAGCGGAGTTCCCGAGGAGGGGTGTAGGGAGAGATTAGAGAGGAAAGGTAGTGAGGAGCTGCAGAGTGAATGCAGAAGAGCGGAGTTCCCGAGGAGGGGTGTAGGGAGAGATAAGAGAGGAAAGGTAGTGAGGAGCTGCAGAGTGAATGCAGAAGAGCGGAGTTCCGAGGAGGGGTGTAGGGAGAGATAAGAGAGGAAAGGTAGTGAGGAGCTGCAGAGTGAATGCAGAAGAGCGGAGTTCCCGAGGAGGGGTGTAGGGAGAGATAAGAGAGGAAAGGTAGTGAGGAGCTGCAGAGTGAATGCAGAAGAGCGGAGTTCCCGAGGAGGGGTGTAGGGAGAGAGAAGAGAGGAAAGGTAGTGAGGAGCTGCAGAGTGAATGCAGAAGAGCGGAGTTCCCGAGGAGGGGTGTAGGGAGAGATAAGAGAGGAAAGGTAGTGAGGAGCTGCAGAGTGAATGCAGAAGAGCGGAGTTCCCGAGGAGGGGTGTAGGGAGAGATAAGAGAGGAAAGGCAGTGAGGAGCTGCAGAGTGAATGCAGAAGAGCGGAGTTCCCGAGGAGGGGTGTAGGGAGAGAGAAGAGAGGAAAGGTAGTGAGGAGCTGCAGAGTGAATGCAGAAGAGCGGAGTTCCCGAGGAGGGGTGTAGGGAGAGAGAAGAGAGGAAAGGTAGTGAGGAGCTGCAGAGTGAATGCAGAAGAGCGGAGTTCCCGAGGAGGGGTGTAGGGAGAGATAAGAGAGGAAAGGTAGTGAGGAGCTGCAGAGTGAATGCAGAAGAGCGGAGTTCCCGAGGAGGGGTGTAGGGAGAGAGAAGAGAGGAAAGGTAGTGAGGAGCTGCAGAGTGAATGCAGAAGAGCGGAGTTCCCGAGGAGGGGTGTAGGGAGAGATAAGAGAGGAAAGGTAGTGAGGAGCTGCAGAGTGAATGCAGAAGAGCGGAGTTCCCGAGGAGGGGTGTAGGGAGAGATAAGAGAGGAAAGGCAGTGAGGAGCTGCAGAGTGAATGCAGAAGAGCGGAGTTCCCGAGGAGGGGTGTAGGGAGAGATAAGAGAGGAAAGGTAGTGAGGAGCTGCAGAGTGAATGCAGAAGAGCGGAGTTCCCGAGGAGGGGTGTAGGGAGAGATAAGAGAGGAAAGGTAGTGAGGAGCTGCAGAGTGAATGCAGAAGAGCGGAGTTCCCGAGGAGGGGTGTAGGGAGAGATAAGAGAGGAAAGGTAGTGAGGAGCTGCAGAGTGAATGCAGAAGAGCGGAGTTCCCGAGGAGGGGTGTAGGGAGAGATAAGAGAGGAAAGGCAGTGAGGAGCTGCAGAGTGAATGCAGAAGAGCGGAGTTCCCGAGGACGGGGTAGGGAGAGAGAAGAGAGGAAAGGTAGTGAGGAGCTGCAGAGTGAATGCAGAAGAGCGGAGTTCCCGAGGAGGGGTGTAGGGAGAGATAAGAGAGGAAAGGTAGTGAGGAGCTGCAGAGTGAATGCAGAAGAGCGGAGTTCCCGAGGAGGGGTGTAGGGAGAGATAAGAGAGGAAAGGTAGTGAGGAGCTGCAGAGTGAATGCAGAAGAGCGGAGTTCCCGAGGAGGGGTGTAGGGAGAGATAAGAGAGGAAAGGTAGTGAGGAGCTGCAGAGTGAATGCAGAAGAGCGGAGTTCCCGAGGAGGGGTGTAGGGAGAGATAAGAGAGGAAAGGTAGTGAGGAGCTGCAGAGTGAATGCAGAAGAGCGGAGTTCCCGAGGAGGGGTGTAGGGAGAGATAAGAGAGGAAAGGTAGTGAGGAGCTGCAGAGTGAATGCAGAAGAGCGGAGTTCCCGAGGAGGGGTGTAGGGAGAGATAAGAGAGGAAAGGTAGTGAGGAGCTGCAGAGTGAATGCAGAAGAGCGGAGTTCCCGAGGAGGGGTGTAGGGAGAGATAAGAGAGGAAAGGCAGTGAGGAGCTGCAGAGTGAATGCAGAAGAGCGGAGTTCCTGAGGAGGGGTGTAGGGAGAGATAAGAGAGGAAAGGTAGTGAGGAGCTGCAGAGTGAATGCAGAAGAGCGGAGTTCCCGAGGACGGGGTAGGGAGAGATAAGAGAGGAAAGGTACTGAGGAGCTGCAGAGTGGATGCAGAAGAGCGGAGTTCCCGAGGAGGGGTGTAGGGAGAGATAAGAGAGGAAAGGTAGTGAGGAGCTGCAGAGTGAATGCAGAAGAGCGGAGTTCCCGAGGAGGGGTGTAGGGAGAGAGAAGAGAGGAAAGGTAGTGAGGAGCTGCAGAGTGAATGCAGAAGAGCGGAGTTCCTGAGGAGGGGTGTAGGGAGAGATAAGAGAGGAAAGGTAGTGAGGAGCTGCAGAGTGAATGCAGAAGAGCGGAGTTCCCGAGGAGGGGTGTAGGGAGAGATAAGAGAGGAAAGGCAGTGAGGAGCTGCAGAGTGAATGCAGAAGAGCGGAGTTCCCGAGGAGGGGTGTAGGGAGAGATAAGAGAGGAAAGGTAGTGAGGAGCTGCAGAGTGAATGCAGAAGAGCGGAGTTCCCGAGGAGGGGTGTAGGGAGAGATAAGAGAGGAAAGGTAGTGAGGAGCTGCAGAGTGAATGCAGAAGAGCGGAGTTCCCGAGGAGGGGTGTAGGGAGAGATAAGAGAGGAAAGGTAGTGAGGAGCTGCAGAGTGAATGCAGAAGAGCGGAGTTCCCGAGGAGGGGTGTAGGGAGAGATAAGAGAGGAAAGGTAGTGAGGAGCTGCAGAGTGAATGCAGAAGAGCGGAGTTCCCGAGGAGGGGTGTAGGGAGAGATAAGAGAGGAAAGGTAGTGAGGAGCTGCAGAGTGAATGCAGAAGAGCGGAGTTCCAGAGGAGGGGTGTAGGGAGAGATAAGAAGAGAGGGAAGGTAGTGAGGAGCTGCAGAGTGAATGCAGAAGAGCGGAGTTCCCGAGGAGGGGTGTAGGGAGAGATAAGAGAGGAAAGGTAGTGAGGAGCTGCAGAGTGAATGCAGAAGAGCGGAGTTCCCGAGGAGGGGTGTAGGGAGAGATAAGAGAGGAAAGGTAGTGAGGAGCTGCAGAGTGAATGCAGAAGAGCGGAGTTCCCGAGGAGGGGTGTAGGGAGAGATAAGAGAGGAAAGGTAGTGAGGAGCTGCAGAGTGAATGCAGAAGAGCGGAGTTCCCGAGGAGGGGTGTAGGGAGAGATAAGAGAGGAAAGGTAGTGAGGAGCTGCAGAGTGAATGCAGAAGAGCGGAGTTCCCGAGGAGGGGTGTAGGGAGAGATAAGAGAGGAAAGGTAGTGAGGAGCTGCAGAGTGAATGCAGAAGAGCGGAGTTCCCGAGGAGGGGTGTAGGGAGAGATAAGAGAGGAAAGGTAGTGAGGAGCTGCAGAGTGAATGCAGAAGAGCGGAGTTCCCGAGGAGGGGTGTAGGGAGAGATAAGAGAGGAAAGGTAGTGAGGAGCTGCAGAGTGAATGCAGAAGAGCGGAGTTCCCGAGGAGGGGTGTAGGGAGAGATAAGAGAGGAAAGGTAGTGAGGAGCTGCAGAGTGAATGCAGAAGAGAGGAGCTCCCGAGGAGGGGTGTAGGGAGAGATAAGAGAGGAAAGGTAGTGAGGAGCTGCAGAGTGAATGCAGAAGAGCGGAGTTCCTGAGGAGGGGTGTAGGGAGGGATAAGAGAGAAAAGGTAGTGAGGAGCTGCAGAGTGAATGCAGAAGAGCGGAGATCCCGAGGAGGGGTGTAGGGAGAGATAAGAGAGGAAAGGTAGTGAGGAGCTGCAGAGTGAATGCAGAAGAGCGGAGTTCCCGAGGAGGGGTGTAGGGAGAGATAAGAGAGGAAAGGTAGTGAGGAGCTGCAGAGTGAATGCAGAAGAGCGGAGTTCCCGAGGAGGGGTGTAGGGAGAGATAAGAGAGGAAAGGTAGTGAGGAGCTGCAGAGTGAATGCAGAAGAGCGGAGTTCCCGAGGAGGGGTGTAGGGAGAGATAAGAGAGGAAAGGTAGTGAGGAGCTGCAGAGTGAATGCAGAAGAGCGGAGTTCCCGAGGAGGGGTGTAGGGAGAGATAAGAGAGGAAAGGTAGTGAGGAGCTGCAGAGTGAATGCAGAAGAGCGGAGTTCCCGAGGAGGGGTGTAGGGAGAGATAAGAGAGGAAAGGTAGTGAGGAGCTGCAGAGTGAATGCAGAAGAGCGGAGTTCCCGAGGAGGGGTGTAGGGAGAGATAAGAGAGGAAAGGTAGTGAGGAGCTGCAGAGTGAATGCAGAAGAGCGGAGTTCCCGAGGAGGGGTGTAGGGAGAGATAAGAGAGGAAAGGTAGTGAGGAGCTGCAGAGTGAATGCAGAAGAGCGGAGTTCCCGAGGAGGGGTGTAGGGAGAGATAAGAGAGGAAAGGTAGTGAGGAGCTGCAGAGTGAATGCAGAAGAGCGGAGTTCCCGAGGAGGGGTGTAGGGAGAGAGAAGAGAGGAAAGGTAGTGAGGAGCTGCAGAGTGAATGCAGAAGAGCGGAGTTCCCGAGGAGGGGTGTAGGGAGAGATAAGAGAGGAAAGGTAGTGAGGAGCTGCAGAGTGAATGCAGAAGAGCGGAGTTCCCGAGGAGGGGTGTAGGGAGAGATAAGAGAGGAAAGGTAGTGAGGAGCTGCAGAGTGAATGCAGAAGAGCGGAGTTCCCGAGGAGGGGTGTAGGGAGAGATAAGAGAGGAAAGGTAGTGAGGAGCTGCAGAGTGAATGCAGAAGAGCGGAGTTCCCGAGGAGGGGTGTAGGGAGAGAGAAGAGAGGAAAGGCAGTGAGGAGCTGCAGAGTGAATGCAGAAGAGCGGAGTTCCCGAGGAGGGGTGTAGGGAGAGATAAGAGAGGAAAGGTAGTGAGGAGCTGCAGAGTGAATGCAGAAGAGCGGAGTTCCCGAGTGGAGGGGTGTAGGGAGAGATAAGAGAGGAAAGGTAGTGAGGAGCTGCAGAGTGAATGCAGAAGAGCGGAGTTCCCGAGGAGGGGTGTAGGGAGAGATAAGAGAGGAAAGGTAGTGAGGAGCTGCAGAGTGAATGCAGAAGAGCGGAGTTCCCGAGGAGGGGTGTAGGGAGAGATAAGAGAGGAAAGGTAGTGAGGAGCTGCAGAGTGAATGCAGAAGAGCGGAGTTCCCGAGGAGGGGTGTAGGGAGAGATAAGAGAGGAAAGGTAGTGAGGAGCTGCAGAGTGAATGCAGAAGAGCGGAGTTCCCGAGGAGGGGTGCAGGGAGAGAGAAGAGAGGAAAGGTAGTGAGAAGCTGCAGAGTGAATGCAGAAGAGCGGAGTTCCCGAGGAGGGGTGTAGGGAGAGATAAGAGAGGAAAGGTAGTGAGGAGCTGCAGAGTGAATGCAGAAGAGCGGAGTTCCCGAGGAGGGGTGTAGGGAGAGATAAGAGAGGAAAGGTAGTGAGGAGCTGCAGAGTGAATGCAGAAGAGCGGAGTTCCCGAGGAGGGGTGTAGGGAGAGATAAGAGAGGAAAGGTAGTGAGGAGCTGCAGAGTGAATGCAGAAGAGCGGAGTTCCCGAGGAGGGGTGTAGGGAGAGATAAGAGAGGAAAGGTAGTGAGGAGCTGCAGAGTGAATGCAGAAGAGCGGAGTTCCCGAGGAGGGGTGTAGGGAGAGATAAGAGAGGAAAGGCAGTGAGGAGCTGCAGAGTGAATGCAGAAGAGCGGAGTTCCCGAGGAGGGGTGTAGGGAGAGATAAGAGAGGAAAGGTAGTGAGGAGCTGCAGAGTGAATGCAGAAGAGCGGAGTTCCCGAGGAGGGGTGTAGGGAGAGATAAGAGAGGAAAGGTAGTGAGGAGCTGCAGAGTGAATGCAGAAGAGCGGAGTTCCCGAGGAGGGGTGTAGGGAGAGAGATAAGAGAGGAAAGGTAGTGAGGAGCTGCAGAGTGAATGCAGAAGAGCGGAGTTCCCGAGGAGGGGTGTAGGGAGAGATAAGAGAGGAAAGGTAGTGAGGAGCTGCAGAGTGAATGCAGAAGAGCGGAGTTCCCGAGGAGGGGTGTAGGGAGAGATAAGAGAGGAAAGGTAGTGAGGAGCTGCAGAGTGAATGCAGAAGAGCGGAGTTCCCGAGGAGGGGTGTAGGGAGAGATAAGAGAGGAAAGGTAGTGAGGAGCTGCAGAGTGAATGCAGAAGAGCGGAGTTCCCGAGGAGGGGTGTAGGGAGAGATAAGAGAGGAAAGGTAGTGAGGAGCTGCAGAGTGAATGCAGAAGAGCGGAGTTCCCGAGGAGGGGTGTAGGGAGAGATAAGAGAGGAAAGGTAGTGAGGAGCTGCAGAGTGAATGCAGAAGAGCGGAGTTCCCGAGGAGGGGTGTAGGGAGAGATAAGAGAGGAAAGGTAGTGAGGAGCTGCAGAGTGAATGCAGAAGAGCGGAGTTCCCGAGGAGGGGTGTAGGGAGAGATAAGAGAGGAAAGGTAGTGAGGAGCTGCAGAGTGAATGCAGAAGAGCGGAGTTCCCGAGGAGGGGTGTAGGGAGAGATAAGAGAGGAAAGGTAGTGAGGAGCTGCAGAGTGAATGCAGAAGAGCGGAGTTCCCGAGGAGGGGTGTAGGGAGAGATAAGAGAGGAAAGGTAGTGAGGAGCTGCAGAGTGAATGCAGCAGAGCGGAGTTCCCGAGGAGGGGTGTAGGGAGAGATAAGAGAGGAAAGGTAGTGAGGAGCTGCAGAGTGAATGCAGAAGAGCGGAGTTCCCGAGGAGGGGTGTAGGGAGAGATAAGAGAGGAAAGGTAGTGAGGAGCTGCAGAGTGAATGCAGAAGAGCGGAGTTCCCGAGGAGGGGTGTAGGGAGAGATAAGAGAGGAAAGGTAGTGAGGAGCTGCAGAGTGAATGCAGAAGAGCGGAGTTCCCGAGGAGGGGTGTAGGGAGAGATAAGAGAGGAAAGGTAGTGAGGAGCTGCAGAGTGAATGCAGAAGAGCGGAGTTCCCGAGGAGGGGTGTAGGGAGAGATAAGAGAGGAAAGGTAGTGAGGAGCTGCAGAGTGAATGCAGAAGAGCGGAGTTCCGGGGGCTGGGTGTAGGGAGAGATAAGAGAGGAAAGGTAGTGAGGAGCTGCAGAGTGAATGCAGAAGAGCGGAGTTCCCGAGGAGGGGTGTAGGGAGAGAGAAGAGAGGAAAGGTAGTGAGGAGCTGCAGAGTGAATGCAGAAGAGCGGAGTTCCCGAGGAGGGGTGTAGGGAGAGATAAGAGAGGAAAGGTAGTGAGGAGCTGCAGAGTGAATGCAGAAGAGCGGAGTTCCCGAGGAGGGGTGTAGGGAGAGATGAGAGAGGAAAGGTAGTGAGGAGCTGCAGAGTGAATGCAGAAGAGCGGAGTTCCCGAGGAGGGGTGTAGGGAGAGATAAGAGAGGAAAGGTAGTGAGGAGCTGCAGAGTGAATGCAGAAGAGCGGAGTTCCCGAGGAGGGGTGTAGGGAGAGAGAAGAGAGGGAAGGTAGTGAGGAGCTGCAGAGTGAATGCAGAAGAGCGGAGTTCCCGAGGAGGGGTGTAGGGAGAGATAAGAGAGGAAAGGTAGTGAGGAGCTGCAGAGTGAATGCAGAAGAGCGGAGTTCCCGAGGAGGGGTGTAGGGAGAGAGAAGAGAGGAAAGGTAGTGAGGAGCTGCAGAGTGAATGCAGAAGAGCGGAGTTCCCGAGGAGGGGTGTAGGGAGAGATAAGAGAGGAAAGGTAGTGAGGAGCTGCAGAGTGAATGCAGAAGAGCGGAGTTCCCGAGGAGGGGTGTAGGGAGAGAGAAGAGAGGAAAGGTAGTGAGGAGCTGCAGAGTGAATGCAGAAGAGCGGAGTTCCCGAGGAGGGGTGTAGGGAGAGAGAAGAGAGGAAAGGTAGTGAGGAGCTGCAGAGTGAATGCAGAAGAGCGGAGTTCCCGAGGAGGGGTGTAGGGAGAGATAAGAGAGGAAAGGTAGTGAGGAGCTGCAGAGTGAATGCAGAAGAGCGGAGTTCCCGAGGAGGGGTGTAGGGAGAGATAAGAGAGGAAAGGTAGTGAGGAGCTGCAGAGTGAATGCAGAAGAGCGGAGTTCCCGAGGAGGGGTGTAGGGAGAGATAAGAGAGGAAAGGTAGTGAGGAGCTGCAGAGTGAATGCAGAAGAGCGGAGTTCCCGAGGAGGGGTGTAGGGAGAGATAAGAGAGGAAAGGTAGTGAGGAGCTGCAGAGTGAATGCAGAAGAGCGGAGTTCCCGAGGAGGGGTGTAGGGAGAGATAAGAGAGGAAAGGTAGTGAGGAGCTGCAGAGTGAATGCAGAAGAGCGGAGTTCCCGAGGAGGGGTGTAGGGAGAGAGAAGAGAGGAAAGGTAGTGAGGAGCTGCAGAGTGAATGCAGAAGAGCGGAGTTCCCGAGGAGGGGTGTAGGGAGAGATAAGAGAGGAAAGGTAGTGAGGAGCTGCAGAGTGAATGCAGAAGAGCGGAGTTCCCGAGGAGGGGTGTAGGGAGAGATAAGAGAGGAAAGGTAGTGAGGAGCTGCAGAGTGAATGCAGAAGAGCGGAGTTCCCGAGGAGGGGTGTAGGGAGAGATAAGAGAGGAAAGGTAGTGAGGAGCTGCAGAGTGAATGCAGAAGAGCGGAGTTCCCGAGGAGGGGAGAGGGGAGAGATTCGAAAGGAAATGGAGTGAGGAGCTGCAGAGTGAATGCAGAAGAGCGGAGTTCCCGAGGAGGGGTGTGGGGAGAGATAAGAGAGGAAAGGTAGTGAGGAGCTGCAGAGTGAATGCAGAAGAGCGGAGTTCCCGAGGAGGGGTGTAGGGAGAGATAAGAGAGGAAAGGTAGTGAGGAGCTGCAGAGTGAATGCAGAAGAGCGGAGTTCCCGAGGAGGGGTGTAGGGAGAGATAAGAGAGGAAAGGTAGTGAGGAGCTGCAGAGTGAATGCAGAAGAGCGGAGTTCCCGAGGAGGGGTGTAGGGAGAGATAAGAGAGGAAGGGTAGCGAGGAGCCGCAGAGTGAATGCAGAAGAGCGGAGTTCCCGAGGAGGGGTGTAGGGAGAGATAAGAGAGGAAAGGTAGTGAGGAGCTGCAGAGTGAATGCAGAAGAGCGGAGTTCCCGAGGAGGGGTGTAGGGAGAGATAAGAGAGGAAAGGTAGTGAGGAGCTGCAGAGTGAATGCAGAAGAGCGGAGTTCCCGAGGAGGGGTGTAGGGAGAGATAAGAGAGGAAAGGTAGTGAGGAGCTGCAGAGTGAATGCAGAAGAGCGGAGTTCCCGAGGAGGGGTGTAGGGAGAGATAAGAGAGGAAAGGTAGTGAGGAGCTGCAGAGTGAATGCAGAAGAGCGGAGTTCCCGAGGAGGGGTGTAGGGAGAGATAAGAGAGGAAAGGTAGTGAGGAGCTGCAGAGTGAATGCAGAAGAGCGGAGTTCCCGAGGAGGGGTGTAGGGAGAGATAAGAGAGGAAAGGTAGTGAGGAGCTGCAGAGTGAATGCAGAAGAGCGGAGTTCAGCAGGAGGGGTGTAGGTAGAGATAAGAGAGGAAAGGGAGTGAGGAGCTGCAGAGTGAATGCAGAAGAGCGGAGTTCCCGAGGAGGGGTGTAGGGAGAGATAAGAGAGGAAAGGTAGTGAGGAGCTGCAGAGTGAATGCAGAAGAGCGGAGTTCCCGAGGAGGGGTGGAGGGAGAGATAAGAGAGGAAAGGTAGTGAGGAGCTGCAGAGTGAATGCAGAAGAGCGGAGTTCCCGAGGAGGGGTGTAGGGAGAGATAAGAGAGGAAAGGTAGTGAGGAGCTGCAGAGTGAATGCAGAAGAGCGGAGTTCCCGAGGAGGGGTGTAGGGAGAGATAAGAGAGGAAAGGTAGTGAGGAGCTGCAGAGTGAATGCAGAAGAGCGGAGTTCCCGAGGAGGGGTGTAGGGAGAGATAAGAGAGGAAAGGTAGTGAGGAGCTGCAGAGTGAATGCAGAAGAGCGGAGTTCCCGAGGAGGGGTGTAGGGAGAGAGAAGAGAGGAAAGGTAGTGAGGAGCTGCAGAGTGAATGCAGAAGAGCGGAGTTCCCGAGGAGGGGTGTAGGGAGAGATAAGAGAGGAAAGGTAGTGAGGAGCTGCAGAGTGAATGCAGAAGAGCGGAGTTCCCGAGGAGGGGTGTAGGGAGAGATAAGAGAGGAAAGGTAGTGAGGAGCTGCAGAGTGAATGCAGAAGAGCGGAGTTCCCGAGGAGGGGTGTAGGGAGAGATAAGAGAGGAAAGGAAGTGAGGAGCTGCAGAGTGAATGCAGAAGAGCGGAGTTCCCGAGGAGGGGTGTAGGGAGAGATAAGAGAGGAAAGGTAGTGAGGAGCTGCAGAGTGAATGCAGAAGAGCGGAGTTCCCGAGGAGGGGTGTAGGGAGAGATAAGAGAGGAAAGGCAGTGAGGAGCTGCAGAGTGAATGCAGAAGAGCGGAGTTCCCGAGGAGGGGTGTAGGGAGAGATAAGAGAGGAAAGGTAGTGAGGAGCTGCAGAGTGAATGCAGAAGAGCGGAGTTCCCGAGGAGGGGTGTAGGGAGAGATAAGAGAGGAAAGGTAGTGAGGAGCTGCAGAGTGAATGCAGAAGAGCGGAGTTCCCGAGGAGGGGTGTAGGGAGAGATAAGAGAGGAAAGGTAGTGAGGAGCTGCAGAGTGAATGCAGAAGAGCGGAGTTCCCGAGGAGGGGTGTAGGGAGAGATAAGAGAGGAAAGGTAGTGAGGAGCTGCAGAGTGAATGCAGAAGAGCGGAGTTCCCGAGGAGGGGTGTAGGGAGAGATAAGAGAGGAAAGGTAGTGAGGAGCTGCAGAGTGAATGCAGAAGAGCGGAGTTCCCGAGGAGGGGTGTAGGGAGAGAGAAGAGAGGAAAGGTAGTGAGGAGCTGCAGAGTGAATGCAGAAGAGCGGAGTTCCCGAGGAGGGGTGTAGGGAGAGATGAGAGAGGAAAGGTAGTGAGGAGCTGCAGAGTGAATGCAGAAGAGCGGAGTTCCCGAGGAGGGGTGTAGGGAGAGATAAGAGAGGAAAGGTAGTGAGGAGCTGCAGAGTGAATGCAGAAGAGCGGAGTTCCCGAGGAGGGGTGTAGGGAGAGATAAGAGAGGAAAGGTAGTGAGGAGCTGCAGAGTGAATGCAGAAGAGCGGAGTTCCCGAGGTGGGGTGTAGGGAGAGATAATACAGAGAGGAAAGGTAGTGAGGAGCTGCAGAGTGAATGCAGAAGAGCGGAGTTCCCGAGGAGGGGTGTAGGGAGAGAGAAGAGAGGAAAGGTAGTGAGGAGCTGCAGAGTGAATGCAGAAGAGCGGAGTTCCTGAGGAGGGGTGTAGGGAGAGATAAGAGAGGAAAGGTAGTGAGGAGCTGCAGAGTGAATGCAGAAGAGCGGAGTTCCCGAGGAGGGGTGTAGGGAGAGATAAGAGAGGAAAGGTAGTGAGGAGCTGCAGAGTGAATGCAGAAGAGCGGAGTTCCCGAGGAGGGGTGTAGGGAGAGATAAGAGAGGAAAGGTAGTGAGGAGCTGCAGAGTGAATGCAGAAGAGCGGAGTTCCCGAGGAGGGGTGTAGGGAGAGATAAGAGAGGAAAGGTAGTGAGGAGCTGCAGAGTGAATGCAGAAGAGCGGAGTTCCCGAGGAGGGGTGTAGGGAGAGAGAAGAGAGGAAAGGTAGTGAGGAGCTGCAGAGTGAATGCAGAAGAGCGGAGTTCCCGAGGAGGGGTGTAGGGAGAGATAAGAGAGGAAAGGTAGTGAGGAGCTGCAGAGTGAATGCAGAAGAGCGGAGTTCCCGAGGAGGGGTGTTGTGAGAGATAAGAGAGGAAAGGTAGTGAGGAGCTGCAGAGTGAATGCAGAAGAGCGGAGTTCCCGAGGAGGGGTGTAGGGAGAGATAAGAGAGGAAAGGTAGTGAGGAGCTGCAGAGTGAATGCAGAAGAGCGGAGTTCCCGAGGAGGGGTGTAGGGAGAGAGAAGAGAGGAAAGGTAGTGAGGAGCTGCAGAGTGAATGCAGAAGAGCGGAGTTCCCGAGGAGGGGTGTAGGGAGAGATAAGAGAGGAAAGGTAGTGAGGAGCTGCAGAGTGAATGCAGAAGAGCGGAGTTCCCGAGGAGGGGTGTAGGGAGAGATAAGAGAGGAAAGGTAGTGAGGAGCTGCAGAGTGAATGCAGAAGAGCGGAGTTCCCGAGGAGGGTAGAGAGAGATAAGAGAGGAGTGAGTAGCTGCAGAGTGAATGCAGAAGAGCGGAGTTCCCGAGGAGGGGTGTAGGGAGAGATAAGAGAGGAAAGGTAGTGAGTAGCTGCAGAGTGAATGCAGAAGAGCGGAGTTCCCGAGGAGGGGTGTAGGGAGAGATAAGAGAGGAAAGGTAGTGAGGAGCTGCAGAGTGAATGCAGAAGAGCGGAGTTCCCGAGGAGGGGTGTAGGGAGAGATAAGAGAGGAAAGGTAGTGAGGAGCTGCAGAGTGAATGCAGAAGAGCGGAGTTCCCGAGGAGGGGTGTAGGGAGAGATAAGAGAGGAAAGGTAGTGAGGAGCTGCAGAGTGAATGCCGTCGCGCTGAGGTCCCGAGGAGGGGTGTAGGGAGAGATAAGAGAGGAAAGGTAGTGAGGAGCTGCAGAGTGAATGCAGAAGAGCGGAGTTCCTGAGGAGGGGTGTAGGGAGAGAAGAGAGGAAAGGTAGTGAGGAGCTGCAGAGTGAATGCAGAAGAGCGGAGTTCCCGAGGAGGGGTGTAGGGAGAGATAAGAGAGGAAAGGCAGTGAGGAGCTGCAGAGTGAATGCAGAAGAGCGGAGTTCCCGAGGAGGGGTGTAGGGAGAGATAAGAGAGGAAAGGTAGTGAGGAGCTGCAGAGTGAATGCAGAAGAGCGGAGTTCCCGAGGAGGGGTGTAGGGAGAGAGAAGAGAGGAAAGGTAGTGAGGAGCTGCAGAGTGAATGCAGAAGAGCGGAGTTCCCGAGGAGGGGTGTAGGGAGAGATAAGAGAGGAAAGGTAGTGAGGAGCTGCAGAGTGAATGCAGAAGAGCGGAGTTCCCGAGGAGGGGTGTAGGGAGAGATAAGAGAGGAAAGGTAGTGAGGAGCTGCAGAGTGAATGCAGAAGAGCGGAGTTCCCGAGGAGGGGTGTAGGGAGAGATAAGAGAGGAAAGGTAGTGAGGAGCTGCAGAGTGAATGCAGAAGAGCGGAGTTCCCGAGGAGGGGTGTAGGGAGAGATAAGAGAGGAAAGGTAGTGAGGAGCTGCAGAGTGAATGCAGAAGAGCGGAGTTCCCGAGGAGGGGTGTAGAGAGAGATAAGAGAGGAAAGGTAGTGAGGAGCTGCAGAGTGAATGCAGAAGAGCGGAGTTCCCGAGGAGGGGTGTAGGGAGAGATAAGAGAGGAAAGGCAGTGAGGAGCTGCAGAGTGAATGCAGAAGAGCGGAGTTCCCGAGGAGGGGTGTAGGGAGAGATAAGAGAGGAAAGGCAGTGAGGAGCTGCAGAGTGAATGCAGAAGAGCGGAGTTCCCGAGGAGGGGTGTAGGGAGAGATAAGAGAGGAAAGGTAGTGAGGAGCTGCAGAGTGAATGCAGAAGAGCGGAGTTCCTGAGGAGGGGTGTAGGGAGAGATAAGAGAGGAAAGGTAGTGAGGAGCTGCAGAGTGAATGCAGAAGAGCGGAGTTCCCGAGGAGGGGTGTAGGGAGAGATAAGAGAGGAAAGGTAGTGAGGAGCTGCAGAGTGAATGCAGAAGAGCGGAGTTCCCGAGGAGGGGTGTAGGGAGAGAGAAGAGAGGAAAGGTAGTGAGGAGCTGCAGAGTGAATGCAGAAGAGCGGAGTTCCCGAGGAGGGGTGTAGGGAGAGATAAGAGAGGAAAGGTAGTGAGGAGCTGCAGAGTGAATGCAGAAGAGCGGAGTTCCCGAGGAGGGGTGTAGGGAGAGAGAAGAGAGGAAAGGCAGTGAGGAGCTGCAGAGTGAATGCAGAAGAGCGGAGTTCCCGAGGAGGGGTGTAGGGAGAGATAAGAGAGGAAAGGTAGTGAGGAGCTGCAGAGTGAATGCAGAAGAGCGGAGTTCCTGAGGAGGGGTGTAGGGAGAGATAAGAGAGGAAAGGTAGTGAGGAGCTGCAGAGTGAATGCAGAAGAGCGGAGTTCCCGAGGAGGGGTGTAGGGAGAGATAAGAGAGGAAAGGTAGTGAGGAGCTGCAGAGTGAATGCAGAAGAGCGGAGTTCCCGAGGAGGGGTGTAGGGAGAGATAAGAGAGGAAAGGTAGTGAGGAGCTGCAGAGTGAATGCAGAAGAGCGGAGTTCCCGAGGAGGGGTGTAGGGAGAGATAAGAGAGGAAAGGTAGTGAGGAGCTGCAGAGTGAATGCAGAAGAGCGGAGTTCCCGAGGAGGGGTGTAGGGAGAGATAAGAGAGGAAAGGTAGTGAGGAGCTGCAGAGTGAATGCAGAAGAGCGGAGTTCCCGAGGAGGGGTGTAGGGAGAGAGATAAGAGTGGAAAGGCAGTGAGGATCTTCAGAGTGAATGCAGAAGAGCGGAGTTCCGAGGTGGGGTGTAGGGAGAGATAAGAGAGGAAAGGTAGTGAGGAGCTGCAGAGTGAATGCAGAAGAGCGGAGTTCCCGAGGAGGGGTGTAGGGAGAGATAAGAGAGGAAAGGTAGTGAGGAGCTGCAGAGTGAATGCAGAAGAGCGGAGTTCCCGAGGAGGGGTGTAGGGAGAGAGAAGAGAGGAAAGGTAGTGAGGAGCTGCAGAGTGAATGCAGAAGAGCGGAGTTCCCGAGGAGGGGTGTAGGGAGAGATAAGAGAGGAAAGGCAGTGAGGAGCTGCAGAGTGAATGCAGAAGAGCGGAGTTCCCGAGGAGGGGTGTAGGGAGAGATAAGAGAGGAAAGGTAGTGAGGAGCTGCAGAGTGAATGCAGAAGAGCGGAGTTCCCGAGGAGGGGTGTAGGGAGAGATAAGAGAGGAAAGGTAGTGAGGAGCTGCAGAGTGAATGCAGAAGAGCGGAGTTCCCGAGGAGGGGTGTAGGGAGAGATAAGAGAGGAAAGGTAGTGAGGAGCTGCAGAGTGAATGCAGAAGAGCGGAGTTCCCGAGGAGGGGTGTAGGGAGAGATAAGAGAGGAAAGGTAGTGAGGAGCTGCAGAGTGAATGCAGAAGAGCGGAGTTCCTGAGGAGGGGTGTAGGGAGAGATAAGAGAGGAAAGGTAGTGAGGAGCTGCAGAGTGAATGCAGAAGAGCGGAGTTCCCGAGGAGGGGTGTAGGGAGAGATAAGAGAGGAAAGGTAGTGAGGAGCTGCAGAGTGAATGCAGAAGAGCGGAGTTCCCGAGGAGGGGTGTAGGGAGAGATAAGAGAGGAAAGGTAGTGAGGAGCTGCACAGTGAATGCAGAAGAGCGGAGTTCCCGGGGAGGGTTGTAGGGAGAGGTAAGAGAGGAAAGGCAGTGAGGAGCTGTAGAGTGAATGCAGAAGAGCGGAGTTCCCGAGGAGGGGTGTAGGGAGAGATAAGAGAGGAAAGGTAGTGAGGAGCTGCAGAGTGAATGCAGAAGAGCGGAGTTCCCGAGGAGGGGTGTAGGGAGAGATAAGAGAGGAAAGGTAGTGAGGAGCTGCAGAGTGAATGCAGAAGAGCGGAGTTCCTGAGGAGGGGTGTAGGGAGAGATAAGAGAGGAAAGGTAGTGAGGAGCTGCAGAGTGAATGCAGAAGAGCGGAGTTCCCGAGGAGGGGTGTAGGGAGAGATAAGAGAGGAAAGGTAGTGAGGAGCTGCAGAGTGAATGCAGAAGAGCGGAGTTCCCGAGGAGGGGTGTAGGGAGAGATAAGAGAGGAAAGGTAGTGAGGAGCTGCAGAGTGAATGCAGAAGAGCGGAGTTCCTGAGGAGGGGTGTAGGGAGAGATAAGAGAGGAAAGGTAGTGAGGAGCTGCAGAGTGAATGCAGAAGAGCGGAGTTCCTGAGGAGGGGTGTAGGGAGAGATAAGAGAGGAAAGGTAGTGAGGAGCTGCAGAGTGAATGCAGAAGAGCGGAGTTCCCGAGGAGGGGTGTAGGGAGAGATAAGAGAGGAAAGGTAGTGAGGAGCTGCAGAGTGAATGCAGAAGAGCGGAGTTCCCGAGGAGGGGTGTAGGGAGAGAGAAGAGAGGAAAGGCAGTGAGGAGCTGCAGAGTGAATGCAGAAGAGCGGAGTTCCCGAGGAGGGGGTGTAGGGAGAGAGAAGAGAGGAAAGGCAGTGAGGAGCTGCAGAGTGAATGCAGAAGAGCGGAGTTCCCGAGGAGTGCTGAAGGGAGAGATAAGAGAGGAAAGGTAGTGAGGAGCTGCAGAGTGAATGCAGAAGAGCGGAGTTCCCGAGGAGGGGTGTAGGGAGAGATAAGAGAGGAAAGGTAGTGAGGAGCTGCAGAGTGAATGCAGAAGAGCGGAGTTCCCGAGGAGGGGTGTAGGGAGAGATAAGAGAGGAAAGGTAGTGAGGAGCTGCAGAGTGAATGCAGAAGAGCGGAGTTCCCGAGGAGGGGTGTAGGGAGAGATAAGAGAGGAAAGGTAGTGAGGAGCTGCAGAGTGAATGCAGAAGAGCGGAGTTCCCGAGGAGGGGTGTAGGGAGAGATAAGAGAGGAAAGGTAGTGAGGAGCTGCAGAGTGAATGCAGAAGAGCGGAGTTCCCGAGGAGGGGTGTAGGGAGAGATAAGAGAGGAAAGGTAGTGAGGAGCTGCAGAGTGAATGCAGAAGAGCGGAGTTCCCGAGGAGGGGTGTAGGGAGAGAGAGATCAGAGAGGAAAGGTAGTGAGGAGCTGCAGAGTGAATGCAGAAGAGCGGAGTTCCCGAGGAGGGGTGTAGGGAGAGATAAGAGAGGAAAGGTAGTGAGGAGCTGCAGAGTGAATGCAGAAGAGCGGAGTTCCCGAGGAGGGGTGTAGGGAGAGATAAGAGAGGAAAGGTAGTGAGGAGCTGCAGAGTGAATGCAGAAGAGCGGAGTTCCCGAGGAGGGGTGTAGGGAGAGATAAGAGAGGAAAGGTAGTGAGGAGCTGCAGAGTGAATGCAGAAGAGCGGAGTTCCCGAGGAGGGGTGTAGGGAGAGATAAGAGAGGAAAGGTAGTGAGGAGCTGCAGAGTGAATGCAGAAGAGCGGAGTTCCCGAGGAGGGGTGTAGGGAGAGATAAGAGAGGAAAGGTAGTGAGGAGCTGCAGAGTGAATGCAGAAGAGCGGAGTTCCCGAGGAGGGGTGTAGGGAGAGATAAGAGAGGAAAGGTAGTGAGGAGCTGCAGAGTGAATGCAGAAGAGCGGAGTTCCTGAGGAGGGGTGTAGGGAGAGATAAGAGAGGAAAGGTAGTGAGGAGCTGCAGAGTGAATGCAGAAGAGCGGAGTTCCCGAGGAGGGGTGTAGGGAGAGATAAGAGAGGAAAGGTAGTGAGGAGCTGCAGAGTGAATGCAGAAGAGCGGAGTTCCCGAGGAGGGGTGTAGGGAGAGAGAAGAGAGGAAAGGTAGTGAGGAGCTGCAGAGTGAATGCAGAAGAGCGGAGTTCCCGAGGAGGGGTGTAGGGAGAGATAAGAGAGGAAAGGTAGTGAGGAGCTGCAGAGTGAATGCAGAAGAGCGGAGTTCCCGAGGAGGGGTGTAGGGAGAGAGATAAGAGAGGAAAGGTAGTGAGGAGCTGCAGAGTGAATGCAGAAGAGCGGAGTTCCCGAGGAGGGGTGTAGGGAGAGATAAGAGAGGAAAGGCAGTGAGGAGCTGCAGAGTGAATGCAGAAGAGCGGAGTTCCCGAGGAGGGGTGTAGGGAGAGATAAGAGAGGAAAGGTAGTGAGGAGCTGCAGAGTGAATGCAGAAGAGCGGAGTTCCCGAGGAGGGGTGTAGGGAGAGATAAGAGAGGAAAGGTAGTGAGGAGCTGCAGAGTGAATGCAGAAGAGCGGAGTTCCCGAGGAGGGGTGTAGGGAGAGATAAGAGAGGAAAGGTAGTGAGGAGCTGCAGAGTGAATGCAGAAGAGCGGAGTTCCCGAGGAGGGGTGTAGGGAGAGATAAGAGAGGAAAGGTAGTGAGGAGCTGCAGAGTGAATGCAGAAGAGCGGAGTTCCCGAGGAGGGGTGTAGGGAGAGATAAGAGAGGAAAGGCAGTGAGGAGCTGCAGAGTGAATGCAGAAGAGCGGAGTTCCCGAGGAGGGGTGTAGGGAGAGATAAGAGAGGAAAGGTAGTGAGGAGCTGCAGAGTGAATGCAGAAGAGCGGAGTTCCAGAGGAGGGGTGTAGGGAGAGATAAGAGAGGAAAGGTAGTGAGGAGCTGCAGAGTGAATGCAGAAGAGCGGAGTTCCCGAGGAGGGGTGTAGGGAGAGATAAGAGAGGAAAGGTAGTGAGGAGCTGCAGAGTGAATGCAGAAGAGCGGAGTTCCCGAGGAGGGGTGTAGGGAGAGATAAGAGAGGAAAGGTAGTGAGGAGCTGCAGAGTGAATGCAGAAGAGCGGAGTTCCCGAGGAGGGGTGTAGGGAGAGATAAGAGAGGAAAGGTAGTGAGGAGCTGCAGAGTGAATGCAGAAGAGCGGAGTTCCTGAGGAGGGGTGTAGGGAGAGATAAGAGAGGAAAGGTAGTGAGGAGCTGCAGAGTGAATGCAGAAGAGCGGAGTTCCCGAGGAGGGGTGTAGGGAGAGAGATAAGAGAGGAAAGGTAGTGAGGAGCTGCAGAGTGAATGCAGAAGAGCGGAGTTCCCGAGGAGGGGTGTAGGGAGAGATAAGAGAGGAAAGGTAGTGAGGAGCTGCAGAGTGAATGCAGAAGAGCGGAGTTCCCGAGGAGGGGTGTAGGGAGAGATAAGAGAGGAAAGGTAGTGAGGAGCTGCAGAGTGAATGCAGAAGAGCGGAGTTCCCGAGGAGGGGTGTAGGGAGAGATAAGAGAGGAAAGGCAGTGAGGAGCTGCAGAGTGAATGCAGAAGAGCGGAGTTCCTGAGGAGGGGTGTAGGGAGAGATAAGAGAGTGAAGGTAGTGAGGAGCTTCAGAGTGAATGCAGAAGAGCGGAGTTCCCGAGGAGGGGTGTAGGGAGAGATAAGAGAGGAAAGGTAGTGAGGAGCTGCAGAGTGAATGCAGAAGAGCGGAGTTCCCGAGGAGGGGTGTAGGGAGAGATAAGAGAGGAAAGGTAGTGAGGAGCTGCAGAGTGAATGCAGAAGAGCGGAGTTCCCGAGGAGGGGTGTAGGGAGAGATAAGAGAGGAAAGGTAGTGAGGAGCTGCAGAGTGAATGCAGAAGAGCGGAGTTCCCGAGGAGGGGTGTAGGGAGAGATAAGAGAGGAAAGGTAGTGAGGAGCTGCAGAGTGAATGCAGAAGAGCGGAGTTCCCGAGGAGGGGTGTAGGGAGAGAGAAGAGAGGAAAGGTAGTGAGGAGCTGCAGAGTGAATGCAGAAGAGCGGAGTTCCCGAGGAGGGGTGTAGGGAGAGATAAGAGAGGAAAGGTAGTGAGGAGCTGCAGAGTGAATGCAGAAGAGCGGAGTTCCCGAGGAGGGGTGTAGGGAGAGATAAGAGAGGAAAGGTAGTGAGGAGCTGCAGAGTGAATGCAGAAGAGCGGAGTTCCCGAGGAGGGGTGTAGGGAGAGATAAGAGAGGAAAGGTAGTGAGGAGCTGCAGAGTGAATGCAGAAGAGCGGAGTTCCCGAGGAGGGGTGTAGGGAGAGAGAAGAGAGGAAAGGTAGTGAGGAGCTGCAGAGTGAATGCAGAAGAGCGGAGTTCCCGAGGAGGGGTGTAGGGAGAGATAAGAGAGGAAAGGTAGTGAGGAGCTGCAGAGTGAATGCAGAAGAGCGGAGTTCCCGAGGAGGGGTGTAGGGAGAGAGAAGAGAGGAAAGGTAGTGAGGAGCTGCAGAGTGAATGCAGAAGAGCGGAGTTCCCGAGGAGGGGTGTAGGGAGAGATAAGAGAGGAAAGGTAGTGAGGAGCTGCAGAGTGAATGCAGAAGAGCGGAGTTCCCGAGGAGGGGTGTAGGGAGAGATAAGAGAGGAAAGGTAGTGAGGAGCTGCAGAGTGAATGCAGAAGAGCGGAGTTCCCGAGGAGGGGGTGTAGGGAGAGATAAGAGAGGAAAGGTAGTGAGGAGCTGCAGAGTGAATGCAGAAGAGCGGAGTTCCCGAGGAGGGGTGTAGGGAGAGAGAAGAGAGGAAAGGTAGTGAGGAGCTGCAGAGTGAATGCAGAAGAGCGGAGTTCCCGAGGAGGGGTGTAGGGAGAGATAAGAGAGGAAAGGTAGTGAGGAGCTGCAGAGTGAATGCAGAAGAGCGGAGTTCCCGAGGAGGGGTGTAGGGAGAGAGAAGAGAGGAAAGGTAGTGAGGAGCTGCAGAGTGAATGCAGAAGAGCGGAGTTCCCGAGGAGGGGTGTAGGGAGAGATAAGAGAGGAAAGGTAGTGAGGAGCTGCAGAGTGAATGCAGAAGAGCGGAGTTCCCGAGGAGGGGTGTAGGGAGAGATAAGAGAGGAAAGGTAGTGAGGAGCTGCAGAGTGAATGCAGAAGAGCGGAGTTCCCGAGGAGGGGTGTAGGGAGAGATAAGAGAGGAAAGGTAGTGAGGAGCTGCAGAGTGAATGCAGAAGAGCTCAGTACCGCAGGAGGGGTGTAGGGAGAGATAAGAGAGGAAAGGTAGTGAGGAGCTGCAGAGTGAATGCAGAAGAGCGGAGTTCCCGAGGAGGGGTGTAGGGAGAGATAAGAGAGGAAAGGTAGTGAGGAGCTGCAGAGTGGATGCAGAAGAGCGGAGTTCCCGAGGAGGGGTGTAGGGAGAGATAAGAGAGGAAAGGCAGTGAGGAGCTGCAGAGTGAATGCAGAAGAGCGGAGTTCCCGAGGAGGGGTGTAGGGAGAGATAAGAGAGGAAAGGTAGTGAGGAGCTGCAGAGTGAATGCAGAAGAGCGGAGTTCCCGAGGAGGGGTGTAGGGAGAGAGAAGAGAGGAAAGGTAGTGAGGAGCTGCAGAGTGAATGCAGAAGAGCGGAGTTCCCGAGGAGGGGTGTAGGGAGAGATAAGAGAGGAAAGGTAGTGAGGAGCTGCAGAGTGAATGCAGAAGAGCGGAGTTCCCGAGGAGGGGTGTAGGGAGAGATAAGAGAGGAAAGGTAGTGAGGAGCTGCAGAGTGAATGCAGAAGAGCGGAGTTCCTGAGGAGGGGTGTAGGGAGAGAGAAGAGAGGAAAGGTAGTGAGGAGCTGCAGAGTGAATGCAGAAGAGCGGAGTTCCCGAGGAGGGGTGTAGGGAGAGATAAGAGAGGAAAGGTAGTGAGGAGCTGCAGAGTGAATGCAGAAGAGCGGAGTTCCCGAGGAGGGGTGTAGGGAGAGATAAGAGAGGAAAGGTAGTGAGGAGCTGCAGAGTGAATGCAGAAGAGCGGAGTTCCCGAGGAGGGGTGTAGGGAGAGATAAGAGAGGAAAGGTAGTGAGGAGCTGCAGAGTGAATGCAGAAGAGCGGAGTTCCCGAGGAGGGGTGTAGGGAGAGAGAAGAGAGGAAAGGTAGTGAGGAGCTGCAGAGTGAATGCAGAAGAGCGGAGTTCCCGAGGAGGGGTGTAGGGAGAGATAAGAGAGGAAAGGTAGTGAGGAGCTGCAGAGTGAATGCAGAAGAGCGGAGTTCCCGAGGAGGGGTGTAGGGAGAGAGAAGAGAGGAAAGGTAGTGAGGAGCTGCAGAGTGAATGCAGAAGAGCGGAGTTCCCGAGGAGGGGTGTAGGGAGAGATAAGAGAGGAAAGGTAGTGAGGAGCTGCAGAGTGAATGCAGAAGAGCGGAGTTCCCGAGGAGGGGTGTAGGGAGAGATAAGAGAGGAAAGGTAGTGAGGAGCTGCAGAGTGAATGCAGAAGAGCGGAGTTCCTGAGGAGGGGTGTAGGGAGAGATAAGAGAGGAAAGGTAGTGAGGAGCTGCAGAGTGAATGCAGAAGAGCGGAGTTCCCGAGGAGGGGTGTAGGGAGAGATAAGAGAGGAAAGGTAGTGAGGAGCTGCAGAGTGAATGCAGAAGAGCGGAGTTCCCGAGGAGGGGTGTAGGGAGAGATAAGAGAGGAAAGGTAGTGAGGACCTGCAGAGTGAATGCAGAAGAGCGGAGTTCCGGAGGAGGGGTGTAGGGAGAGATAAGAGAGGAAAGGTAGTGAGGAGCTGCAGAGTGAATGCAGAAGAGCGGAGTTCCCGAGGAGGGGTGTAGGGAGAGATAAGAGAGGAAAGGTAGTGAGGAGCTGCAGAGTGAATGCAGAAGAGCGGAGTTCCCGAGGAGGGGTGTAGGGAGAGATAAGAGAGGAAAGGTAGTGAGGAGCTGCAGAGTGAATGCAGAAGAGCGGAGTTCCCGAGGAGGGGTGTAGGGAGAGATAAGAGAGGAAAGGTAGTGAGGAGCTGCAGAGTGAATGCAGAAGAGCGGAGTTCCCGAGGAGGGGTGTAGGGAGAGATAAGAGAGGAAAGGTAGTGAGGAGCTGCAGAGTGAATGCAGAAGAGCGGAGTTCCTGAGGAGGGGTGTAGGGAGAGATAAGAGAGGAAAGGTAGTGAGGAGCTGCAGAGTGAATGCAGAAGAGCGGAGTTCCCGAGGAGGGGTGTAGGGAGAGATAAGAGAGGAAAGGTAGTGAGGAGCTGCAGAGTGAATGCAGAAGAGCGGAGTTCCCGAGGAGGGGTGTAGGGAGAGATAAGAGAGGAAAGGTAGTGAGGAGCTGCAGAGTGAATGCAGAAGAGCGGAGTTCCCGAGGAGGGGTGTAGGGAGAGGTAAGAGAGGAAAGGTAGTGAGGAGCTGCAGAGTGAATGCAGAAGAGCGGAGTTCCCGAGGAGGGGTGTAGGGAGAGAGAAGAGAGGAAAGGTAGTGAGGAGCTGCAGAGTGAATGCAGAAGAGCGGAGTTCCCGAGGAGGGGTGTAGGGAGAGATAAGAGAGGAAAGGTAGTGAGGAGCTGCAGAGTGAATGCAGAAGAGCGGAGTTCCCGAGGAGGGGTGTAGGGAGAGATAAGAGAGGAAAGGTAGTGAGGAGCTGCAGAGTGAATGCAGAAGAGCGGAGTTCCCGAGGAGGGGTGTAGGGAGAGATAAGAGAGGAAAGGTAGTGAGGAGCTGCAGAGTGAATGCAGAAGAGCGGAGTTCCCGAGGAGGGGTGTAGGGAGAGATAAGAGAGGAAAGGCAGTGAGGAGCTGCAGAGTGAATGCAGAAGAGCGGAGTTCCCGAGGAGGGGTGTAGGGAGAGATAAGAGAGGAAAGGCAGTGAGGAGCTGCAGAGTGAATGCAGAAGAGCGGAGTTCCCGAGGAGGGGTGTAGGGAGAGATAAGAGAGGAAAGGTAGTGAGGAGCTGCAGAGTGAATGCAGAAGAGCGGAGTTCCTGAGGAGGGGTGTAGGGAGAGAGAGATAAGAGAGGAAAGGTAGTGAGGAGCTGCAGAGTGAATGCAGAAGAGCGGAGTTCCCGAGGAGGGGTGTAGGGAGAGATAAGAGAGGAAAGGCAGTGAGGAGCTGCAGAGTGAATGCAGAAGAGCGGAGTTCCCGAGGAGGGGTGTAGGGAGAGATAAGAGAGGAAAGGTAGTGAGGAGCTGCAGAGTGAATGCAGAAGAGCGGAGTTCCCGAGGAGGGGTGTAGGGAGAGATAAGAGAGGAAAGGTAGTGAGGAGCTGCAGAGTGAATGCAGAATAGCGGAGTTCCTGAGGAGGGGTGTAGGGAGAGATAAGAGAGGAAAGGTAGTGAGGAGCTGCAGAGTGAATGCAGAAGAGCGGAGTTCCCGAGGAGGGGTGTAGGGAGAGATAAGAGAGGAAAGGTAGTGAGGAGCTGCAGAGTGAATGCAGAAGAGCGGAGTTCCCGAGGAGGGGTGTAGGGAGAGATAAGAGAGGAAAGGTAGTGAGGAGCTGCAGAGTGAATGCAGAAGAGCGGAGTTCCCGAGGAGGGGTGTAGGGAGAGATAAGAGAGGAAAGGTAGTGAGGAGCTGCAGAGTGAATGCAGAAGAGCGGAGTTCCCGAGGAGGGGTGTAGGGAGAGATAAGAGAGGAAAGGTAGTGAGGAGCTGCAGAGTGAATGCAGAAGAGCGGAGTTCCCGAGGAGGGGTGTAGGGAGAGATAAGAGAGGAAAGGTAGTGAGGAGCTGCAGAGTGAATGCAGAAGAGCGGAGTTCCCGAGGAGGGGTGTAGGGAGAGATAAGAGAGGAAAGGTAGTGAGGAGCTGCAGAGTGAATGCAGAAGAGCGGAGTTCCCGAGGAGGGGTGTAGGGAGAGATAAGAGAGGAAAGGTAGTGAGGAGCTGCAGAGTGAATCCAGAAGAGCGGAGTTCCGGAGGAGGGGTGTAGGGAGAGATAAGAGAGGAAAGGTAGTGAGGAGCTGCAGAGTGAATGCAGAAGAGCGGAGTTCCCGAGGAGGGGTGTAGGGAGAGAGAAGAGAGGAAAGGTAGTGAGGAGCTGCAGAGTGAATGCAGAAGAGCGGAGTTCCCGAGGAGGGGTGAAGGGAGAGATAAGAGAGGAAAGGTAGTGAGGAGCTGCAGAGTGAATGCAGAAGAGCGGAGTTCCCGAGGAGGGGTGTAGGGAGAGATAAGAGAGGAAAGGTAGTGAGGAGCTGCAGAGTGAATGCAGAAGAGCGGAGTTCCCGAGGAGGGGTGTAGGGAGAGATAAGAGAGGAAAGGTAGTGAGGAGCTGCAGAGTGAATGCAGAAGAGCGGAGTTCCCGAGGAGGGGTGTAGGGAGAGAGAAGAGAGGAAAGGTAGTGAGGAGCTGCAGAGTGAATGCAGAAGAGCGGAGTTCCCGAGGAGGGGTGTAGGGAGAGATAAGAGAGGAAAGGTAGTGAGGAGCTGCAGAGTGAATGCAGAAGAGCGGAGTTCCCGAGGAGGGGTGTAGGGAGAGATAAGAGAGGAAAGGTAGTGAGGAGCTGCAGAGTGAATGCAGAAGAGCGGAGTTCCCGAGGAGGGGTGTAGGGAGAGATAAGAGAGGAAAGGTAGTGAGGAGCTGCAGAGTGAATGCAGAAGAGCGGAGTTCCCGAGGAGGGGTGTAGGGAGAGAGAAGAGAGGAAAGGTAGTGAGGAGCTGCAGAGTGAATGCAGAAGAGCGGAGTTCCAGGGGAGGGGTGTAGGGAGAGATAAGAGAGGAAAGGTAGTGAGGAGCTGCAGAGTGAATGCAGAAGAGCGGAGTTCCCGAGGAGGGGTGTAGGGAGAGATAAGAGAGGAAAGGTAGTGAGGAGCTGCAGAGTGAATGCAGAAGAGCGGAGTTCCCGAGGAGGGGTGTAGGGAGAGAGAAGAGAGGAAAGGTAGTGAGGAGCTGCAGAGTGAATGCAGAAGAGCGGAGTTCCCGAGGAGGGGTGTAGGGAGAGATAAGAGAGGAAAGGTAGTGAGGAGCTGCAGAGTGAATGCAGAAGAGCGGAGTTCCCGAGGAGGGGTGTAGGGAGAGATAAGAGAGGAAAGGTAGTGAGGAGCTGCAGAGTGAATGCAGAAGAGCGGAGTTCCCAAGGAGGGGTGTAGGGAGAGATAAGAGAGGAAAGGTAGTGAGGAGCTGCAGAGTGAATGCAGAAGAGCGGAGTTCCCGAGGAGGGGTGTAGGGAGAGAGAAGAGAGGAAAGGTAGTGAGGAGCTGCAGAGTGAATGCAGAAGAGCGGAGTTCCCGAGGAGGGGTGTAGGGAGAGATAAGAGAGGAAAGGTAGTGAGGAGCTGCAGAGTGAATGCAGAAGAGCGGAGTTCCCGAGGAGGGGTGTAGGGAGAGATAAGAGAGGAAAGGTAGTGAGGAGCTGCAGAGTGAATGCAGAAGAGCGGAGTTCCCGAGGAGGGGTGTAGGGAGAGATAAGAGAGGAAAGGTAGTGAGGAGCTGCAGAGTGAATGCAGAAGAGCGGAGTTCCTGAGGAGGGGTGTAGGGAGAGATAAGAGAGGAAAGGCAGTGAGGAGCTGCAGAGTGAATGCAGAAGAGCGGAGTTACCGAGGAGGGGTGTAGGGAGAGATGAGAGAGGAAAGGTAGTGAGGAGCTGCAGAGTGAATGCAGAAGAGCGGAGTTCCTGAGGAGGGGTGTAGGGAGAGAGAAGAGAGGAAAGGTAGTGAGGAGCTGCAGAGTGAATGCAGAAGAGCGGAGTTCCCGAGGAGGGGTGTAGGGAGAGAGAAGAGAGGAAAGGTAGTGAGGAGCTGCAGAGTGAATGCGGAAGAGCGGAGTTCCCGAGGAGGGGTGTAGGGAGAGATAAGAGAGGAAAGGTAGTGAGGAGCTGCAGAGTGAATGCAGAAGAGCGGAGTTCCTGAGGAGGGGTGTAGGGAGAGATAAGAGAGGAGAGGCAGTGAGGAGCTGCAGAGTGAATGCAGAAGAGCGGAGTTCCCGAGGAGGGGTGTAGGGAGGGATAAGAGAGGAAAGGAAGTGAGGAGCTGCAGAGTGAATGCAGAAGAGCGGAGTTCCGGAGGAGGGGTGTAGGGAGAGAGAAGAGAGGGAAGGTAGTGAGGAGCTGCAGAGTGAATGCAGAAGAGCGGAGTTCCCGAGGAGGGGTGTAGGGAGAGAGAAGAGAGGAAAGGTAGGGAGGAGCTGCAGAGTGAATGCAGAAGAGCGGAGTTCCCGAGGGGGGGTGTAGGGAGAGATAAGAGAGGAAAGGTAGTGAGGAGCTGCAGAGTGAATGCAGAAGAGCGGAGTTCCCGAGTAGGGGTGTAGGGAGAGATAAGAGAGGAAAGGTAGTGAGGAGCTGCAGAGTGAATGCAGAAGAGCGGAGTTCCCGAGGAGGGGTGTAGGGAGAGAGAAGAGAGGAAAGGTAGTGAGGAGCTGCAGAGTGAATGCAGAAGAGCGGAGTTCCCGAGGAGGGGTGTAGGGAGAGATAAGAGAGGAAAGGTAGTGAGGAGCTGCAGAGTGAATGCAGAAGAGCGGAGATCCCGAGGAGGGGTGCAGGGAGAGAGAAGAGAGGAAAGGTAGTGAGAAGCTGCAGAGTGAATGCAGAAGAGCGGAGTTCCCGAGGAGGGGTGTAGGGAGAGATAAGAGAGGAAAGGTAGTGAGGAGCTGCAGAGTGAATGCAGAAGAGCGGAGTTCCCGAGGAGGGGTGTAGGGAGAGATAAGAGAGGAAAGGTAGTGAGGAGCTGCAGAGTGAATGCAGAAGAGCGGAGTTCCCGAGGAGGGGTGTAGGGAGAGATAAGAGAGGAAAGGTAGTGAGGAGCTGCAGAGTGAATGCAGAAGAGCGGAGTTCCTGAGGAGGGGTGTAGGGAGAGAGAAGAGAGGAAAGGTAGTGAGGAGCTGCAGAGTGAATGCAGAAGAGCGGAGTTCCCGAGGAGGGGTGTAGGGAGAGATAAGAGAGGAAAGGTAGTGAGGAGCTGCAGGGTGAATGCAGAAGAGCGGAGTTCCTGAGGAGGGGTGTAGGGAGAGAGAAGAGAGGAAAGGTAGTGAGGAGATGCATAGTGAATCCACAAGAGAAAAGTTCCCTAGTGCGGATGTAGGGAGAGAGAAGAGAGGAAAGGTAGTGAGGAGCTGCAGAGTGAATGCAGAAGAGCGGAGTTCCCGAGGAGGGGTGTAGGGAGAGATAAGAGAGGAAAGGCAGTGAGGAGCCGCAGAGTGAATGCAGAAGAGCGTAGCTCCCGAGGAAGGGTGTAGGGAGAGATAAGAGAGGAAAGGTAGTGAGGAGCTGCAGAGTGAATGCAGAGGAGCGGAGTTCCCGAGGGAGGGGTGTAGGGAGAGATAAGAGAGGAAAGGGGTAGTGAGGAGCTGCAGAGTGAATGGCAGAAGAGCGAGAGTTCCCGAGGAGGGGTGTAGGGAGAGATAAGAGAGGAAAGGTAGTGAGGAGCTGCAGAGTGAATGCAGAAGAGCGGAGTTCCGAGGAGGGGTGTAGGGAGAGATAAGAGAGGAAAGGTAGTGAGGAGCTGCAGAGTGAATGCAGAAGAGCGGAGTTCCCGAGGAGGGGTGTAGGGAGAGATAAGAGAGGAAAGGTAGTGTGGAGCTGCAGAGTGAATGCAGAAGAGCGGAGTTCCCGAGGAGGGGTGTAGGGAGAGATAAGAGAGGAAAGGTAGTGAGGAGCTGCAGAGTGAATGCAGAAGAGCGGAGTTCCCGAGGAGGGGTGTAGGGAGAGATAAGAGAGGAAAGGTAGTGAGGAGCTGCAGAGTGAATGCAGAAGAGCGGAGTTCCCGAGGAGGGGTGTAGGGAGAGATAAGAGAGGAAAGGTAGTGAGGAGCTGCAGAGTGAATGCAGAAGAGCGGAGTTCCCGAGGAGGGGTGTAGGGAGAGATAAGAGAGGAAAGGTAGTGAGGAGCTGCAGAGTGAATGCAGAAGAGCGGAGTTCCCGAGGAGGGGTGTAGGGAGAGATAAGAGAGGAAAGGTAGTGAGGAGCTGCAGAGTGAATGCAGAAGAGCAGAGTTCCCGAGGAGGGGTGTAGGGAGAGATAAGAGAGGAAAGGTAGTGAGGAGCTGCAGAGTGAATGCAGAAGAGCGGAGTTCCCGAGGAGGGGTGTAGGGAGAGATAAGAGAGGAAAGGTAGTGAGGAGCTGCAGAGTGAATGCAGAAGAGCGGAGTTCCCGAGGAGGGGTGTAGGGAGAGATAAGAGAGGAAAGGTAGTGAGGAGCTGCAGAGTGAATGCAGAAGAGCGGAGTTCCTGAGGAGGGGTGTAGGGAGAGATAAGAGAGGAAAGGTAGTGAGGAGCTGCAGAGTGAATGCAGAAGAGCGGAGATCCCGAGGAGGGGTGTAAGAGAGATAAGAGAGGAAAGGTAGTGAGGAGCTGCAGAGTGAATGCAGAGGAGCGGAGTTCCCGAGGAGGGGTGTAGGGAGAGATAAGAGAGGAAAGGTAGTGAGGAGCTGCAGAGTGAATGCAGAAGAGCAGAGTTCCCGAGTACGGGTGTAGGGAGAGATAAGAGAGGAAAGGTAGTGAGGAGCTGCAGAGTGAATGCAAAAGAGCAGAGCTCCCGAGGAGGGGTGTAGGGAGAGATAAGAGAGGAAAGGTAGTGAGGAGCTGCAGAGTGAATGCAGAAGAGCGGAGATCCCGAGGAGGGGTGTAGGGAGAGATAAGAGAGGAAAGTTAGTGAGGAGCTGCAGAGGGAATGCAGAAGAGCGGAGTTCCTGAGGAGGGGTGTAGGGAGAGATAAGAGAGGAAAGGTAGTGAGGAGCTGCAGAGTGAATGCAGAAGAGCGGAGTTCCCGAGGAGGGGTGTAGGGAGAGATAAGAGAGGAAAGGTAGTGAGGAGCTGCAGAGTGAATGCAGAAGAGCGGAGTTGCTGAGGAGGGGTGTAGGGAGAGATAAGAGAGGAAAGGCAGTGAGGAGCTGCAGAGTGAATGCAGAAGAGCGGAGTTCCCGAGGAGGGGTGTAGGGAGAGATAAGAGAGGAAAGGTAGTGAGGAGCTGCAGAGTGAATGCAGAAGAGCGGAGTTCCCGAGGAGGGGTGTAGGGAGAGAGAAGAGAGGAAAGGTAGTGAGGAGCTGCAGAGTGAATGCAGAAGAGCGGAGTTCCCGAGGAGGGGTGTAGGGAGAGATAAGAGAGGAAAGGTAGTGCGGAGCTGCAGAGTGAATGCAGAAGAGCGGAGTTCCCGAGGAGGGGTGTAGGGAGAGAGAAGAGAGGAAATGTAGTGAGGAGCTGCAGAGTGAATGCAGAAGAGCGGAGTTCCCGAGGAGGGGTGTAGGGAGAGATAAGAGAGGAAAGGTAGTGAGGAGCTGCAGAGGGAATGCAGAAGAGCGGAGTTCCCGAGGAGGGGTGTGGGGAGAGATAAGAGAGGAAAGGTAGTGAGGAGCTGCAGAGTGAATGCAGAAGAGCGGAGTTCCCGAGGAGGGGTGTAGGGAGAGAGAAGAGAGGAAAGGTAGTGAGGAGCTGCAGAGTGAATGCAGAAGAGCGGAGTTTCTGAGGAGGGGTGTAGGGAGAGATAAGAGAGGAAAGGTAGTGAGGAGCTGCAGAGTGAATGCAGAAGAGCGGAGTTCCTGAGGAGGGGTGTAGGGAGAGATAAGAGAGGAAAGGTAGTGAGGAGCTGCAGAGTGAATGCAGAAGAGCGGAGTTCCTGAGGAGGGGTGTAGGGAGAGATAAGAGAGGAAAGGCAGAGAGGAGCTGCAGAGTGAATGCAGAAGAGCGGAGTTCCTGAGGAGGGGTGGAGGGAGAGATAAGAGAGGACAGTTAGTGAGGAGCTGCAGAGTGAATGCAGATGAGCTGAGTTCCTGAGGAGGGGTGTAGGGAGAGATAAGAGAGGAAAGGTAGTGAGGAGCTGCAGAGTGAATGCAGAAGAGCGGAGTAACAGAGGAGGGGTGTAGGGAGAGATAAGAGAGGAAAGAGAGTGAGGAGCTGCAGAGTGAATGCAGAAGAGCGGAGTTCCCGAGGAGGGGTGTAGGGAGAGATAAGAGAGGAAAGGTAGTGAGGAGCTGCAGAGTGAATGCAGAAGAGCGGAGTTACTGAGGAGGGGTGTAGGGAGAGATAAGAGAGGAAAGGTAGTGAGGAGCTGCAGAGTGAATGCAGAAGAGCGGAGTTCCCGAGGAGGGGTGTAGGGAGAGCTAAGAGAGGAAAGGTAGTGAGGAGCTGCAGAGTGAATGCAGAAGAGCGGAGTTCCCGAGGAGGGGTGCAGGGAGAGATAAGAGAGGAAAGGTAGTGAGGAGCTGCAGAGTGAATGCAGAAGAGCGGAGTTCCCGAGGAGGGGTGTAGGGAGAGATAAGAGAGGAAAGGGAGTGAGGAGCTGCAGAGCAAGTGAATGCAGAGGAGCGGAGTTCCGGAGGAGGTGTGTGTAGGGAGAGATAAGAGAGGAAAGGTAGGTGGAGGAGCTGCAGAGTGAATGCAGAAGAGCAGAGTTCCCTGAGGGGAGGGGTTGTAGGGAGGAGATAAGAGAGAAAAGGTAGTGAGGACGCTGCAGAGTGGAATGCAGAAGGAGCGGAGTTCCTGAGGAGGGGTGTAGGGAGCAGATTAAGAGAGGAAAGGTAGTGAGGAGCAGCCAGAGTGAATGCAGAAGAGCGGGAGTTCCTGAGGAGGGATTGTAGGGAGAGATAAGAGAGGGAAAGGCAGTGAGGAGCAGCAGAGTGAATGCAGAAAGAGCGGAGTTCACGAGGAGGGGTGTAGGGAGAGATAAGAGAGGGAAAGGTAGTGAGGAGCTGACAGAGGTGAATGCAAGAAGAGCGGAGTTCCACTGAGGACGGGGTGTAGGGAGAGATAAGAGAGAGAAAGGTAGAGTGAGGAGCTGCCAGAGTGAATGCAGAAGAGGCGGAGTTCCCGAGGAGGGGTGCAGGGGAGAGAGAAGAGAGGAAAGGTTAGTGAGGAGATGCAGAGTGGCATGCAGAAGAGCGGATTTCCCAAGGAGGGTTGTAGGGAGAGATTAAGAGAGGAAAGGTAGTGAGGACGAAGTGGCAGAGTTGAATGCACAGACGGAGGCCGGAGTTCCCGAGGAGGGTGGTTGGAGAGCATATAAGAGCGGAAAAGGTAGTGAGGAGGCTGCAGATTGAATGCAGAAGAGCGGAGTTCCCGAGGAGGGGGTGTAGGGAGAGAGAAGATGAGGAAAGGGCAGCGAGGGAGCTGCAGAGCGAGAGGAATGAAAGAAGAGCGGAGTTCCCGGGGAGGGGTGTCAGGGAGAGTAAGAGAGGAAAGGCAGTGAGGAGCTGCACAGAGTGAATGCAGAGGAGCGGAGTTCCCGAGGAGGGGTGCTGTAGGGAGAGATAAGAGCAGAAAGGGTGTTGAGGAGCTGCAGAGTGAATGCAGAAGAGCGGAGTTA
>CM066031.1:4606684-4967709 GCA_033557465.1 Ichthyophis bannanicus | reverse complement strand
TATAAATTCCAGGGTCTGCGCCAGGGAGAGCCTGGACTTGGGTTAGTTGATGACGAAGCTCAACTGATGGAGGGTGTGAATGGTCAGTCTTGTGGTCCGGTCCACCTCCCCGGCGGTGCTGCCCCTGATGAGCCAGTCATCCAGACAGGGGAAGATGTGAGCTCCTTTAAGGCACACATGTGTGGCCACTGCGTACAGGCACTTTGTGAACACCCTTGGGGAGGAGGTAAGCCCAAACAGGAACACCCTGTTCTGGAAGTGCAGACCCCCTAACCACAAACAACAGGTACCGCCTGTGGGAGGGATTAATCAGGATGTGAGCATAAGCATCCTTGAGATCCAAGGAGCAAAGCCAGTCTCCCTGGCGGAGATAAGGCAGCAGTGTTTCCAAGGGATAGCATTTGTGTACGCGCTCTCGCACCAGGAGCCTGTTGAGGTTGTGTAGATCCAGGATAGGCCAGAGGCCTCCTATTCTTTTGGGGAAAAGGAAATACATTTGCCCCAGAGGTGGGTGTGGGGCACAGGTTCCACCACCTTGTTCCTGAGCAGGTTTGCAAACTCAGTTATGAGTAAGGCCTGGTGAAGGAGGGGATGGGGTGGCTCCCCTAGAAAGTACTCTGGGGAGTTTTGCAGCAAGTGGAGAAACTAAGATCAACCACGGATCTAAAGGACTTCCAGAAAGAACTCAAGACTCTCCTCTTCTCTGAACATTTCAGTAAACAGGCTCAACACCCCAGTTAACCACTCATCTCATTCCCCAACTTCATGAGCAACTATTTATACATCACTATGTACATAAATTGGTGCTCCTAGCACTACCCCTTCATTCCCCCCTTTTTATTGCTCCTCTGTTGCTATTGTTTGAGTTTTATAATTGAGTTTTCTGTTTACTTTCAAGTTCTCCGTAACAATTTAAGTTTCAATGTAGACTGACTGCCTTGATTATATAATAAGGCTGTATAGAAAAATTGTTAAATAAATAAATAAGTGGAGGGAATAACGCTCTCTCACCACTCACAGGACCCACTGGTCTGTAGTGATGGTGGTCCTGCTGTCGGCAAATTAGGACAGCTGACCCCCTATGGGCTGAGGTGGGTCTTCTGGGGGAGGGGAGACCCTGGCCACTGAGTCAAAAGCTCCCCTCTGACTGAGGAAGCGCTGATGCCTGGGGCTTGGGGGTCTTGGGCTTCCTGTTCCCATGCCTTTGGCCCTTTGGCTGTGCAGTTTGGTGAGGCTAACCCTGGTAAGGCTGGTAATGGTCAGCTGAGGGGTAACCCTTTTTCCTCGTTAAAAGGGTTGTCTTTCCCAAGGGCTTCTTCCTGGGGCGAGCCAAGATCTTTTTGGAAAGCCTCTGCCAAGTTACTGCCTCAGCTTTGATCTCAGCAGCCTTATCCAACATCGGCTTACCAAAAAGGTTCTCCCCATTGCAGGGCATGTCCAGGAGTTTCTGCTGCACCCACTACTCCAGGTCCAAGGTCTGCAGCTATGCCTGGTGCCAGGCCTCGATGCCTGTGGCTTCCTCCACAGGATCGTAGGCAGCTCCACCCTTTAGCACAACGGTACACCCAGTATGTTGAATGTGTATATAGTAATCTAATACTGCAAATAGATACCAATGTGTAACAGACGCCAATGTGTATATAGCCATCTAATATTGCAAATAGTCGCCAAGCATTGCCGGTCAGTACTGTACATCTGCGATCTGAATGATCAATCTGTATATAGATAGACAACCTGTAAATAGCTGCCAGCCGATCGGTCACCTGCGACCTGATTGCTTAGCCTGTAAATAGTTACCCTCGTTAGTCCCAAGTTGTAACACCTGTTCAATATAAGTACAGTGCAGGTTCTGCCTGCACTGTAAAAATTTTGTTGACTGTAAACTGCACTGATTCTAAAGAGCGCGGTATAAAAAAGACATTAAATAAATAAATAGAGAGAAATTTAGAGCAGTCCTAAACAGCCCTGGTCAGGGGCAAAAAGCGCTGGAGAGGTTTCCTGGTGAGACCCACCGAGAACCCCAAGAGCTCTTGAACCAGGCCTTTGAAATACATCCCCATATACAGCTCATAAGCTTGTATACAGCACTCAGCATGGTGCCTTGGTAGCACTCCTGGCCCAGGGCATCAAGGACCTGGACATCTTTGCCTGGAGGTACAGATGAGTGAGTCTTCTGACTCTTAAGCTTTTTCATCAATAACTCCACCACCATTGAATGGTGGGGAGAGCTGAGGCTTGTGGAACCCCGCATCCTTCTGGAATCAGTAATGGTGTTGACACGCCAACTGACCACCGGCACCGAGGCCGGGGTCTCCTAAGTCTGGAGCAGGAGCCTCTTGAGGATAGGAGGGATTGGGACAGTGATAAGGTGGAGATTTGTACTGGAAAATTTCCAGCTTCTCAGTGTGCGTGTCCTCCTCAGACTCCATCTGCACCGAGAGAGCCTGGGCCATGTCCCAAATGAAATCGTGGAACACCATGTTCTCAGGTGGGGAGTGGAATCGAGATTGCGGGGTTGAAGGCTCCGAGGTAACGTCACGATACCGGGAGGTTTCAGGAGAGGCCTCGTCCTTGGTCTCCCATTTGGAGTCCGAGGTCATCAAGGACTGAGCCTCGGGGGTAATCCCCATGAACCGGGGACCACCTGAGGAGCAAGGGTCAGAGCTGCACAGACTTGCTGGGGAGGAACAGAGCCCTGAGGACTGCAACTGGGACCTTGACCGGTGCCGATGACTTACCCGAGGCTGGGGGGGGGGGCAGGTGTTGAGGCAGATGATGCTGGGGGCCAGACATCAACCCCTGATGCAAGGCCAGAAAGACATTTGTACTAGGCGTTGAGCCTCCAATTTCTTGAGGATCAGTAAAGTCTTTCATAAGTGATGTCACTTATGATGATGACCTTACATGTAGAGCTTCAGATGTGAGGTAACCTAAAAAGTAATATACAAGTGTATAAGTTGAGGACTAACACCTCGTGCAGCTCCACATATGTGGTGTACTGTATACGGTGTCCGTGCTCCCTGTTATACGTAGGAAAGACTAATCGTTCATTCCGATTACGGATGAACGAACATAAAAGTAAGCTAAAATGCAAACGACTTGAGGCTCCTATAGTATTTATTTTATTTATTTATTTAACAGTATTTCTAAACCGCCTTATCATAATAATCAAGGTGGTATCACAGCAAACAATCTGGTAGTGTGAGTGTTGATACATGCAGTGAGGGTGGAAAGTTCGTTGGGTGTGTGTTGTCTTGTGTGCTAGATTGGTGTGAGCTATGTACAATGTGGGCTATTTACAGTGGTGCTAAAATCATTTTATATACATCTAGTGTTAGGCGGTAACGTGTTCTGATCTACAGTGCCTTAGTTTATGTGAGGTGTCCATAGTGTTCTTTGAAAAGCATGGTTTTCAGCTGTTTTCTGAAGTCCTTGAGCTCTGTAGTTGCCCTCAAATCGTCCGGTAGTTTGTTCCATATTGTTGGAGCAGCCATGGAGAGTGCTCTGTCTGTTGTGTCCTTGCGTGTGTGTTTGTATTCACTTGGGGTGCTGACTTGGTTGTGTGTTTGTTTTCTTCTAGGACGTGTGCTGGTGTCTGGTTGTATGAGGGTGTGCAGGCTGTTGGCTGATGTTTGCTGTTTTATCTTAAATAGGTTTATGATAGTTTTGTATCTGATGCGTGCATCGATTGGTAGCCAGTGTAAGTCCTTTAAGGTGGGTGTGATGTGCTCCTGTCTTGCAGTTCCGGATATGATTCGTGCTGCGGTGTTTTGTGCCAGTTGGAGTGGTTTGATGGCTTGTTTCGGTAGTCCAAGGTATATCGGATTGCAGAAGTCCAGTAGAGGGGTTATCAGTGCTTGACAGACGGTACGGAAGTGTTCTGGGGCGAGGAGTGGTTTCAGTCTCCTGATGATTCGCATCTTGTAGTAGGCTTTTTGTATTGTTTTGTCTATGTGTGGCTTGAGATTGAGTTTATTGTCCAGCGTAACCCCGAGGTATCTTACTTCTGACCTTATTGGTATAGTAATGTTTTGTATCTTTATATTTGGTGGGTGTATGAAGCTTTGGTTCCGAGTGATGATTAAAGCTTCAGTCTTGTTGTAGTTTATGGCGAGGTTGTTGTTTTGACACCAACTGGTCATTTGTGTAAGGCAGTCTGTTATCTTAGAGAAGTCAGGGTTGTCGATTGATATCGGGGTGTATATCATGATGTCGTCCGCATAGATCGTGTATTGAATGTTGTTCTCTTTCATGATGTTGCAGATTGGTTGGATGTAGATGTTAAATAGGAGTGCTGAGAGCGCAGAACCTTGAGGTACACCTTGACGGACTTTGATGGGTCGGGAGGTGATGTGTCCCACCTTGACCTGTAGCTGTCTTTCGGTTAGGTACGAGTGGAACCATTTCAGTGTGATACCGTGTATACCAGTGTTCTGTAGTCTTTCTAGGAGCGTGTTGTGGTCCACTGTGTCGAAGGCTGAGGAGATGTCGATGAATATCATTATTATTCCATTCCTGGTGTTGTCAATTATTCTTAGGATGCTGTCGAAGAGGTAGATCAGTAGCGTTTTCGACACCGTGGTTAGGACGAAATCCGTGTTGGTTGTCGTCGAGTGTTTCGTGTTTGTCGATGTGATCCTGAAGTTGTAGTTGAACTGTTTTTTCGATGACTTTTGCGAGGAAGGGTATGCTGGATATTGGTCGGTATGCTGCTGGATCTTTTCTGTCGAGAGTTGTTTTCTTTGTGATTGGTCTCACTGAGGCAAGTTTTAGTTGCTTTGGCATGAGACCTTGAGTGAGTGAGTTGTGTACCATTTTATGTATGGTGGTGATGAGGCTTGATTTGGTGGCTTTGACCCACGACACTGGGCATGGGTCTGTAGGAGCGGTGCTTGTGTTGATTGTAGAGATGATGTGGGATATCTGTTCTGTTGAGGGTGAGGAGAATGTGCCCCAGGTTTTGGAGTGTACATCTGTCCTTGAGGTTCTACTAGGCGTTGTTTGTTCTGTTGAGTGAAATTTGTCCTTGATGTGGTCGGCGAATTTCTGTGGATAAATTTGTGCTTCCTCTTCTGTTGTTTGCTCTTTTGTGAGGATTTTTACTATTTCGAAAAGCTCTCTGGGTTTGTTGATGGAGGTGTTTATCATGTTTGTGTGGAATTCCCTCTTTGATTGGTTGATGTGTTCATTGTATTGCTTTTGCTTTGTTAGATAGAGATGCTGGTCGGCAGTTGTTTTGTTCTTTCTCCATCTCCGTTCAATCTTCCTGAGTTCCCTCTTTTCCTGTCGTAGTTTTGCTGAGTACCATGGTTTGTTTTGTCTCTTGTTGTGGTGTTGTTTCTCGGGTCCCGCCATCTGGTGGTTTTGCGGCGTTGGCTAAAATGCTGTTCCAGCTGGAAACTTGTTCCTCCAGGTCGTCCGTAGTGATGTTCAGGTGTTGTATTGTGTCCTGTATGAATTCGTCCTTGTTGAAACACTTGAATCGTCTTTGTGTGTGTGAGGTGTTTGCTCTTTCGTTTGTCTGGTCCTCTTGTGACCGCAGCCTTATCTCGATTAAGTAGTGGTCAGACCATGGCACTGGGGTAATGGTTGGTGGAGAGATCAGGTCTCTTGATGTTAGGTAATTGGATGCGAATATGAGGTCTGGAGATGATCCATGTCTGTGTGTTGGAGCATTGATTATTTGCGTGAATTGCAGTGAGGACATTGCTTGCAGGAAGGCCTCTGCGTCTTTGACATTGGTGGACTTTAGGTTGAAGTCTCCAATCAGCAGCGCTGGTTTGTTGTTTGTTGTTATGGCACAGGCTTCTTCGAGTGTGAAGGCCAGTTCGTCGGGTGGAGCTCTGGGTGCTCTGTATGTTAGGCAGATTGCAATGTTCTTGTTCTTGATGCTAATTGTGTTACATTGCTGTGTATCGGTGAGGCTCTGTGTCTTGAACTTCAGTTTTGTTTTTGCCATGATCAGGACTCCTCCTCCACGCCTGTGGGTGCGTGGGCAGTTGTACGCTGAATAGTTGTTTGGTACAAGTTGGTTGAGTAGAACATTGTCAGTCGGGTTGAGCCACGTCTCTGTGATGCATATTATGTCGGGCTGTCGCTCTTCAATGTGGTCTACAAGCGTGTGTATCTTGTTGCAGACGGATCTGGCATTTATGAGCTCTATCGTTGTTGTCTTTGTTGCTGAGTTTGCTGTTACATGTGCTTCCTTTGTGCAGGTGTGGGAGTTTGATTTGTGTCTGTTTGCTCGCTTTGCCTGGGAGCATTGTCTGGCCTTACGGCACACTTTTGACAATCTACGCTGTTTTTGCATAACCCAAATACAACGTTCGCAACCAGGCTGCACAAGAGAAGAAACTCTTTTACATATGGAGCAACGATGGATATATTCATTACAAACTGTTGTACCCTCTGGCTTGAATGTTCGGGTGGAATGGGAGGCATGCCTGTGACGTCATGGTCAGCTGGGTTCATTCATGCTTAGCTCTTGGGTACTTAAGAAGCGCATGCGCAGCGTTCCCCACAACTGTTTAGCAGTTCAGCAGTTATCTGTGGTTGGAACGCTGGCATGATAGTGAAAAAGTGAGTAGTTCATGTTCCTTGCACCAGAAAATGAATGTTTGGAGCTTTTGGATACATCGTATGAAGAAAGTATTGTCAATATGCACTGTGTTTTGTGTTTTAGAAGCTTAGCATTTCCCCTGAAGAACCCCTGAGTGGCGAAACGCCTAGCGCTGGTTAGCGTCGGGAATGAAATACAACATCATTGGAAGTTGATCGAAGTTTAAGCTCGATTGCCTAAAAGCTAAGCATTTTTTGATTATCTCTTTTTCTGATGGAAAGCTTTTTAAGATATATATAAAAAAGTGGTAGCTATAATGCTGTGGTCATTGATGTGAAAGCTGGGACAGAGAATTAGAAGTTTCTTATTCTTGTCCATGAATACTGAGACCACGTTAGCTCCCGATAAAACAGTTGGGTGTGTATGTGCTTTTTCATCAAGTTTCTACAGTCTACATTTGAACGAACGAATTTTACTTTCTAGTTGTAATACAGAGCCTTTACATACGTCATTGACATATACTCTGTGAAACATCGACCAACAGAAGTGACTTGTGATTTACAGAATGGAGGAGAGACTTTGCTCCATGGCTGTCATACAGGCCTCGAGACCCGATGGCTAAGCAGCCAGCGGTGTGGACATTGAGGGCCTCGGGTCTGGTGCCGGCACTCCAGAAAGTGTGTCCTCCAAGAGGACTATGGATTCCTGAACCCTGGTGCAGTCACTGCTGGCTGAGGGCTCCTGCCTTGAGAGTTTAAGAGGGCGCTGCACCGAGTCAACCAAATCCCGCCGAGGGACCTTCTCAGATTTCATCAGTAAGTTAGAGGCTGCACCTTTTTCTTCTTCTTAGGAGGATCTAGCGACCTACTGGAGGAGCTGCTGCCGCAGGACTCCAAGCATGCCCAGACCTCCCTCAATGAACCCTCTTTCAGACTGGGAGAGAGGGACACAAGAGTGGAGTTTGGCTTTGGGAACAGTTTCCCCTGCAACTCCAAACATTTCCTGTTGGTCTTGGGCATCCTGGCCTGGCACCAGTCACAGGAAGAGCTGTCGTGGTCTGGGCCCAGACAACGGAGGCAGAAATCATAAGTATCAGTAACTGATATGTTTTGGCCACATCGGTAACACTTTAAATCCACCAGGGGTCTTGGTGGAGAATACCCGGCTGGGGTTGAGGACCCCCAGGTGAAAATAGGTGTGAATGCTGGTCAAGGAAACCCTTGACAAAAAGAGGACTACTTGAGGCCAAGAGAGGTACTGGGGTGCCTGATTCGAGATGGAGGTGGAACAAGGACTGAAGTCAGGAATCTTGAAGGGGAAGAAAGCACAGTTACTTGCCTGTAACAGGTGATCTCTGGGAACAGCAGGAATAAGTCTTCACATATGGGTACATTGGTACTGACGGAGCCTGCGCGGGAACGCTTCACAGCGTCCAGGAAAGAAAACTTTTGGGAGCATCCCACGCGCATGCACGCTGCCTTCCCGCCCATTTACTTCCCTCTCATCAGTTGGGTTTGTAGCTGAGACCGAAGGAGGGAAGTAGACACATTAGAGAGAAAGAGAGAGAGAGAGAGAGAGAGCAACTCCTAGGGGAGGTGGGTGGGTTGTGAACTTATTCCTGCTGTTCCCAGAGATCACTTGTTACAGGTAAGTAACTGTACTATCTCCAGGAACAAGCAGGAATGAGTCTTCACATATGGGGACTCCCAAGCTAAGATGCCTGGAGGAGGCCCCAGCATGTTGCAATGTAAGATGGGCCATGCTTATCCCTCAAACCTCAGGCATCCAAGGGATGGAGGGTAGGAGTTGAACTAGAAAAGAAAAAAGAGATGCTGTGGAACAGCTTGACTAAACAAGGTATACAGAGGGGAGACCTTGTGTAAATCATAAATATTAGAAAACATATTGGGTCCCAATTTTCTAATGTGGATCTCACTCAAAAATATTGCAAAAATACTTGTTGAGGGTAATATGGGTCTGTGGTTGAGAGCTAGTACATTGTCCTCAAAGAAATTCCCTCAATGTGAAGTAGAGGGAAAAAAATAAATTTTGCAATACAGGAAGAGATGAGAAGCCTTAATGGCCAGAACTAACCCCAGAAGAAAGTACTGGGGGAGTTCAATGAGGTTGGACTTTGGAGAAATAGCTAAAGCTGCAGTAAAGTCCAAAAAAAAATTGAACTTCTTGTCTTTGGAGCAGAATAAGGTCCTAGGAAAGAGTGGAGATACTCTGACTTGTTTGGAGGAAAAAAGGTAGAAATACCCTTTGCAGAAAAAAGGGTGTAGGTCTCTAAGACCCCCTTTATTCCAAAGAAAGACAAAGACATTTGTACTAGGCGTTGAGCCTCCAATTTCTTGAGGATCAGTAAAGTCTTTCATAAGTGATGTCACTTATGATGATGACCTTACATGTAGAGCTTCAGATGTGAGGTAACCTAAAAAGTAATAGAAGGTATTTCCTCATTTACCATAGAAATTGGTTGTCCATTGAGTGTTATAGTATGCTGGGGCAGCATTATATGGACAGTAAACCAATATTTCAAAGTCAGATGTTGCATAGAGATTGACCCAATAACAAGAATATTAAGGATAATATCCCAATAACAAGGATATTACGCCACATGAAGCAAATCCTTGAGCCTTAATAATGCCCCATTTTGATTACACCAACTCCATCTTACTTGGCCTCCCAAAGAGCTCGATAAATCCTCTGCAGCTTGCGATGAACACGGCAGCTAGAACAGTCTATGGAGCCTCAAGAAAAGACCACATCACCCCCATCCTAAAAAAAACTTACACTGGTTCCCTATCCACTGTAGGATCACCTTTAAGATCCTAACCATGACATTCAATGCAATCAAAGGAAGCACGGCAACCACCCTCTCAGACCTTATTCACCCTACCCCCTCAACAGATCAAGGAGATCACAACCTCCAACACCATAATTCTCCCAAAAGCCATCACCAAATGTAACAAGACCACGAGAAAATGTTCCTTTGCACTGCACGCACCCTCCAGCCGGAACGCTCTCCCATCAGACGTCCGTGTCTTAAACAGCCTTCCCCAGTTCAGAAAGGCACTCAAACATTATCTTTTCTTGCAACACTTCTCTAACTCTGACAGCATCACCTAGCCATCCCCACCCGCCAAAAGCAGCTCTCACAGATCAACGTCTCTATCACAACAACTTGCATGATTAACATGTCATCCTTGACTACATGCCCTAAATACCCTAGATTATCGACACAAACATTTACATACATTTAGCCACCCTTGCCCAATGTAAATATCCCACACCTCATTTACATCCCCCTTACTATTTTGTATATAGTGTATATAGTTTACCTGTTCACCATGTTAATTTCCCTGTTCATTGAAAGTTCAATGTTAGGCTGTTCTACATTGTTCAAATTTTGTTGCTTGTAAACCGCGCTGATGATAAATAGTGCGGTATAGAAAAATCATTAAATAAAAAAAAAATAAGAAGGATTAAGGCCTACTTGAGAATATTGATGGAGAATCTCTATTTGGTTAAATATGGAAGAACTAATAGAAAAAGTTTAGTGGAAACTGGTATTATGTTCTTCACTTACAGGGATAGGACTAGACTTCTTGAAAAGATCTAGCCCCTGAATAATCAGTTCTAGAGACGTACGTGAATGAGTGCAGAGGAGATCCTTAGTCTTAAGACAGCAAGTCTGGATCCTTCTATAACTTCAAATAGTAGCTGGAGAAAAAGACGCAATATAAGGGGATACAATGTTTGCCTCTCTATGAGGGCAATATGAGTATCATGCGTTCTTTGTTCATTATAAGCTACCATGAAGTATAGGAAAATAGAAGGAAAGTAATGAATAAGGACCAACTGCAGTGAAAAAATGCATCCCTGTTGTGGAAGTTCCAGTGAGATGTGGAACGAACCAGGGAATTGTGCAATTTTCTACGCTTTCACGTGGTCTAAACCCTGATTACTTTTTCTTAAAAGGAAATTTTAAGGAATATGGTAAGAGTAGGAAAAAAAACAGTCATGTAGGAGCATGACTGGCAGAGTCTACAAGCTGAAGCCCTTCTTAACCATCTGGAAGCTACCTACTAGGAGTAGCTCTTAAGCTCTCTGGCAAAGGCCCACCATTGCAGAGCTTTGTTGTATAATTGCAGAGAGCATGTTGTAGGTTGCTGAGATCTGGCTGTTGAATTGCCAGTGTGCAACCTAATCTATTCTGTTGGAGCCAAAGAGAATTGAAGATTTTATTTATTTTTATTTTATTTATTTATTACAAGCTCTTATATACCGCTCTATTCAGCATCAGCGCGGTTCACAATATAACAACAGACCAGAACAACAAACTGTTTGGTTTTACAGAGAACAAGGTCAGAGAACTTGGATAAAACATGGGACGGCATTTCTGCAACTATTTACATGAGTATTTACAAGAATAGTAGACAGGCCTGATGCCTGCAACAATAAATAGTCCAAATGGGTTCTGGACCTCTTTTGGAATTATCTGTTATTAAGGCAGCATAAAAAGTTAGGTCCTATAGATTGGAGAGGACCAACAGACATAATTTGGAGTAGTGATACCCAATTTCTGTCCGAAAAACTGCCTTAAAAAAGTATCTGAGAAGGTTAGCTCAAAGATACACAGAGAAGAAGATGAATCGCAAAGGGGGAGAAAAGACTCTGTATGGAAACTACTTACTGGAGTAGGTATTGAAGAAAATCCTATGGCTTAGAGAATAAGCCCCTCAGTTGATTAGTAGTACTCTTAGAGACTCAATGTCTGGGCTAAGGGATAGAAAGTAATACAGAGTTGAGAAGACTAACAGTTTGGTAAGTGTTTGAAGAGATAGGATCCCCTTGCAGTTAAGTAAATCATTTTTATTAGGATTAACCGATTGGCAAACACAAGAATACAATCACGCCCATCAAGGGCCAACCAAACAAAACAAACACATCCTCTGAGTGCAGACATAGAACAATACTCAATACAGTATAATACAATACAATACAATCCCCGCGTGCCCATTCCCTCCCTATAAGCCCCATGAATAGATCCACATTTAGAGTAGGATGTGCAAACATGCTCAAGGTCCCCCCTCACCTGTCTTTGGGTCTCAACATAGGCCTGGTGGGCTCCTCCACTCCTAGGACAACGCAACGCCTCGCGCTTCTTCTCCTGCAACACCTGAGTAAGCTGCACCAACTCAGCGTTTACCCTTTTCTGTAACCGAACCACATAGGCCATCACATGCCTGCGAACCACCGCTTTCCCAGCCTCCCACAATGTGGTCACCGAAGCGCTACCCTCATTAAGTTCCAAAGATTCTCGCCACTGATCTTGAACATACTCCTGAAAATCCTTCCTGAACCAGAAGTGGCTGGGAAAGGACCATCGACCCCCCACTCTACGACCGCCTGCCCAAGCCATCGTCACCATCGCATGGTCCGACACTACAATGGGACAAATTTCCGTCTGCCGAACTCTCCCAAGATCCGTCCGCCGCACCAAGATATAATCTATTCTAGACCACGCCTGGTGCGCACGGGATAAATGGGTATAATCCCGTTCACTCCCATGCAGCAGCCACCAAATATCTATCAAATCACTCCTCTGGTAGTCCATCTACCCGTTTTCTCTCCTGATGAAGACTTATCCACTGTCGGGTCATGGGGGCAATTAAAATTGCCTGCAAGTACCAAGGGAACATTAGGTAAACCACTTATCTTTCTGGCAATCATCTCAAAAAAACCATGCGAATATTGATTGGGAGCATAAATATTACCCCAAATCAGCTCCTCTCCATTAAGTTTCACATGCACCCATAGATAGCGCCCCAGGGGTTCTGGGTCTTTGCTTATAACTTCTACCATCAGGCGCTTATGAAATAAGAGTGCAACCCCCTTTTTCCGACACTCAGCCGCTTCCGCCGCACAGACATGCCCCACCCATTTCTGTTGCAACTTGGCATGTTCTTTAGCAGTTAAATGCGTTTCCTGGAGAAAAGCCACTTGGGCTCCTGCTCTCTGCAGCGCCTGAAGTACCTTGGTGCGCATTATCGGAGTGTTTAAGCCCCAACATTCCACGACACAAACCGCAAATCGGTACCCATTAACCCCCATTTCCCTGCTGCGAACATACCCAGCGCCAAGATTGCAGCCATTGTACTGAGAGCTGCCCAGCCTCAGCGCTCAGCACCTCTTTCCATCTACACCTCCCATAAGTCACCAGACAGGAGCCACTCAGTCTCTTCCCACAAACAGCCAGACTCCTCCCCCATCCTACCCAACCCCCCCTAGGGTCCACCTGCATGACCTGCCAAACCACCCCCACCCCTTTCCATCTACACCTCCCATAAGTCACCAGACAGGAGCCATTCAGTCTCTTCCCCCAAGCAGCCAGACTCCTCCCCCATCCCACCCACCCCTTTCCATCTACACCTCCCATAAGTCACCAGACAGGAGCCACTCAGTCTCTTCCCACAAGCAGCCAGACTCCTCCCCCATTCCACCCCACCCCCCCAAGGGTCCACCCGCATGACCTGCCAAACCACCCCCACCCCTTTCCCCCTCCCTGCCCTATCCCACCCCCCCTGCCCCCTAGGCTCCCCGTCCCCTCCCCCCCACCCCCACCCCTTTCCATCTACACCTCCCATAAGTCAACAGACAGGAGCCACTCAGTCTCTTCCCACAAGCAGCCAGACTCCTCCCCCATCCCTCCCAAACCCCCCTAGGGTCCACCTGCATGACCTGCCAAACCACCCCCACCCCTTTCCATCTACACCTCCCATAAGTCAACAGACAGGAGCCACTCAGTCTCTTCCCACAAGCAGCCAGACTCCTCCCCCATCCCACCCAACCCCCCATAGGGTCCACCTGCATGACCTGCCACACCACCCCCATCCCCACTCCTTTCCATCTACACCTCCCATAAGTCACCAGACAGGAGCCACTCTGTCTCTTCCCACAAGCAGCCAGACTCCTCCCCCATCCCACCCAACCCCCCCTACAGTCCACCTGCATGACCTGCCACATGTGATAAGGAAGCTTATCATAGCTCAGGAAGGAGCTATAGTAAAGGTGAAGTGACTCTGAACAAGCAACCTGTCAGTTCTGGTAGAAATAAGAAAACAGAATTTTCCCATAAAAGACTACCAGTCCCAGAATGCACCAGGTTTCCAACAGCCATTAGAGGAGCTGAAGTGGGGAAACGTGTGTTCAATCAGGAGGGCTATGAGGTAATCCCCAAGCATTCATCTCAAAGGGCAGGGCCTGATTCAGCACAGCTGCGCTGTGCTAGGGTGGAACACTCATCAAAGCAGAATAAGGGTAGAGTTTACTCTACAGAAAATTATCCTCATCCTCAGAATTATCCTCAGTTTCATCTGGAGGATCATCAGAAGCAGAAGCCAGTGCGGACGGACAGAGAGGGCAAGAAACCCTTTGGAAGAAAGAAGAGAAAAGCATTTGGGACGTCTAAAGGAGTCCAGAGCAGTACGTATACTGGGAGACATTCAAAAGGCCAGCATACACCATTGGACTGGGGAAAACCAGAGGAGTGGTGCTGCAGAGCTAGGCATCTCCAGATGGTACCTGTGAGGGAGACGGCTGCACTTGGAAGGGACCCTAGGACCTGTGCCAGAAGGTATGTGAAGAGAGATCCAGTGTCCAGGGATCTGGATTGGAAGGCTGGACATAAGAACTGGACTGCATACTGGCCAGGCTATTTAGAGAGGAACTCTAACAGCAATGGAAGCTCAGGTATGAACACTGATCTATGCCCTAGCTATAACCTTGAAAGACAGCAGGGAAACAAGTATTCTCCTGAGAGTGCTACATTGAGAAATTCCTCTGTGCCAATCCATGATATTGAACCCATGATTGTTGAAGAAGGGGGAGCGGTCTTAGATACAGGCTGTGAATATATGGATTGCTCTCTGTCTAAACTCCTTTGGTAATTTTCTGTTACAAAGTTCAACAACCATCACAAAGAAATACAAACTTGTTCTTTAATCTACTCAGAAAAGCTCCTGAATAGGTTTTGAACCACGCAGTAGAAAGCAAGCCAGCTAAGGGGTTTCAGCTGGGTAACTGCTAGCAATTGAGCCTTACCTAATTGCTTGTGAGCTCTGAGGAAATCACTTCTGAGTCTATGTGTGAAGATATAAGAAGTTAACCTGAAAAGAACAGTTTTTCCTCTTCTTTGTGGGTTTTGCTTGTTGTTTGAAACACTGCTAAAAAAATATTAGCTAAAGCCTACAGAAAAGACCAGTTTGTTACCAACCAGGTCTTTATTCTTTTGCTTTGATTGCCTGACAAAGTTCAACTGTTGTTTTCCTGATTTTGTTTTTCGAAGTTTAACACTGCAAGCAAGTATCCTGTTTTATGTGCTACCAAGCATATCTGTGTTGGGAGAAATAACCCCATAAATAAATCTTATTGGCTTTACACTCAAGCACAACTAATTATTGTGAGCAGCTGTGTCTGGTGTGAATGGACTGCATTTCCCACAATCCCTTGCAAATCATATTGATATATGCACTTGCCAAGACTGTGAACATTCTCACCCAGGCAGCCGTCTGACAAATGGCGTAGTTTTTCAGATTGCTTTTGCGCAAAAGGATTTACTTGCTAAGGATTACAACTCAAGTCTGAAGGAAAAGACAGTTCAAGCTTAAAAGCTGAAAGAAAAGATTTTCCCTCAACTGCACTTTGGAGGAGAGGTGGCTGTTCCAGGTAGCTGTTCCAGGAAGAAAAGACCCTGTGCAGAGCTGGATTCATCACTGGCATAAGGTAAGAAGTACCTGGGCATGTCTAGTGGTGGATGGGAGTAAGGCACAGGGGTAATTAAAAAAAAAAAGTAGAAAAAAACACCTGTTTGGAAGGTGGTGCACTGTGGGGTTTTATTTTGTGTTTTCTTGCAGGGATCAAGATGGATCCAAGGGAACTAGCTGATTGGATGGCAGCCCAGTTTAGCAGGCAACAGGAGCTAGCACAGCAGGCTCAGGACACTACTATGAAAGCCTTAATGGACCAGCAGAGGCCAGTGCTTGATCTGGTGCAAGCCCTAGTTAAACTGCGGAACCAAAGTGGACCAGATGCAAGACCAGCAGTAAATACTGGTACACCACATGTGGACAGTGTGGGACTCAATCAAGGAATTGGGGCATTTGGTTTTGGGAAGCTAACTCCAGATGATAATGTTGATGATTTTCTAGAGTGTTTTGAAAGAGTGGCATAAGCGTTAGCATGACCAGAGACCCAGTGGGCAGTAAGGCTGGCAGCCTCATTAACTGGAGAGGCGCTTGCAGCTTATAGAGCAATGCCAGCAGCCCAGGCTTTGAATTATAAGGATGTAAAGGCTGCTATTAGAGATCGCCTAGGGTTGTCTATTTCAGAGTATAGGCGAATGTTTAGAGCTACTACATTGAGAGTGGGTGAAACACCCAGGGCTCTGAGTCAGAGAATCAGAGGATTAGCTGTAAAATGGTTGGAGCCTGAGCAAAAGACGGTAGAAATGTTATTAGACATTATTATGCTTGAACAATTTATGTCTGCGGTGCCTAAAGATTTGCACACTTTCCTTATACAGCAAAATTGCCAAAATCTTGGAGAGGCAACCATGCTAGCAGAGAGATTCTTGGAAGTCACGCAGGCTTGCCATAGAATGGGTGGCCCTCTGAAGATGGGTGCTGAGGCAAGCTGTGCTGTATCAGAAAAGAAAATAATTAAAAATGTTTCTGAAAATAAATGTACTGTGCCAAACCAGATGACACAGTGGAGTAGAAAGAAATCTTTCAAGTGTGGAAAATGGGGACATTTAGAAAAGGGATGCCAGACACACACTAGTTTAATGGGTGTGGATTTAAAACAGCCCAAAGAAGGATTTCTTTTGATGGTTGATGTGCAAGGAATTACCACAAATGCTTTGTTAGACTCTGGGGCAGACCAGAGTATGATGTCAAAAAGGCTTTGGAAGAGGATAGAGGCCCAAGAAGGATTTGTGCCTAGAACCCCTGAAAGCCAAGTTCACATCAGATGCATTCATGGTGCTGCAACATCATATCCCACCTATAGGCTAAAGGTTAAGTGTCTGGGGGAACAAGAGGAAGTCCTGTTAGCAGTGGTGCCTAGGCTACCCTTTGATTTGGTTCTAGGAAGAGACTGGCCAAGATTTAAACAGGGTCTAGTGGAAGGACTAGGAAAGAAGGAGGGAGAAGGTTTAATGGTAATAGCTCCCGGGCCTTTATTTGGAAGTCCCCAGACCCCAGCTAAAAAGATGGTTAAGCGTCCAGAAGACCAAACTATCCCTAAGCAGACATTTGTCTTAAAGTACCATAGGGTCACAGAGAAGGCCCAAGCTCCTACGCGGGCAACCGCTCAAGCTGCTGGGTTTGACCTGTGCAGTATAGAAAATGTGACTGTACCTAGCCAAGGAAGAGCCCTGGTTGACACTGGTCTCCAAGTGGAAATACCTATTGGATGCTATGGGAGAGTAGCCCCAAGGTCCGGATTAGCCCTTAAATATTTCATCGATGTGGGTGCGGGAGTAATTGATCTCGATTACAGGGGCAATATTAAAGTTCTGTTATTTAATTTTGGACATAATGATTATCACGTGAAGACAGGAGACAGAATTGCCCAATTGATCTGTGAGAGGCTGGGTTTTCCACCTGTGGAGGAGGTCACATCCCTGGAAAATTCTGAGCGTGGAACCAAAGGCTTTGGTTCTACTGACGTCAAAGGGGTTAAAAGCTTAGCTGCCACCTGTGCCCGAGAGAGGGAGGTGAATGAAGAGGAAGATTTGGGACCCCAGGTATCTGATTGTAAAGAAAAATCAGAGCCCCAAATAGGGGAGGACCTGACAGTGGTAAAACAGGAAGAAATTAGGAAATTGCTTAAAGAATTCCCAGATGTGTTGACACCCATACCTGGGGAGACACATTTGGTTGCCCATGAAATAATAACTCCACCTGGGAAATTAGTTTGTCAAAGGCCATACCGCTTGCCTGAAGCCAAGAGACAGGAAGTAGTGGCACAAGTCCAGGAGATGTTGGACATGGGAGTAATAGAGGAGTCAAAGAGTCCCTGGAATAGCCCCATAGTCCTGGTGCCGAAGCCTGATGGATCTTTAAGATTTTGTATTGACTTCCGGCAGGTAAACGCCATATCAGTTTTTGATGCATATCCAATGCCAAGAATTGAAGAGCTGTTGGACCAGCTGGCACAGGCTCAATATTTAACCACCCTTGATATGACAAAAGGATATTGGCAAATCCCTCTAACCAGGGAGTCGAAGCCGAAGACTGCGTTCAGCACCCCCGTTGGCCTTTTCCAGTTCAAGAGGATGCCTTTCGGACTGCATGGAGCGGCAGCTACCTGCCAAAGGTTAGTGGATCAGGTACTTCGACCCCACCAAAATTATGCTTTTGCATATATGGATGATGTCATAATCCATAGTAACACCTGGGCGGAGCATCTAAAGAGGATCAGGGCAGTCTTGTGCTCCATGAAGCAAGCGGGAATCACTTTAAACCCGAAGAAGTGTGCCTTTGCAAATAGGGAGGTAAAATACCTGGGCCACCTAGTGGGAAGAGGAAAAATTAAACCTCTAATGAGTAAGGTAGATAGCATCAGGAATTTTCCCCCTCCAATAACAAAGAAACAACTAAGAAGTTTCTTGGGACTAATTGGATACTACCGCAGATTTATTCCGCAATTTGCAGAGAAAAGTGCCATTTTCACGGATATGCTGCGGAAGAATTGTCCAAACCAGCTAAAGTGGACACCTGAAGCTGAAAAAGCATTTTCAGTCTTAAAAGGAAAATTGTGTACAGGACCGGTACTGAAAGGGGTGGTCTTCAGGAAACCCTTTCTGGTTCAAACGGATGCATCGGATGTAGGGCTAGGAGCGGTTCTATCCAAGTGTCATGAAGGGGAGGAGCATCCTGTGATGTACCTGAGCAGGAAGTTGTCACCGGCTGAACAAAAGTATTCCACAATAGAAAAAGAATGTTTAGCTATCAAGTGGTCAGTGGAGGCGTTAGGGTTTTACCTTACAGGGAGAAAGTTCCAGTTGGTCACAGACCATGCCCCACTTAAGTGGTTGCAGCAAATGAAGAACCACAATGCCAGGTTGACACGCTGGTACTTGGCCTTACAGGCATTTGATTTTCAAGTGGAACATCGTGCTGGGAAGTTACACAAGAATGCGGATGCCCTTTCCCGTATTACGGACTGTAGAGAAGAAGCTTCCTCAGTTAAGCCAGTCCGTAATAACTTAAGCAGGGGGGTATGTGATAAGGAAGCTTATCATAGCTCAGGAAGGAGCTATAGTAAAGGTGAAGTGACTCTGAACAAGCAACCTGTCAGTTCTGGTAGAAATAAGAAAACAGAATTTTCCCATAAAAGACTACCAGTCCCAGAATGCACCAGGTTTCCAACAGCCATTAGAGGAGCTGAAGTGGGGAAACGTGTGTTCAATCAGGAGGGCTATGAGGTAATCCCCAAGCACTCATCTCAAAGGGCAGGGCCTGATTCAGCACAGCTGCGCTGTGCTAGGGTGGAGCACTCATCAAAGCAGAATAAAGGTAGAGTTTATTCTACAGAGAATTATCCTCATCCTCAGAATTATCCTCAGTTTCATCTGGAGGATCATCAGAAGCAGAAGCCAGTGCGGACGGACAGAGAGGGCAAGAAACCCTTTGGAAGAAAGAAGAGAAAAACCTTTGGGAGGTCTAAAGGAGTCCAGAGCAGTATGTATACTGGGAGACATTCAAAAGGCCAGTGTACACCATTGGACTGGGGAAAACCAGAGGAGTGGTGCTGCAGAGCTAGGCATCTCCAGACGGTACCTGTGAGGGAGACGGCTGCACTTGGAAGGGACCCTAGGACCTGTGCCAGAAGGTATGTGAAGAGAGATCCAGTGTCCAGGGATCTGGATTGGAAGGCTGGACATAAGAACTGGACTGCATACTGGCCAGGCTATTTAGAGAGGAACTCTAGCAATGGAAGCTCAGGTATGAACACTGTGAATATATGGATTGCTCTCTGTCTAAACTCCTTTGGTAATTTTCTGTTACGAAGTTCAACAACCATTGCAAAGAAATACAAACTTGTTCTTTAATCTACTCAGAAAAGCTCCTGAATAGGTTTTGAGCCACGCAGTAGAAAGCAAGCCAGCTAAGGGGTTTCAGCTGGGTAACTGCTAGCAATTGAGCCTTACCTAATTGCTTGTGAGCTCTGAGGAAATCACTTCTGAGTCTATGTGTGAAGATATAAGAAGTTAACCTAAAAAGAACTGTTTTTCCCTTCTTTGTGGGTTTTGCTTGTTGTTTGAAACACTGCTAAGAAAATATTAGCTAAAGCCTACAGAAAAGACCAGTTGTTACCAACCAGGTCTTTATTCTTTTGCTTTGATTGCCTGACAAAGTTCAACTGTTGTTTTCCTGATTTTGTTTTTCCAAGTTTAACACTGCAAGCAAGTATCCTGTTTTATGTGCTACCAAGCATATCTGTGTTGGGAGAAATAACCCCATAATAAATATCTTATTGGCTTTACACTCAAGCACAACTAATTATTGTGAGCAGCTGTGTCTGGTGTGAATGGACTGCATTTCCCACAATCCCTTGTAAATCATATTGATATATCCACTTGCCAAGACTGTGAACATTCTCACCCAGGCAGCCGTCTGACACACACCACCCCCACCCCCACCCCCACCCCTTTCCATCTACACCTCCCATAAGTCACCAGACAGGAGCCACTCAGTCTCTTCTCACAAGCAGCCAGACTCCTCCCCCATCCCTCCCAACCCCCCCTAGGTTCCACCTGCATGACCTGCCAAACCACTCCCACCCCTTTCCCCCTCCCCGCCCTATCCCACCCCCCCTGCCCCCTAGGCTCCCCGTCCCCTCCCCCCCACCCCTTAAAAGAACCAAGTGAATAACTCCTGGCCCACCCTGCCAGGCCGGAGACCCGTCACAGTGTGCTACAGGGCCGTCCTGCCCATAGGTGCTCAATCCCCTTATGTGGGGATAGAGCAAGAGTCCCCATATCGTAGTGCAATGTGAATCCCGAGGAAGCAATCTGAACTCACCATACGCACTCCAGCGATACTCTTATGCCCCCCTCCAACCCGCAGCACTCATACTAATATTCCCCAGCCGCATCGGACCAACACAGCTCCCAGACAACGAAGCCCCCACCCAAGTCCCACAATATTCATATTCCACTATCAATCTCCCAACCATACGTTTATCCACAGTAACCAAGCAATCAAGCACTCAATCACTCAATCATTCAGCCCCGGTCTCAGGAAACCTCTCCGGGCCACCCCGTAAGCGGTACTTTAGGCCTAAAACAAACATAAATGCAATTGTTCACTCTCTGAAAGTCGAGTTAGGGCTGGTCCGCCAGCAACTCCCGGTGGAGTTCTCCAGCAGTTTGATAATAACAGGCCTCATTTTTTATGGTGTCCATCAGCAGTAGGCTCACTCTTCTGTCCGCTCCGCTCCAACTCCGCAAGAAATCTCTTCGCCTCCGCGGCTGTAGCTAGCACACGCTGCTTCCCCTCCTGTTGCACTTTAAGGATCGCTGGAAAAGCAAGGCTGAAACGGACATGCTTGCTGAAAAGCGCTGCGCATACCAGTGAGAACTCTTTTTGTTTTGCCGCCACCGAAGCAGAATAGTCCTGAAAAAGCAGCACTGAGTTGTTATCCAAACGCAGGTCGCGCTTCTTGCGAAACGCCTGCAGCAGCTGCCATTTGTGTTGAAAGTTTAGGATCTTCACAATAACTACTCTGGGGTGCTGTCGAAGCTCCGTTTTAGGCCCCAGGCGGTGCGCATGTTCCACCTTCATGTGCCCCACAAGGTCCGTAAGGCCCAATTCGCGCAGCAACCAGGTCTCCACTAGATCTAACAACATTGCGTCCGTATGTGACTCTGGTATGCCCACGAGACGTATATTATTCCTCCTGGACCGATTTTCTAAATCGTCGACCTTATCCAGCAAAGCGTCCACTTGCTTCTGCAACCAACTCTCCTCTCGTGTGCGCTTGCCCTCCTCTTCTTCGAGTGCCGACACTCTGTGTTCCAATTCCTCCACTCGATGCGTGCACTCTGTGAGCGCCTCGGTCACCGTTTCTAATTTGCTGAGAATCAAGTCAAATTTAGGTTCAAGCAACCTTGCCACTTCTCGCGCCAGTTCTTCCGGGCCCGAGTCCACGCTCTCACCCCCCTGGGATCTAGGCGCCACCATAGTGGTGGTTGGTCCAGCGGCTGTGGAGGCCCCAGTTCGCGGCACTTTCTCTTTGTCTTTCCGTGCTGGAGGAGGCATTGTTCAGCATTCCCTGCAACTCGGGGTAGCCCACAGATGTCACCTAGCACTTCCGGGGATTTCCGTCCAAATTTATTGGGGTAAGCAGTGAAAATTTGCCGATTAATCGCAGGATGGCCCCGGAGCGAGCAGAGACACCTCTTACTCGCTCATGCGTCACGTGGTCTCCCCCCTTGCAGTTAATAGTATGAGATATCCTTGTACAGGAAATTATCAAGGTGAAGGGTATACATCACCTTGTTGTTAGTTGTCAGTGCTCCTTTTGTTTAAAAAGGAGAAACCTGTTATCTCTGGGGTATGATAGTCCTTAAAAGCTCTTAGAGCTAAAAGGATAGATTTCTCTTGTAGGAAGAGATTCATGCCCAGAGTCGAGGACTGAGTCAATGTATGACTGATATCTCAGCATGGATGAGATGAATTTTAGATGCTTCTGATGAAAAGAAGTATGCTCAAAAGTTCTAAACCTTACACAGAAAAGTGAATAAAACACCAGAAACCCTGCAACTGCTGGGTTTGCTGAGCCTGTTGAGGTTTTGATTTTCTTAGCCTGGTGTGATGTTGCCCATCTTTGGGAACATCTGCATAATGGGTAGAAGATGGATAAAACTTTTTTCCCCTAGGAGGATAAAGCTTTTTAGGAGATTTTTTATTAGCTGGGATAGAGGAAAGTTTTGACAATCCTCTGAAAGTAATATCATCAGTGTTTAACTGGTTAGCTTGAAATAAAGCATCCTTGTTAAAGAGATTTTCACCAGTACAAGGAGAATTCCCCAGCCTTTCTTGTACCCATCTGTCCAAGTCTGAAGCTTGGAGCCAGGCTATGCGTCATGCTCCTATGGCTATAGCAGAAGTTCTGCTAATAGACTCAAAACAGTCCAGGGAAGCACGATTAAGGAAACTAGAGATATTTTGAGCATGATTGACTAGTAAGAAATAGTCTGCTCTTTTATGCTCTTGAAAAGAAGGGTTCAAAAGCTTTAAGCTGTTTGTAACCTCTTCAAGAGATAATCCCATATAGAAAATATATGAGATAATTCTTGCTGAAAGCATAGATACCTGGAAGCATCGACGTCCAAAGACATCTAAAGTTCTAGACTCACGACCTGATGGATAAGAAGGGTGCTTTTTTGCATTCTTAATACGCCTCATTGCTGATTCTACAACAATAGAATGATGAGGAAGTTGAGTCTTTTGAAAACCTGGAGAAGGTGGCATCTTGTAAATGGAGTCAAGTGTCTTAGAATGTGGTGATACCGTTAAAGGAGTTTCCCACATTCTTAAAAGGAGATCTTGTAAGATCTGATGCAAAGGAAGCATGATGACCTCCTTTGGAATACAGGGGGATTGCAGGGTCTCTGAATCCCCTGGCAAGGACTCTTTACCAGGTATAGAAATGGCAAGTAACTTTGCAATATCAAGCAAAAAAAAAGCTTGAAAAGAAATCTCCCCTGAGGAGGATCCTCTAAAATGAGGGGTAAAGGCTAGATTTGTGGAAAAATCAGCCTTGGTACCGATGGATTCATCGCAGTCATCGGGATCGGAAGACTTGAAAGGATGAAGCATCGGATTTTCTTTAAAGCGATGTCTTCGATACCCGAAGTCGATACCGAGATGAGTCGGTAACGAATCCTCCATGCTAGAAATGGATTCCAGGCTCGGCATCAAAGGAAGCGAGTCTGTCAAGGCAAGCATGGACGGTACCGACACCGATGCCGATATTGATACCGACACCGATGCCGATATCGATACCGGTACCGGTACCGAAGCCGATACCAATACTGGAGGAATGGTCTGCAGCAACTCCAGCGGTACCAAGGTAACTGAGAGCGCTAGATTACGTTCATCGGTCAGAAGTATTTCATCCATCACCATAGCCGATGCCAGGGTGTCGGTACCGCCCGAAGCGGCCACAACCACCGAGCATGGCCCAGGTATATTCTCCGAGGTAGGAACCCTGGGAACAACCTGAAACCCCGTTAATGCTTTGGAGCCTGAAGACTCCCGCCGGGGCTTTATTGCCAAGATGTCCTCGAGGGCAAGGCCGGAGCCATCTCGATACTGGAAAGGAGATCTACCTCTCGAGGACTGGCTAGTTTTTACAGACTTTTGTTTGATTACCTGATCCTGTGGAGATATTCTAGCTGGTGACATCGAGAGCGATGTGAACCGGGTATCGAGTTGTGCTGGATTCTGAAGATTTCTTCTGTTTGAGGTCCAGCAGGAAAGACACTCCAGTGAGCAGTGGTCAGGACCCAAACATTTAAGACACCAAGTATGGGTGTCTGAAAAAATATTTGTACCGCCACACTTAGAACATTTTTTAAGGATAGAGGCTGGCTTTTCCATAACAGGAAAAAGAGAGGCCCAGTGGCCTAGCATACCGTCAGACACTAAAAGGGAAAAATTTCTGAAGAAAGAAGAAATTCTTTAGAAAAAAGAAAGAAAAGCACCGACGGTACCAGTGACGTCGGGGGAAGGCAGACGCGACCACAAAAAACTAAAAATAAAGAGAACAAATTTCTGCGGTGACAAGAATACGTCCTGCCGGCTCCGTGGAAAATGGAGAACTGAAAACTGATGAGAGGGAAGTAAATGGGCGGGAAGGCAGCGCGCATGCATGTGGGATGCTCCCAAAAGCTTTCTTTCCTGGACGCTGGGGAGCGTTCCCATGCAGGCTCCGTCAGTACCGACGTACCCATATGTGAAGACTCATTCCTGCTTGTTCCTGGAGATTCACTTTTTCCTGGAGAGATGAGGACCATGTCCATTGTGCTCTGCGGAAAAAAGGATACTGAACAAGATGGCACTCTTGGGCAGGAAGGGCACCACACATGCATGGTAGCATTCCCAAGGGCTTTCTTTGAAAGCTGGGGAAATGCTACGTACCGGCTTCGTCGGCGCCGATGTTACCCATGTGTGAGGACTGACTTCCTGCTTGTTCCTGGTGAAACATCTTTAAGAGAAGAATCTCTCACCATCTTGTGAGCATTTTATCTACTGCAGGCATTTTGAGACTGGTGTGCTTCACTTCCTCAATCTTCCTCCCAGTCTCCGCCATCACCTCTCCCATGTTTTCCAGCTTTTGTGTCAAACTTTGGCTCCAGCACTTTTGCTGCCTCTCGAGCCGGTTCCTAGGGGACAAGTCCAGACTATCTGCGTTTGGGACACATTGCTGAGAACCCACTGATATCTGAGCTAGTTGTGCCAAGTCTTCAGATGTTCCTCAGTCACAAGGCCAACCAATTTTATGGGGAAAAAATGCTGATAAAAGTCCTTGCACATGCCCTCACGTGTCCTCCCAAGCAGGAATTTTAAAGTGCTCTTTCCCATCCCTGGTTTAATTTCTCTTCCATACTGATGCTCTGTTAACATTAACATTATTAATTACCATTTACAGCATAGTTTGATTCTCTCTCTCAAAATAACCTTTAATGCTGGAAGGAACGCTGATGTTATGCTGAAGCAATATCTAGAAACCAGCGGGAAGGTCAGGAGATGGAAGGAGTCCAGCCCTTAGTTGTAAAGGAGTGTGAGCTGCTGTGAAACACTGTGCAGCCGACTACAGGATTTTGCCTGTTTTACAGTGGAATCGTCTGACTGACTAATAGCTAAGTCCTTTATTCTGGCTGCCACAGTCAATAGTGACTTACTTGCAAAATCCGTGCTTTACTCATAGCAGTGAGCGCACAAGAGAGATGCTGCCCTGCTATGAGAAGAGTCTTTTTTTTTTGTATAATCTGTTTATTGGATAAAACATACAGTATATAACAACCAACAGGTACATACAAACAATGGAGAGTTTACATTTCGAACCCCTCTGGGCAGGGTTGTGTCTGATCCACCACCCAGAGGTCAAGGACCCAAATAAAATAAACAAATTGGTAAAAACAAACTCATATACATTTTCCCCCCCCCCATCCTCCCCCCCCCCACCCTCAAGCCTAGTTAAGTTGAGTTAAGTTAAGCACGAAAGCAGGAGCATCCCTATCCAACCCTAAGTACTTCGCTGCGGGCAATAGGCCCCAATTGATGAATATAAGGCATCCAAATCAACAGAAACTGGGCCCAGCGCTGGGGGGATCCAAGTGCATGGCGTCGCTCGAAAAGCATGAGCTGATGGAAACAGTTACGCCATTCATAAAATGTTGGTGGCTCTGCCGCTATCCATCGACGAAGGATAGGTCCCTTCCCCACCAGACAAGCCTTGCGCACTAGGATACGCTCCCACCTCCCCTTAGGGTGGAGTGGTCCCAGTCGATCCAGTACCACTAAAAGCCCTGTCCAACAGACCTGTTGTTGCAAAAGACCACTGAGAAAATCCCCAATACGTTGCCAATAGGAACGGATCACGGGGCAACTCCACCACATATGACCGAGATCAGCTAAGGAGCAGGAGCACTTCGAACATCCTCCAGACTGGACCAGACGACTGCGCATGAGAAGAGTCTTTATACTGTGTGCAGGGTGGACGTGTCTTGGTTAGTTGCACAATAAGGCTTTGTGGTAACAGTGTTTGTATTTGCAACATTTGTAACAATGTGATATGGTTTCTATTGTTTGAATGTCATTGTTACTCGGTTGCCATATTGTTGATACTTTGGGAGCCTGTCATGTGTCGTCTGTGGTGAATGACTAGTTTATTGATTTAGACAGATTTGTATACCACCTTATCCTTCGATCAAAGTGGTCACATCACATCACAACTGGAGGGTTACATTTAACATGAGGGTAATTAACAACATTATACAGTGAACTCGTATGTCTAGTTGGGATGAGTGGGTGTCGAGTTGGCAGAGGTAGTTGTATTACTAATATAATCAGCAGTGGCTTGTGTTATAAGATATATTGATTGGTAATATTGGTGTATTAAGTATTATTTAGGATGAATATATAACTAGGAGGATTGTGCCAGTGATTGATTTAGCAGGTAGTTTTGGGCGACACTTTTAGCTCATGAACGGTTATTGTTAGTGAGCGAGGTCCCCGGCCCCGTTCTGACGGCTCTTCTCTTTGACAGTGGGAATTGTTCTTAGGTGCTGTTTCACTTACGACCTTTTAAGGTTTCAGCTTGCCATTGTGTAGTTGGGGAGGGGGGATAGTATTTTAGGCCATAGAATTTACTTGCAGCAGTGGTTTGGGAGGACGACTGAGAGAAGGAGACAAGAGGGATATGGCAGCAGCAGATTGGGGGAGGGGCGCATAGGGAAAGACAAATGGAGTACTGGGAAAGGGGGAGGGTCTGGGAAGTGCTCCTCTTACTTTAGCTGTGTCTTTGGGGTTTAGGGGAAAGCAGATGACATAGAAAGATGCTGGACTAGGAGAGGAGGTTAAGAGACAGAGGGGAGCTGCTGGATTAGCAGAGGAGTGAAGGGAAGGGGGGGATGCTGGACTTCTTATGTTCTTACTAGTGTTATTTTATTTTAGCGATGTTGCTTAGAAAAGAATACAGTGATACCAAGTACCTGATGAGGTCCTTCTGGATGTTTCTAGAATGCACTCTTTGCTTTCTGCCTGTGTGCATTTATTTATTTATTTATTTATTTATTTACAGCAGGCTTGTGGATGGTGTCATGGGGTAGATCAGGCAGAGCCTATGGAGATAGGTAAATCTGAGCAAAACAGATTTGACATTGACAGCTCAGTGCAGCACATGGCCCAGAGTTGCTATAGGCAACATATACAGACTGCATCACAAGGTGTGAGAGCACGCCCAAACAGCAAGCTAGCTCACAGCTCATTAGGTAATGAGGGGCAGCTGGGAGAGGGCGGAGCCCAAGCAAACACTAAGACACACGCAGGTAAAATTCACTTACGGGAGGTTAGTGAGGAGAGATCACCAGGGAATTCAAGAGCCGTTGGTAGCTGGAGGATGGGAGGAACTTGGAAACCCGGTAGAACCAGGGCAGCTGAAAGAACTCAGAAGATCTGCTTCAGAGAGCAGGGCATGGCTAAACAGAAGCCCAGTGAACCTTACCAAGAAGGGGGCAGAGGAGACATTCCTGGACCCAGGCTTAGGAAAGCCAACCTACCAAGTAACAGGTACAAGGAGGGAGAGAGCTTCTACCCTGAAGGGAGTTTCAGGCCCCAGGGAAAACAAAGAGAGAAAAGCAGGAAAACACTTTCGTCTTGGCAAGGCTCTGCTGTACCGAGAAAATCCGAGCAGAGAGACTGTGAAGGTAGGGGTGTTGCTTCTAATAGAAGAGACATAGAAAGTGAAGACTTTCCCTGTACTTACCAAGAGTTATGTGGCTCTCAAAATAGCAACTCCAGAGAGTGTGGTAATTTCCCATTCTACTCTAGCTGTGAGGAGGAGAGGAACTCTCTTAGCCATAGAGAGAGACTGTTTAAAAATAACGTGAGTTACAATCCAGAAGGACTTTATACAGAAGAGGAATGTGAAGAAATGCAATGTGATTTACATGAGGAAACAGCTCCTGATAATTGTATGGATTGTACATTGACTTTGTCTGATGAAATCACTTCTTTATGCTGAAGAGGTTTCTGGAAGTTTTTGATAAGGAAAGGAAGTGAAGAAACTTACCTTGAGTGAAAAGGACTGTTTAAATTATCCTTTTCTGTTCCACTGATAAGCTGAAGATAAGCAGTATTTTTGTTCCGGTTGTTCCTTTTATTTTGTACCAGCTGTATGGTCCTTTTGTCCTTATTTCCATTGCTTTGAAAATCCGCCCGGGAAGGGGAATAAAAAGACCTGTCTTAAAACCTTACTGCTTGACTACAACTTTATTCTTTCATTAGCTTGGGGGACTACAACTCCCAGAGGGCACTGCAACGCCTTTTGCACCGCTCCCCTTGCTACTTAAGAAGATGCCCTGTTAAATACCCACGCTTTTAGCCTCTGGGGACCTTCACGGGTGACAATGGTCAGGTGTAAATTAAATGAAATTATGGGACACTGCCTCTTGAGACATCTCCAAGTTTAGCTTCCAGAAGTGCTTAGGAAAACTGAGTTCATAACACAGAAAACTCTACGCACGATGCCTGACAGCTGATGCAGACTATTTACTCAGAAATCCATTTTTCAGATTAAAAGTCACGAGCTCATTCATTTTTATGTGTCTCTGCAGGGTTGCTGCACAATGGTAAGTTACTCTTCCTTGCCACTCTCCTGTGCTGGAGCCCAATTCAGATCCAGCTGCTCCTGATGATCCGGTTCCATAGGTCCAATGAAGTTCTTCAGTGTCCAATAAATTCTACTACTACTGACTGCTCCTGATCATTTGTATAGCACTATAAGACATACACAGCACTATACAGCACATATAAGAGACGGTCCCTGCTCATCAGAGCTTACAACCTCCTCCCTGTCTTTACAACTCAGAAAGGGAAAACCCCGATCTAAGGCTGAGGTTTGCAGCTTGTCGTGCTGTGAGGGCTTGTGTGCATCAGTGATGCTGAGAGCAAAACTATCGGTAGTTTAACTACTCGCAGGGTCTCCCAAGATGGACAGGTCTCAGCTGAGGTGCCAGACCAAGACAAACCACCCATCTGGGCAGCAGCAGAATGGGACAGTGTTGACGGCGGAGGATCACATTTTTGTGACAATGACAACAACACCAAACTTAAACTGCGCGGAAGAAAGGCCCGGCAATCTACTTCTGTATCTTGCCATGAAAACCCAATGGATAGTTACAACAAAACAAATTGTGCTATGGTGCTGGAAGATGAGACCCCCAGGTCAGAAGGCACTCAACTAGCAACTGGGGAAGAGCTGAAGACTTTTCAGAGTAAAGCCAGCATTTATGATGTGGTTGGATCAAAGCCCTCGGGAAGTCTGACTGCTGATGTAGCTGCACATGAAATGAGAGTCAGAAGCTGTAAAGATGTCTTACACATTGGAACATGGAACGTACGAAGCATGAACCAAGGGAAGTTGGAGGTGGTCAAGAATGAAATGGAACGTGTACAACTTGATCTGTTGGGTGTCAGCGAACTGAAATGGACTGGCATCGGGCACTTTGCATCAGATGATCACATGGTCTACTATGCTGGAAATGAAAGACAAAGAAGAAATGGTGTTGCATTTATAATAAAGAAGAAACTTGCAAGAACTGTAATGAAATACAATGCAGTCAGCGAACGCTTAATCTCTATTCGTCTACGAGGATTGCCTATCAACACAACTATAATTCAAGTATATGCCCCAACAACAGCTGCTGAAGAGAATGAAATTGAAGAGTTCTATGAACAAGTACAAGCTGAAATTGACAGAACATGCAAACAGGATATCCTGATAGTCATGGGTGACTGGAACGCAAAAGTTGGCAACAAAGAAGAAGGCAAAGTAGTTGGAAAATATGGACTTGGCAACAGAAATGAAGCTGGAGAAAAACTGATAGAATTCTGCAAGACCAATGATCTATTCATCTCAAACACATTCTTCCAGCAACACAAGCGGCGACTGTACACATGGACTTCACCGAATGGATTATATAAAAATCAAATTGACTACATATGTGGAAGTCAACAATGGAAAAGCTCTGTAACATCAACAAAGACAAAACCTGGAGCTGACTGTGGTACAGATCATCAACTACTAGAATGCAAACTCAAGCTAAAGTTGAAAAAGAGCAAACCACTCATGAATGCAGCAAAATATGACCTTGAGAATATACCACTGGAATATACCACTGGAATATACCACTGGAATTTAAAGACTGCCTGCAAAATCGATTTGCTGCTTTAGATACAAATGACAGAGCGCCGGAAGAGTTATGGAATGACATCAAGAAGGTTGTGTTGGAAGAAAGCGAGAAGTCTCTACAAAAGGTGAAAAAGCAAAAACGGCCAAAATGGATGACAGAAGAAACTCTGAAAATTGCCCAGAAATGCAGAGAAGCTAAAGCCAGAGGAGAAAGAAAGACAATCGCAGAACTCAACAGAGATTTCCAACGTGCAGCAAGACAGGACAAGGAAAAGTACTACAATGACACTTGCAAGGAAATAGAAGCAGAAACTATTAGATGAAGAACAAGATTGTCTTTCCTAAAGCTACGAGAGTTAAAGAAAAAGTTCCAGCCTCGAATTGGAATGTTACAAGATGCTCAAGGTTCTATGTTGAATGATGCTGAGAAGATCAAGAAAAGGTGGAAGGAATATACAGAGTTTTTATATGATAAAGATCAAGTAGACCAACAACCGTTTCAACCTGTACCTTATGATCGGGAACCATTGGTGATGAAAGAAGAAATTGAAGCAGCATTGAAAGCCTTATCAAAGAACAAAGCACCAGGCATTGATAGCATTCCCATAGAAGTATTGCAGCAATCTGATGCAGCTGTTACCGTACTCACAAGGCTCTGCCAAGAAATATGGAAGACAACATCATGGCCAACTGACTGGAAAAGATCTGTGTTTATACCAATACTAAAGAAAGGTGATCCAACTGACTCTGGAAATTATCGCACAATCGCTCTGATCCCACATGCCAGCAAGATTCTACTGAAGATTATTCAAAAGAGACTACAACCATACCTGGAACAAGAACTACCTGAAGTGCAAGCAGGGTTCAGGAAAGGGCGAGGAATGAGAGACATCATTGCGGATGTGAGATGGATCCTTGAAAAGACTAAAGAATACCAAAAGGATATCTATTTGTGCTTTATCGACTATAGCAAGGCTTTTGACTGTGTAAACCATGAGAAACTCTGGGCCACATTAAGAAGCATGGGTATACCAGAACACCTGATCGTTCTCTTGCGCAATCTGTACATTGATCAAGAAGCAACAGTTCGAACGGAACAAGGAGAAACAGAATGGTTTAAAATAAGCAAAGGTGTAAGACAAGGCTGCATACTTTCCCCCTACCTGTTTAATTTATATGCAGAACAAATCATCAGAGAAGCAGGATTGTATGAAGACAACAGAGGTGTGAAGATTGGTGGAAGACTCATCAACAACCTTCGCTATGCTGATGATACCACATTACTGGCTGAAAGTGAAGATGATCTGAAACATTTGCTTCTCACAATCAAAGAACATAGTCTCAAAATGAGCCTGCACCTTAATGTAAAGAAGACAAAGATCATGACAACTGGCATAATCAACAGGTTCATCGTTGAAGGAGAAGAAATTGAAATTGTGAACAACTTTAACCTACTTGGATCAACTATCAATAAAGAAGCAACAAGCAGTCAAGAAATCAGACGACGCATTGCTCTTGGCAGAATGGCTATGAAAGACCTAGATAAGATTCTCAAGAGCAGAGATGTCTCTCTCCATACAAAGATTTGACTTGTTCAAGCCATGGTATTTTCAATAACATCATATGGATGTGAAAGCTGGACAGTGAAAAAGATAGACAGGAAGAAAATTGATGCCTTTGAATTATGGTGCTGGCGGCGATTACTGTGTATACCATGGATTGCCCGAAGAACAAACCAGTCGTTACTAGAGGAGATCAAACCTAAGCTTTCTTTAGAAGCTCAGATGACAAGATTTCGACTTTCATACTTTGGACACATCATGCGAAGAGAGAGATCATTAGAGAAAGACATTATGCTTGGCAAGATAGAAGGTCAATGCAAAAGAGGAAGGCTACGGGTACCAGCCTGTCAACAATGAGCCGCCTGACTGAAGACCGAACACAATTTAGGATAGCTATCCAGAGGGTCGCCATGAGTCGACTCCGACTCGATGGCACTTAACAACAACAACAACAAGGCTGAGGCTCTTTCAGTCCTGGAGTAACAGACATTCAGACTGAATTGAATTTCTTTGTTCATTGTCCCATCCTTCCTAAAATAAAGAATAATTAACGATCCCTGTCTAAAAACCTTCACTCAAACCCAATCACACACGGGCAGGTCTTTCTTACAATTCCTTCAGTTCATATTTTCTTTTCAGGAGACTGGCCTCTATAAGGAGAAATCAAAGAAAGACGTCAGCTTGAATCCCAAAGCTCCTCAGTCTGTGCCACACTTACAGGCTGTCGGCCTTCAGCATTGCATTTGCCGCATAGCTCAGCACAGCTGTGGGCTGATAGCATTTTAACACTTTTTTCCTCAAAAAGAAATGGTCTTCAGCCTTACTTTAATTTTTTTCCCAACACAAGGTCTTCAGAGCTCACTGAAATCTCTCAGTCAAGAGAATTACTGAGATTTTTTTTTTTCAGTTTAAGAAACCTTGGTTTTGGTTTTTGAAACCTTTTCCTTTGTCACTAAAGACTAATAACCATCAACCCCTTTTTCTTTATCAGGGTTCACTAACCTCTTCCACAGCGTCTGCCTTTATTTAAGCTTTTGAATCCAAGCCACAAACCAGTCAATATATTCCTCTAAACTTTTTCAGAGTCCTCCTCCGACACTCGCAAGCCCAGCTTTTTACCCCAAATTAAAGTGCTGCTCCCTCAAACCTCTTCAAATGGGTTTTCACCACTATTTCATTTTTCTGCCTTCGCTTTTGTCACAATCAGTTTCTCTATAAGTAATTTCTCTTCAGATAAGTGCCTTTAACTCTCAAAATTATTCCTCCCACACGCTACACTATCAGCACACCTCTTGCATCTTACACTGTTCAGCCCCGACCGCCAGATTCAAGATCTTATCACCCACATTCGTAGCCTTCAGATTAGTGCTCATCCACTCACCAAACCTCAAATAGCTCCCCAGCACCTTCTACAGCCACCCCCAAAACTCTAAATTCCAGCTTCAAAACATAATGAGGACACACAACAGCCATCCACCCACAACCATCAAAGCAGACGCCCCAAAACACCTACAACACACAGCCCCAGCCCGGCACAGTAGCACCATCAGACACCCAGGCAGGCACATGTATATAGTCACCTAATCTTGTAAATAGTAGCTAGGCAGCCCAGTCGCCAGTGCACTGCCGTCGACCCGACTGCCTAGCCTGTATTATAGCTACCTAAAAGAGTAGCCAAGCTACAGCGTAACATGTACGTAGTTACCCCAGTTAGTCCAAGTTGCAAAACCCTGTTTTTTGTAAGTCCAGTACGGGAGCTGCCTGTAACTGTACAAACCTGCTGTTAACTGTAAACCGAGCTGATTTTAAAAAAGCACGGTATAGAAAAGACTTTAAATAAATAAATAATAAGATATCAGACTTTTTCGAAAAGAGGAGTTGCTGGCCCTAATCTCAGAGGTGACAGACTCACTACGCCTGACCGACATGCCTGATCCTCAGAGTTCTCAAACCCTTTTGCAGCTGGATCCCATTTTACAGGGCATTCGTAAGCCTTCCAAAGCCTTTTCCTTTCCATCCGAGTTACAGCAAATGGTATCTCGAGAGTGGGACTCTCCAGAGTCCTCTCTATGTACAGCACGCCGTATTGGTCAGTTATACCCTTGGTCTCCCTCTGACTTGGACCGTTGGCTGACATGCCCGAAAGTTGATGCGTTAGTGTCTGGGGTCACCAAGCGTACTACAATTCCAGTTGAAGGCGGAGCGGCACTCCGCGACCAGCAAGACTGGAAAGTCGAGAGTCTGCTAAAGATGGGATTTTCATCGTCCACTCTTTCCCTTCAAGCAGCGGTGTGCGGAGGTCTAGCAGCACGGGCCTCCCTTCGATGGATTCAGTAGCTCCCAGACGATCCCGAGTTGGCTCATTTAGAATCCGTCGCTGCATTCCTGGCAGATGCCTTCTAGAATCTCTTGCAGCTGTCAGCTCGCTCCGTAGCAGCGATGACAGTGGCTCGGAGATGACTCTGGCTGCATCAATGGCCAGCGGATGTTGCTTCTAAGACGTGGCTGTCAAAACTTCCTTTTAAAGGGGGACTCCTCTTCGGCGAAGATCTCGATAAACTGGTAAAAGATCTGGGGGAGGTGAAACCGCAACGCTTGCCGGAGGACAAGCCAAAGGCATTCTCCCGCGCCCTCAAATGAAGCAGGCCGATCACATCTATAGATTTTGCTCCATTGTATCTAGAGTAGACAGTTCCCAACCCAGTCCTCGGGACACACCTAGCCAGTCAGGTTTTCAGATGACCACAATGAACATGCATGAGCTATTTGCATACAGTGAGGCAGTGTATGCAAATATAGCTCATGAATATTCATTAGGACATTCCAAAAACCAGACTGGTTTGCAGCCCTCCAGAGGCCAACAGATCTGCCCAGACCAATTAGAGGGTTCCTCTGGGCTCACTAGCAAAGGGTCAAATGGAGCAGAGGATTCTCCCTTCCCAGTTACTCTGGTGCAAGGATGGATGGGGCTAAGGATCCATTGTGTTGTCGCCTTTCTCTTCATGCTAGTGACCAGCCATCCCGTATTACACAGGCTAGACTTCATTGAGAGCGAGTATCAAAAGCTCCTTGGATACAGTAATACTAGGTGGCTGGCTTTACCACCAGTCATAGAGAGGTTAATTATAATGTTCCAACTAGTGAAATCATATTTTCTAAGCCAGGAAAAATGCCCAGTTATCATCAAAAACGTTTTTGTTAGGGAAATCAGAATCCTATATATGTGCCCTTTGTAATAATAATGCTTAGTTTAAGACTGCCTTACTTTTTGTGTGCGCAGCTCGCTACAAATTGAAGCTTTTCTCTCAACATGTCTCATTACTGTACCTTTTAATCTGTGTGAAATGTAGAAGTTTACTGTACTTGACAATTTAAACTGCACCCAGCCCCATGTTTCTTTTTCTACTTTCTTGTATAACATTGGTGTTACTCGCCCCTCTTTGGGATATGACTAGGTCCCTTGCTCATTGTAAACTGTCTCTAGTTTTAATGCTACAGATTGTTTTATTGTTTCTGCTTTTAACCTGTCTAATACTGCTTTATACTGTTCTTCAACTACAGGGAAGTTTCTCATGATTACTCTCTGATGTATTTTTCTTTGGGGTGGTCTCAAAGGTCTGCTTATTGCCCTATTGAGCGGTTTTATAATTCGTGTTCTTTTTTGTTGTATATTCATTTGTTCTTGGCTGTTGTTGAAAGGCCCTACAAAGCTCTACCACTTTTATGTATTCTTATACTCCTGCTTTTACGGTGGCTGATGTACCTGAGCTGCCGCATACAGATGTTCCGTTAATAATGTCTGTTTAGTTATTTTATAGTAGATTGTTAGGCTGTTCTTATAGTGGGCCTATGCAGGCCCAATGGGGGGATTGTTAGGGAAATCAGAATCCTATATATGTGCCCTTTGTAATAATAATGCTTAGTTTAAGTGCATATACAAGAGGCCTGCACAAGAGAAATTAGAATCCTATAGAAATCAGAATCCTATGTGTGTGCCCTTTGTACATTCTGGTGTGGGTATGAAAAAGGAATGTGCTGTGTAAGCTAAACTGATTGTTCTACTCAAGGATGACTTGTATTTTCACAGTTACTGATAAGCTATAGTGAGCCCCTAGAAGATGGGTGAATGACGTATGACTATGTCTCTGATAATGTATAAAATACAGACAATCCCTCCACCCTTTGGAATAAACTTGCATACTGTCCTTCTGTGTGGTCTGTGAGTTTTATTCCCCTGGATTCCAGCCAGCCGGAGCAGCACACCACAGATGAGGGTTCGGGATTTCCTGGCCTGGAGTGACCAACAAGGAGCAGACCCATTACATTTGGTGTCAGAAGTGCGATACTCCCGTGGCCCAGGGATCCCTGTGCTTTGGTCACAGTTTTTGAGAATGAATCAGCAGCCGTTTGGCTGTACTTTCTGCACAGTCAGGCAGTGATTTTCCAAAATGTAACTTTAAAAATTGAGTCTCAAAAAACCTCAATGATAGAAGTGGCTGGAGTAATCCATGATCTTAGAAACCAGTTAGTAACTAGGAAGAGTGAAGCATTTTTGCCTCTGACAATCACAAAGAAGATAAAAGATCTCGAAGAAGGGGGCAGCATTGATGAAGCAGATTTCAAGCAATCTGTGTCATCTTTTATACCACTTGCGTTGATTACTTGGATCAGTGGACCACTCTCTGCCAGAAGATTGGGAAACAACAGTGGACTCTCCTTCCAAAACAACCTGAGTGGTGTGAGCTGGAGAAATACGCTTTGTCTACAAGATCCGGCCTAGACTAGAGTTAGTAATATAAAGATACTGAACAACTTGATGAGTTCTCTTGTCTTAAGTCATTTGTTTCTGAAGAAAAAGTTCAAGAATGGGAAAAAACTGACACCATGGTTGATGACAAATGGAAGTGGTGTTTGGATACCTCAAAAGTAATGAGGTATCATATAAAAATGTATGCAATCTGGTTAAATTTTTTTTATATATTTGCCAGGTTCCAATGCTCAAACTGAAAGGTGCCTTTCAGTCATGAGCAAAGTGTGGGCTACAGAAAAAGCCCAACTGCATGTAGAGACTCTCAAATGTCTAATGACTGTAAAGTACAATTTTGAGTTGAATTGCCCAGAATCTTTCAGTTATCTTTGTGGAAATGTTGCTATTTTGAAGAAAATTCACTTTCTAGAGAAGTACAACAAGTAGGCCTGATTGGCACATTTGTAAGTAAAATTATAAACCTAGCCTACGGTTTACAGTGTTGGGCTAAAATTAAACGTTATTATAAAGATATTTTTTATTTCCAGTTCATACTGCTAGACCAATACAGACAAGCGGGGTTATGTCCCCCTGCCAGCAGATGTTGGAGACAGAGAAAAAACTCCAGAGCTGTGATTGGTCAGGCTCTGGTTGGTATAGGTGTACCTCCAGTGGTCCTAGTCAGTATTTTCTCTGTCTCCAGCAGATGAAGGTGTTAGTCTCTTACCTGGATGCACTCAGAGCACACAAGAGGTGTTTCTCTGAGTTTCCCAGGTCCCCTCTCTTATAGCTGTATTGCTTTTAAACTGTAGTTAGTGACAATACAGCAGGGTCTGAGCTCCTGATCCTTAGATCCGTGGAGCTCCACATTATAATCAGCTCCTAGCCTCTGCCACAGAGCCTGTGTAGCTGGGGGATGATCAGTCTATAATATTTTCACCATCCAGTCACAGTTATAATTTTTACAGTATCTTTAAAGCATTTTCCTGCAAGCCTCTGCTTCTCTGCAGCACAGTGAGTACCTGCTTGGATTCCCTCGCAGCAATTTTCTTACTTCCGGTTTTTTAACGGCACGGGGATCACCGGGTCTGTGTCTCTTCACTTTTTGGCAGCACTCCTCTCCTCTCCCCCAGCAATTTCGCCGCATATTTGAGGTTTTTAGAGCTTAGGAAACTTTTATTTTGCAGTTTTTCTGTGCCGGTGGCCATTTTGAAAATCAGGAGAGATTTCTCTTCAGTGTTTTTTTGGAGGGAGCAGCTCTGGGCAGCCATTTCAAAGCATTTAAACATGCTGTGAAGGCACAAGGAGTTTCAAAATCCCCTTCCTTTGAAGAGTCTTCTGTTTCCCTAAGCCTACATTGATTTTTATTAAAAAAAATAAAAAAAATAAGAAAAGGTTTAAGCCTCTGCAATGCCTGTTTCTCTGCACAGGTGCATTGTATGTAATAAGAAGCAGAAGGAGTTAATAGATCGCTTGTGTTCCACCTGCATGCTGCATCCAGGAGAATCTTCTTCCTCCATACCCACTGCGATACCAGCTGGGGACATCAGTGCCTTAACTCCTCCCTCCTTAGAGCCCCTGCAGCCGGGTCCACCTGCAGAAAGGACTCAGTCAGCTCCCCTCTTGCTTCCACAGCCGACGGAAGCCTTTAGAGATCCTCTGTGTTGGTCCCATACTTTTTTGAATTCAGTTACTGTCCTCATCTCTACCACCTCCACTGGGAGACTTTTCCACGGATCCACTACTCTTTCCGTAAAGAAATATTTCCGCATATCACTCCTGAATCTATCTCCCTTCACCCTCATCCCATGTCCCCTCATAGCAGAACTTGCTTTCAATTGAAAGAGGCTCTCTCCCTGAACATTTATGCCACAGAGGTATTTAAACATCTCAATCATATCACCTCTATCCCGCCTTTCCTTTAAGGTGTACATATTAAGATCCTTAAGTCTGTCCTCATATGCTTTATAATGAAGCCCATTAATCATTTTAGTAGCAACCCCCTGCACCGATTCCATCCTGTTCACATCCTTTTGAAGGTGCGGTCTCCAGAATTGCACACCATACTCCAAATGAGGTCGCACCAAAGACTTATACAGAGGCATTATCACCTCCTTTTTTCTGCTAGCTATTCCTCTCCATATGCACCCAAGCATCCTTCTAGCTTTTGCCGTCGCCTTTTCTACCTGTTTAGCTACTTTAAGATCATCAGACACAACCACGCCTAGGTCCCGCTCTTCTTTAGTGGACAAAAGTACTTCACCTCCTATACTGTATTGCTCCCTTGGATTGCTGCAGCCCAAATGCATGATGTTACATTTTTTAACATTAAATCCCAGCTGCCAAACTCTAGACCATTCTTCAAGCTTAGCTAGATCCCTCCTCATGTTATCTACACCTTCCTGGGTGTCTACTCTATTGCAGATTTTGGTATCATCCGCAAAGAGGCAAACCTTACCCGACAGCCCTTCCGCTATATCACTAACAAAGATGTTAAAAAGAATCGGACCAAGGACAGATCCCTGGGGCACACCACTGGTAACATCCTTCTCCTCAGAGTGAGCTCCATTTACTTGTACTCTTTGTTGCCTCCCACCCAACCAATTTCTAACCCAAGCAGTAACTTTAGGGTCCATCCCTAGGGTGCTCAGTTTGTTTATAAGTCGCCTGTGAGGAACAGTGTCAAAGGCTTTACTGAAATCTAAATACACCACATCTAGAGCTCTCCCTCGGTCCAACTCCCTGGTCACCCAGTCAAAGAAATCGATCAGATTTGTTTGACAAGACCTGCCTCTGGTGAATCCATGCTGCCTCGGATCCTGTAATCCGCTGGACTCCAGAAACCTCACTATTTTCTCTTTCAGCAGTGTTTCCAATAATTTACTCACCACTGAAGTTAAACTAACTGGCCTGTAGTTTTCAACCACATCCTTACTTCCGCTTTTGTGTAAAGGCACCACATGAGCCTCTCTCCAGTCCTTTGGCACCACTCCCGACTCCAACGAGGCATTGAAAAGGTCAGTCAGTGGAGCTTCAACTGACAGTGAGTTCCTGACGCTCTTCCACCAGGCATGACACTGTGGCGTTCGGAGTCTTTTGGAATACCTCCAGCACCCGCCCCGTTAGCAGACAAGGATATGGTGGGGTCTAGCAAGCAGTCCCAAAAGTCCTCAGACCTTAAAGCAGTACGTTGTCCCAGGAATGTTGCAGGTGGTTTGCGGGACACTACCGATATCCATGAAGACTTTAAATCTTCGGAGGTGAGCCCTGATTCATCGGAGAAAGAAGATGGGGAATATTCTCCGTCTGATTCTTCGCTGACCATTCAAGAGGACACTGGCTGCCAGTCCATTGCAGACTCACCTTCAAAACTCTATTGCTGACCTTCAAAGCCATCAACAGTCTCACCTCCTCCTCCATCACAGACCTCATTCTTCCCACTCCCCCAAACAGAGCCAGAAGGTCAGTCGCAGCCAACTCACTAAGTATCCCTAGCAAGATCACAAAGTCTTCTCAAGCAACAAGAAACAGAGCCTTCGTGTACTATGCACCCACCTGCTTCAATGCCCTTCCGGCTGGACTCCGGGCCATTACGGACCTTACCCAGTTCAGAAAGGTGCTGAAACACCACCTTTTCCTCCAGAACTATTCTCATAATGAGGACACACAACAGCCACCCACCCGCAACCACCAAAGCAGCCGCCCCAAAACACCTACAATACACAGCCCTAGCCCGGCACAGTAGTACCAGACACCCGGGCAGGCACATGAATATAGCCACCTAATCTTGTAAATAGCAGCTAGGCAGCCCGGTCTCCACTGCACTGCCGTCGACCCGACTGCCTAGCCTGTATTATAGCGACCTAAACGAGTAGCCAAGCTACAGCGTAACATGTACATAGTTACCCCAGAATAAGTGACCATAACCTAAATATAAAGATATGTAGATAACAATTAAGCTACAACCCCAAAAAAGTCCGATTCTTCATTCAGTGCAATTCCAGAGAAATAGAAAGAGATGCATTTCCATGTACTGTGTAAAATATAAAGATAGCACCAAGTCAGGTAATTACATTGAAAATAAAATTGTCTTGTAACTTTGTTGTCTGACCATTTTATTCTCTGATCATGCAGGTCTCAATCTGAGGTTTTTGCTTTCCTCTATCTCCCAGTGATGCTGGGACATGTGCAGAGACTCACTGTGGCATCATGTGCATAAATTTACTATATTTTAAAATGTATATGCCAGCCATCTAAAATCCTAGGTGGCTTCTAAACATACACATGCAATATTAGTAAAACAGATGTTACAATAAAACAAACATAATAATAAAACATTACATTTGATTAATGAAAAAATACTTATACAGCTCCCTCTCCCCCACCCTCGCCAATCAAACTATTATAAGTATCTGTATATCAGATTTATTTTGCTATGACCAGATTATTGATGAGGAAGGATGATATAGAATGAAAAACTAATCCTAGTAGCCATGAATTCAAATGCTGGATTGGATTCTGCGATAGCTGGAAAAGTCTGAAACTCAGCAGTGGTGAAGCTATCAGGCTACTAAACAAAATTAAACTGAGAGTTCTCTAGAAAATTTGAAATTTCTTTGAATCTGAACTGATAAAATATATATATATTTTTTTTAATTTTATTTTTACAAGTTTTACAATATAACAAGAAGTTACAACACTCTTGTAGAAACAGAAAGACATCTAAGAAATAAACAAGCCAAAAACCCAATAACGGTACCTAAACAAAGAAATCATCCAAGACATCTTCCTCACTAGCCCACGAAGGGGGGTAGAGGAGTCATACAATTTATATAACCAAATATGCTAGGCAAAATTAAAGCATTCGCAAAAGCACGGGCTAATCCATTATGAGAGATTAGGAGAGCTCCCTTCCGAGGACTCCAAGCGTCTAGCATTAATGAAAGCAATAAGTTGGGATGGTTTGTAAAACACATAAGAAATAGATTTAAACTTTACTAAACATTTACATGGATGTTTAAGAAAAAACAAACCTCCCAACTGCAGTATTCCAGAACGTAGCAAAAGAAATTCCTTTCTACGCTTCTGAGTAGTCCTAGCCAAATCAGGATAAATCCTATCAATCCTCTAAAAGGAATATGTTTTTTCTTTAAAAAAAGCTTCAATAGCCATTCTCTATCGGACAGGAGAGCAAATGTAACCAATAGAGTAGAGGGAACAGGATCTTCAGACTCAGAACTCTCCAACAGCTCAGAGACATTTAGAATATTAACTTGTTTCTGGGGTCTTGATTAAGATGGCTGCATCTGCAGTTTCTCTGTGAGCGCGTTTTTCTTCTTGCTCTATGGGAAGGAAACGTAAGGGTAAGGGTTTGGCTGAGTCCACCCAACCACCCCCTACCTCGACACCGATTTCTTCGGGTCCTATGGACTCCTTCATTCTTTGCGCTCAGCGAGCACCGGCAGTAGAAGGGGATGAGTTCCGGGCTTCCAGTACGCCGGAGTCGGGTGGCTCGGCGTCTGTTATCGGTATTTCTCTCTCCCCTGAGAGACCAACGACGAAAGTTTCCCGAGGTCAGCCCTTGCCAGATGGCTTCTTGGAGCTCGGCTCCCTCCCGAAGGTGGGAGTTTCTAGTGGCTCGGTTGGACCAGGAGCAGAGGGGCGGCAAGTATGTGAGCAGGTTGTCGCTGGGCTGCACGAGTCTGAATCAGCTACGTTGTTGAGAGCAGGAGAGTCCGTGAGCCAGGGGTTTCCTGTGGTCCGGGGACAGCAGCAGACAGCATGTATGGAAGCGGAACCTAAGATATTACCTCTGCAGTCACAATTTACGTTGCAGCGTCCTGAGACTTTTACATTGGAGTCTATATGGCAGGCTATTCTCTCTCTGGGGGAAGCGATGGTGCCGAAGGTTTCTTATTTGGAGCAGAAAATGGATGAACATGGGATGGCCAAGGATGGCTTCCAGCAAAGAGTTACTGTTTTCCATTCTGAAGTAACTGAAGTACAAAGGAAGGTGGAGGTGTTAGAAGAGCAGGTGGATGTTTTCAAGAAAGCTTTTCTCTCAACGCAAGTTAAGTTGGAACAGATGGACAATTCTTTACGGTTGAATAATCTTAGAATAATTAATTTTCCTAGATTAATGTCTATCTCTCCGAGGGAAATGTTTCGTTTGTATTTAATAGAAGTGTTGGGGGTATCCTCTGATTTAATTCCTCCTTTGGTAAAAGTTTATTACTTACCTAAAGCTAAGTTAGCGTTGGCGGGGCCTGATACTGATAAAATATTTTAAATTCAATCTGGCAGCAAAAAAGAATGCAAAACCGCAAGCCTAAAAAATGATACATATTCAAGTACCTCCCCCCCCCCCCAACCAACACCCTACAGTTGACCTCACCAAGATCCCAGAGTACAGGACCTATAGAGCAAATCTGCTATTCCATAACAGCACTAAATTTCAAAACTCACACAACATGGTATGTACCTAAAAAAAGGGCAACACCATAAATATTGCAGGTTACTAAGCCAGGTTACTATAGCTCCCTACACAGAAACACCATGTTAACAGAACATGTAGCCTCAGTCACACATATGCAGAACACAGATAGATCTTCACCAAGTAGGGAATATATCAGTACAAACTAAAGCAAATATATGTAGTCAAAAATGCTTTTACCTATTACTGTTAGGTTTACAGGATTTCTTTCCCAAAATTATACTTTACTGCAGAGTGAGGCAAGAGAGAGACTTCTCACATACAGGCATCTGCATTGTTGGCAGAAACTAACATAATAGCTCAGCGCAAGTAGCGTGAGTGCAACTAATGCCACCTCAGGGGGTGGCCTTAGTTGCACCGGCAGCTATTTTGCCATGCTGAAATGCGGTAACTGCAGTTAGCCACAACCCTGCATAATCAAACTCTGGAATTAGTTGCCAGAGGATGCAGTAAAAGCTGTTAGTGTAGCTGGGTTTAAAAAAGGTTTGGACAGAGGCGAGGCCAATGGGAAAGCAAGATGGCAGCTTAAGTGTGACACTCCGGTGCTCCCTGGCAAGACTCCTTCAAATTATCACAGAGCTCGACTTGAATCTCCTTCGGCGGGGGAGTCATGTCGTGTAGTAAACCCATGAAGCTGGACTTTGTTACCCCCCTTAATTCTGGATCCAAAAGAGCTAAATCGGATCCCCAAAGTTACAATTCACATAAGACCAGGATAGGAGCAAAACGAGGAGAAGATTATCGCACAACAAATCTCTATCAAGGACGCAATGAATAACTGTGAAACAATAACATAGTAACATAGTATACAAGGTGTGACAAAAAAGAAACAAGACTATGGCAGCCACGCCCATGACTTAATGCCAATTGGCTAACCATTTATGTCACTAATTTGTGCAACATCTCACCACTATTCTGCTATAATATTTTTCATCTCTCTCTCTCTGTTTTTCTTTTTCAGGTTTTTTTGTAGCACACTGCTCCATCGCTTTGTCACGCAACTGGAAGTGGCAGAAATATGGAGCAAAGAATCAACTTGAAATTTCTGGTTAAGTTGTAGAAGGGCCCAACTTAGTATCTCCAACTTCCCCAAAAGGCTTATGGAGAACATCCAGTGTCAAGGCCGCTAGTCTTCGAGTGACACAAACACTTCAAGACTGGCCGCAAGGAGGTGGAGGATAACCCCAAGACAGGATGGCCTTCCACGAACAGAGATGGCTGAGAACATTGACAGAGTGAACCAGCTGCTGCATAGTGATCACAGATTGACGGTGCAATTGATGGCCTTCCACGAACAGAGATGGCTGAGAACATTGACAGAGTGAACCAGCTGCTGCATAGTGATCACAGATTGACGGTGCGGATGATAGCTGAGGAGATCTGCCTAAAGAGGGAGTCAGTGCTGATCATCTTGGTGCAGGAGCTGAGGATGCAGAAATTGTGTGCAAAAATGGTGCCCAAGCTTTTATTAGAAGACCAGAAAGAGCTCCGGGTCAATCTTGGTCGAGACTTGCTAGAGAAGATCGGAGAAGATCCACAGTTGTTGGCCGAGTCATCACAGGAGACGAGACTTGGGTCTTCTAGTACGACCCTGAAAGCAAGAGACAGAGCATGCAGTGGAAGACTCGACTGTCAACCAGACCCAAGAATTTGCTCATGTCCAAATCAAGGATCAAGGTCCTGTTGATTGTATTCTGTGACCAGAAGGGAGTGGTCCATCATGAGTTTGTGCCTGAGGGTCAGACAGTCAACCAGCACTTCTACCAGCAGGTCCTCAATCACCTCCAGGACTGGGTTCGGCACAGCAGGTGGGCTCTGTGGAGAGACAAGTCATGGCTGCTGCACCACGACAACACACCTGTACACACCATGCTCAGTGTGAGACAGTTCTTGGCCAAGAAAGAGATCACAGCTCTCGACCACCCTCCTTATTCCCCAGATCTCGCACCCTGCAAATTCTGGTTCTTCCCCAGGCTGAAGACTGTGCTCAAAGGAACTCATTTTGCCTCTGTAGAAGAGATCAAGGCCACTGTGACGAGAGAGCTGAGGGATCTCAAGAAGGAGGACTTTACCGAGTGCCTCTGTATGAGGCAGAAGCGAATGCAGAAGTGCATTAATTTTGGGGGGGGGGGGGGGGGGTGGGGATTAATTTGAAGGAGATAATGCGTAATTTATCGGTATTTAGATTTTATCCTATTGCTGTAAAGGGATCCACTGTGTCTGTCCCATGCCATTTTGAATTCTGTCACTGTATTTGCCCCGACCACTTCCATCGGGAGGGCATTCCAAGCATCAACCAACCTTTCAGTGAAAAAGTATTTCCTAGCATTGCCTTTCAATTTACCCCCTGCAGTTTCATGTTATGCCCTCTAGTTTTAAAGTTTCCCCATCTTTGGAGGAGGTTTGTTTGTTCCTTAGTGCTCTTTAAGTATTTAAAGGTCTGAATCATAGCTCCCCTGTCCCTCCTCTCCTCCAGAGTATACATATTTAGGTCTTCAAGTCTCTTCTCATAAGTCTTCTTTTGCAGGCTCCAAACCATTTTGGTCACCTTCCTCGAACAGTTTCCAGTCTTTTTACATCCTTTGTGAGATATGGTTTCCAAAACTGAAAAAAAAGTATTCCAAGTGAGGCCTCACCAGTGACTTATACAGTAGCATTAGTACCTCTTCCTTTCTGCTGGTGATTCCTCTTTGTATGCAACCCAATATCCTCCTGGCTTTTGCCACCGCCTTGTCACACTGTTTTGCCACCTTGAGATCCTCAGAAGTAATCACACCAAGGTCCTTCTCCTGGTCCGTGCACACCAACCTCTCACCTTCTACGGCATATTTTTCCCTTGGATTTCTGCTTCCCAAGTACATAAGACGACTCTTCTTCACATTAAATTTTAACTACCAAGCATTAGACCATTCTTCCAGCTTTTGTAGATTTTTCCTCATATTCTCCACTCCCTCAGGGGAGTCCACTCTGTTGCAAATTTTTGTGTAGATTTTGTAATAAAACATTTATGGCAGAGTCAAATTTTTTTGGACACACCTCATATATAGCATAAAAGATGTACAATATACGTCATGGAAAGTTCCATTAGCAGAGCTGGGAAGTTGCATTTGTAGAGCTCCCAGAAAAAGAGAACTAGCCTATCTTACCACACTTGTTCTTTCTTGTCTATTTCCCCATACAGTGTGATGTACATTCTTTGCAAAGTTAAGCAAGAGCTTTTTTGCAAGTTCTGCAAGTGACCCTACCTCTGCATCCCATAAGTGAGTACTGACTTCCTGCTTGTTCCTGGAGAAACCTCAAGACCATCCTTTTCATGGAGCACTTCGGACCCACCACATGGACTCTTCCTCTCCCCCTCCCCCTGAAGCCTTCCCTTTTAACATCCCTCCCACCCACGCAGACCTATCCCTCGCTCAGATATCCACACATCCATTCTGTTGCTGTTTGCTGTACACACAAGGTGTTCCACTGTATTATAGTTATATCATGTAAAATGTATATACATTTTGATGTAGTACATTAGTTCTCATTGTTTCTTGTAAACATTTTGTAGCCATCATGAAATGTACATTGTGGTATAAAAGAACAGTTAAACAAAACAATAAATGAATAAATAAAATCTTGAAAGAGCAGGACCCACAGCCAGATCACTGGTGCCTAATGGGGCAGAGGTGTGAGAGCAAAACCACTGAAGAAATTCAAACAGGCATGACAGAGACACAGAGGAGGCAAACAAAGGAAACTTAAATAACTTTTTCACTTCAGTAAATACCGTAGAAGAGGGTAACCTGCACAGAACAGTGTAAACTACACCAATGAAATTCGTGGAGTAAATGGGGGTGTGTCCTGCACAGATTGGCTTGAACAACCCCGGCAATCTCACTGAGCAGACTAGAAGGCCCATGCAGGTCATTATCTGCTCTCACTTACTATGTTAGGAGGTTTCTTTTTCTCTCAGTGTATCACACTCTGATGAACTTTCCACAAAGCACAAGCTTCAGTAATAAAGGCTCACCATGCTTTCTCCTCTCCTTCCCCCCTACCCTGGGCTGACTCCAAGAATGCACGGAGATGCTCAGAAGCTGAACAAAGGCTGGATCTGCAATCCTCCAAGCTGCAACAGTAACAGTCCCAGAAATAAATACCTGCTAGAAATGTCTACAGCACCTGAGAGTGTACTGTGACAATCCCAAAGAGTAATACCCCCCAGGAAGGACTACAGCTCCCAGAGTGCACTGTGACACTCCCACACAGTAATACCCCCTAGGAAGGACCATAGCTCCCAGAGTACACTGTGACACTCCCATACAGTAATACCCCCTAGGAAGGACTACAGCTCCCAGTGTAGCAGCAGATAAGCATGCAATAAATAAAACCAGGAGTCATTTCAAGGATCCAAGCCAGTTTAATGTGCACAGGCTCAAGCAATAAGCAATTTCAAAATGGCTGAGCAATGGTTTCTAGCAAAACAACAACTTTTATACCGTTCTTCTCCATTCTAGACATAGGCAAACTTTTCATTGGTCCCAGTAACCCCTCTCACCCATCTATTGGTCCCGGTACTGATATGGCTACCCAATCGGGACTCTGGTCTGGGCTCAGCACCTGCTCACCCCCCCTCTAGTCCCAATTACAATGGTCAGTGTCTCTAACTTGTTACATCTCTCCTCCAAGGTCGCTCAGCTAGTTAAAACATATGGGAAGCAGGGCACTGTAACCTTGCTTTTTGCAGAGTTAATTAATTCCATAGAAGCTGTGCTCTCTTATCAATACCAATTAGAGCTGTTTTCTGTCTTTTCTAAGTTTTGTTTCTGCTTAGCTATGTTCAGTTAAGCTGAGTTAAGTTTCATTTCTACAATAGCAACATTTGGGGAAATGTGTAATTCCTTTGGGCCTCTCCACAGGCTCCACTTACAGGTCAAGCTGTTTAGGCCTGTCTGCTCACTTCAGACACCATGGATCACAGGCCTTCGCCTACCACATTCCCCCCTTTGATTAATCTCACCCGCATGTTAATAAGGTGTGAGAATCAAATCACATAATACTAGGTAAAGGTATCACTCTGTGGTATAGGGTAGTAAGTTCACATAGCTAGTATCTTTGTAGCTGCCTTATGCTCTACAGTGTTATTAATAACTGAAGTTATCATTCGCAAGCAAAGTGGCAAGAAACAAGGGAGCAACAAGCAGATAGTCAAAGTCCATAGTTTGGCAAGAGTGGGAAAAAGAACTAAAGGATTAGAAGGTTCAGTTGCATCTTTGTTGTGCTGTCGTAAAGCTTCTGATTTAGACAGACCAGCTGTCCATCCTTCATAGTAGATTGTGGTCCAGTCCGAACAAAACACAAACTGTCAACAATGGGGTGGGCCAATACCCACTCACTAGTAGTATTATGTAAATCAGTCTGATTGTATAGGATAGAATAGTTCAGTTCTTGCGTCTCCCAGGGCCACTGATCTCCCATCTTAGTTCCTCCACAAAAGAAACAGTCAGAAGTGTGGAGACTAGATGCTATTGCTCCAGCAAGTTCAAGAAACAAGTTCTGGGAGGCATGAGGAGTTGCAACGGTGGCTTGCATAGCCTTGTAGAAAGTCAAGATCTAGAACAACTTTTGGATTGGAGAGTATACCAATGCAAGTATAGGAAGAATGATAAAACAAGGTCTGAGTGACCTTCGGTCCAGTTCATGTTGTACTTATACAGGCTGCCCAGGGAGGCAAGGCAAAAGTCATTTCAAAGCACTCCAAAACTGTTGCCAGAATAAAGCAATAATAATGATTCATAATGGGCATAGTTTCTGGAAAATTGGAGGAACTGTCGGATTTCACAAAGGTAGAGTTGATTGTAGATCCTCAAGCTTCTGCCGTACGTAGACCTACCAGCTTTTTGGCAGGAGTAGGGCTGTAGATTCCAAAGTATCACTGTCCTCTGGGGTGTCTCGGGTTCTTAAAATATCATAGTACAGTCTCTCAGGATATTATTGCCTCCTTAGAGCAGTTCACTTCTTCAGAAAATCAAAATAGTCTTTTCAGAGTATTTAAACACAGTCTCTTAGAAGATTCAATTTCTTAACACAACACAGTCTCTTTCTGATGATTGCAGTTTTCTCCAGATGCGAGGCTTACCTTCAGATAAACAAACAGTCTTGAAATAGTGCAGTTTCTGAGGGACCAATAAGTCTTAGGTCCGTGGTTGTTGTCGTAGGGTGAGGTGCAATGGAGTCTCAGGATGCTGTACAGTAGTCCAGTGATCAGGTTCAAGAGCAGCTGCTGGCTTCCCTTGATTATGATGGATCCAAGGTTCAAATTCTGCGACTTTTACTGCAGTTGGAGTTGACAAGATGACGACATAGGGTCCCTTCCAATGCAGGGCTAACGGTATCTTTCTCCACTCTTTGATCCACACCGAGACTCCAGGCTTGAAAGGATGCAGGGGTTCAGGCAAATTGATGAGTAATCGATTTTGTACCCAGGTATGGAGACTCTGCAAAACAGAACTTAAAACCAATAGTTCATGTCTAATAATTTCAGATCCTATCTGTCTCATATCTCCTTTTATTTCCTATACAATAGGCAGGGGTTGCCCATACAGAATCTCAAAAAGGGGAAACTCCTAAAGACTTAGCAGGGGCTAAGTATATCCTAAGAAGGGCTATGGGAAGAACCTGGGGCCACTTCAGGTAAACCTCTTGGCAAAGTTTAGACAACTGAGATTTCAGGGTTCTATTCATACATTCTACTTTTCCTAAATTCTGAGATCTATAGGCAGTATGTATCTGTTAATATCAATATCTTGGGGCTATACTTAATGGACTTGCTTCCTAAGGTTATCCACCCTCATTCTGTGTACTGGGCCCCATGTGCATGCAAGGTTGTAAAGGCATACTTGGAATCTGGGTACACATTTAGACAGAGCCCTTTTCCTATTGTTAGTGCTCTGGTGAGGACTATCAGTTCAGCTTTCTGTGGTGAAGTTTCTGGGGCCAGGGCTGAGGACTCAACTACCAAATCAGGGGTCACCACTGCATATTTAGCACAACAATGTCTATTGATGATGAAACTGCCTTCAGCCACAAAGAAAGTCTGTTCAGGGTTCTCCAGAGGGACATCAGTCAAATCCAGGCGGCTTGAGAATACAGTGTCCATAATTTCTAAACAGTCATGATCAGGGGATCAAGACCAACTGATAACAACATAGCAGGATTGAAAGCTTGACTGACCCTTCAGTTATATCTGGGGTTTTCACACAACATACTCTAATACTTCAACATTCATAGATTTGTTAGATAGTAGTTTCCTTTGTATTTCATATTGGTTAGAACAGAGTGTGGTACAGTAACTTGAAGATTCTGTCTCAAAGGGATTTTTCTTTTAGTTTTTGCTTACTAGGAAGGCTGTAGCTGTAACAGCTTCTCAAATAAGGTCCAAGAGATTGAGTCAGCACTCCCAGAACATTTCCTTGCGACTCATGAACATAGAGACTGCAAGGTTTTCTGGACATCGGGTAGACCCAGAACTGGTGATAACATCAGAGTGTTTTGTTTTTTTTTCAAAGATCAAAAGGCTGCATCCTGTTCAAGTCCCCATTCCAATGCAGACTTTTCCATTCCTTTGATAGCTTGATACAACGGTTTTGCTAGCAGCGCAAAATTGGGGATCCATATACAGCATACTCTGTGGCACCCAAGAAGGCTCTCACTTGCCTCCTGGTGGTTGGAGTAGGAATACTGCATACAGCTGCTTTGCGTTCTGGTAAGGGTCCCAGGCGTCGAATTCCGCTGGACAACTGGAATCCTAGGTATTTAACTTGTTTGGCATAATTGCACCTTAGCTCTTGAGACTTTGTATCCAGCCTCATTAAGAGGGTGCAAAAGTTCACTGGTGGCTTGTAGACATTCACTTTCTGAGTTGGTGGTTATGAGAAAGTTGTCCACATATTGGAGAAGAATTTTTTTTTCTGGAGTTTTCTGGATAACTTGTCAAATCCTTGCTGAGTGAGGCGAGTTCTTGAATCCTTGAGGTAATCTTATCCAGATGAGTTGGCCCCCCCATTGTAGTGGGGTCTTGGGCTAAGCGTATGCAGAAAAAGGCATCTTTTTAAGTCCAGAATGGTGAAATATATATCTTCAGCAGAGATCAGTTCCAAGAGAATATAAGGATTTTGGTACCACTGGTTGTATAGTTTCAGCTGCATCATTCATTCTTCTTAGATCCTGCACTGGGCGGTAGCCACCTGTCCCAGGCTTCTTGACTGGCTTGAGGGTGACAATGGCAGGGGCTATGTTCTTCGCTAGGCCAGGTGGATTATCTTCTGCCCATAATCCAGGTGGGGCTATGCACTATAGAACTGCTACTCTTCTTCTCGGGGAACAGTCAGCACCATCAATCCAGCAGGCTCTGGGTTCACAGTCATTTGCATTTCTCTCTCTTCAGCAAAGGATATCTGTGTCTGAAGCTTTGCAAGCAGATCTCGGCTCCAAAAATGGAATAGGGCATTCAGGCATATACAGGAACTGGTGCATTATTTTCTGTCCCCCTAGTTCACACATGCGGTTCTGCAGGAAAGGCTTTGCGGACTTAGCCCCAGTAGCTCTGATAATGGTGATGCATCTGGCCTAGTCTTTATCCATGCTGTAGCCCTCTTTAGCTGCCACTTACTCTATAGCTACTTCCTTCTCCTACTAGAACATTGTGCTTGGTTTATTGTTTTATGACTCTGCAATCAAGTACTCCCTCCTCCCCTCCTGGGGTGGAGTCAAGATATGGGCATTCACTTCTCTAATGTCCTTCTTTTTCTATAATGGGTACACTGATTTGCACCCAGTGGAGGCCTGCTACTTCTGCGGCCTCTTACACGTTCTCTGGTCCTTTGATTAGGAGAATCTCCTCCACGTCGTTCAATGAAAGCAGCACCAAGCTGATCTGCTTTCTTTTTATTTTACATTCACTTTCTCTGCCACATTCAGTCTTACATTTCACATACTTTCAAATCAACTTCCATTGACTGTGCTGTATTATGCCCGCAAATCCATCCATTGTCTGTAATTTTTGTTTTATTAGTTCAATCAAGTCCTAAAACTTCTCAGTGTATAATGCAGTTTTTTCAGTTCTAAACAAGTCTGGTCAGCTGACTTTCACTTCTGGTCCAGAGGGGGTGCACATCCCCCTGCTGCGGAGGTGGCTGGCAAACTAGGGAATCTGCAGGGTGGATTCCCCCCCCTCTCCTGGGTTCTGTTTCTCCTAGCAACGCTCTATCCAGGAGGTTGATTTTTTTTTTTTTTAAATGATCTACTTCTCTGCTGTGGGCACATTAGTTCACGCCTACCGGGGGGTGACATCATCGGTGGACTGGGCTCCATCCCCCCCTTAAGCACTCTGAACGGAGCTACTTACAGGGAGAGAGAGAGTGACGAGACAGGATATCTAGAGATTCTGGGGCAAAATATGGTGAACTAGCAGAATTTCACATAGCATTCCTGATTGGGACAGAGACATTTCATAGTCTTCAGTAAATCCCTTACTGAAATTCTTGATCATACTTGAAAAGACACTTATTATTTCTGTAAACATAGGGCAGGCAGGAAACACTTAGATTGAGCACATACATCCATTATGCTTATTGCAACTTATTCCAAACAGGAACAATTTAGATACAGTTCTTAAAATATCTTATAGAGAGAACTATAGCTATCTGTTACGTATGACTAGAATAAAAATAACTAGCTGCCAGCCGTAATCAGCATGTCATGTCTCTGCAAAAGAAATTATTATTTTTTTAATTCAGAAAGCAAATATTCAAAAGACATTCCGGATACTTCTCCATAGCTGTGGTGGATATCTAAAATGCATATACACCCTCTTTTTTTTTTTTTAAACAATAAATATGTCTTCTATCAGGTGCTTGCCACAGTAAATCAGGAAATAACGTCTTGAAATTTAAAACAAATGAATTTATCCTGAATTGTAAAGGTCGTTATTAGTCACTAGTACAGATTTCAAAGATAAAATCCTAACACAATTTTCTTATTCACTCAGAATTTAAACCATTCATTCTCAGGTTGCAATCTGCCGTTAGTTTTTGAAACAACAGATATACTTCCTTTATTTTACACAAGCAAGGGACTGCTCAATCAGGAACGGCTGTCTCATTCACTAGTAAGCTGTGTGAGCCACACCCCTCCGCTCACTGGAAACGAAATCACAGTTTCACAGACACACAGAGACATGCTAGCAAGAATCATTTAAAAACAGTTTACGGAGCTCCAATGAGGTTAATTTGACCTTCAAAACTAAAATCCTGACTAAATATTCCTATCGAATGGTATATAATACCTAACCATAGCAGAAGGAACATTACTATTAAAAACATATTGAATAAAACAGGTACAATTTGCCTGAAATAAGCACAAACTAACAGCATTGAGATTTAAGCCTGCACAGGGTTAGAAAGACACTGTACATTCTTTCCTCCAGACACGCCCCCTGTCAGTTTTTTTACTGTGCAGTAGGAAAAACGAACTTGGGGTGAGACCAGCTTCTTGATTTCTAAAATGACTCTAGGTGTTTTGGTCTTCGTTCTGCTTTATTAATACAATTTCTTAATCAGTGAACTGTCACAAATTACTCAACAGAATAATCTCACATTTATAACAGAAGGGGAACTCGCAGTTTCAACAGATAACAAAAATCAAATACACAGTTAGGACGGACAATACACCAAACGCTTCCTCCGTTTCGCGACCTAGACGCAGTCACCCAGCTAGGAACTGCGCTAGTCCAGAGTCCACTCTCGCTTGGTCCGTGCTGCCAGACCTCTCATTCACACTTCATTCACACAATCATGCTAGCAACGTATCTCAGAATGCATTCCTTTCTATCTATTCTGACTAGTCTTATCCAATTTCCCAATTGCAAAGAGACGGGAGTTTCGCCCCGCGAATACTCATGCAGGGGTACTCGGTCCGTCTCGGAGAGGTGATCATGCTCTCTTACCAATTTCCAATTTTCTCGAGATTACAAATTCCAAGTTCCTGTCTGTTCTGACTAGGCTAAATCATGATTTTTTTTTTAACAGCTGTACCTCGCGAATACTCATGCAAGGATTTTCAAATAAAGACTTAAGTCTTACCAAACAAGAAGGACGATGGCTTCACCTCACGCATACTCATGCAAGGTTAATAGGACCGTCCTTGAGAGGGGATCAGTGCTCTCATTACCAAATTCCAAATTCCAAGTTCCAAGTTCTCGAGATTACAAGTTACAAGTTTCAAATTCTTACCAAAGTTTCACAAGTTTCAAACTGCAGTTCTAACTCATCTGTCTAGACAGGTTTTCAAAACTATACTTACCAGATCTGGTTCCCAAGCTTCTGAGTTGGATCCTGGACTCCCCCGGGTCGGAAGTGTTGGCCAGCTGGACCCAGTGCCTGCCGAGGCCAGGCAGAATCCCCTCCGATTCAAGAGGATCGGTGGGCCCAGGGAAATTCCCCTGTGTCGGATTGGCATGGTTCCAACTGGACCAAACCTCAAGGCGAATTACGTGGATTTATTCACTTGAACACCATCTACCACTCGCACTCCCCGGCCAACGCACCAAGAATGTAGCAGCAGATAAGCATGCAATAAATAAAACCAGGAGTCATTTCAAGGATCCAAGCCAGTTTAATGTGCACAGGCTCGAGCAATAAGCAATTTCAAAATGGCTGAGCAATGGTTTCTAGCAAAACAACAACTTTTATACCGTTCTTCTCCATTCTAGACATAGGCAAACTTTTCATTGGTCCCAGTAACCCCTCTCACCCATCTATTGGTCCCGGTACTGATATGGCTACCCAATCGGGACTCTGGTCTGGGCTCAGCACCTGCTCACCCCCCCCCCTCTAGTCCCAATTACAATGGTCAGTGTCTCTAACTTGTTACATCTCTCCTCCAAGGTCGCTCAGCTAGTTAAAACATATGGGAAGCAGGGCACTGTAACCTTGCTTTTTGCAGAGTTAATTAATTCCATAGAAGCTGTGCTCTCTTATCAATACCAATTAGAGCTGTTTTCTGTCTTTTCTAAGTTTCGTTTCTGCTTAGCTATGTTCAGTTAAGCTGAGTTAAGTTTCGTTTCTACAATAGCAACATTTGGGGAAATGTGTAATTCCTTTGGGCCTCTCCACAGGCTCCACTTACAGGTCAAGCTGTTTAGGCCTGTCTGCTCACTTCAGACACCATGGATCACAGGCCTTCGCCTACCACACCAGAGTGCACTGTGACACTCCCACACAGTAATACCCCCAAGGAAGGACTACAGTTCCCAAAGTGTACTGTGACACTCACACACAGTAATACCCCCTAGGAAGGACTATAGCTCCCAGAGTGCACTGTAACACTCACACACAGTAATACCCCCTAGGAAGGACTACAGCTCCCAGAGTGCACTGTAACACTCACACACAGTAATACCCCCTAGGAAGGACTACAGCTCCCAGAGTGCACTGTGACACTCCCACATAGTAATACTCCCTAGGAAGGACTACAGCTCCTGAGAGTGCACTGTGACACTCCCAGACAGTAATACCCCCTAGGAAGGACTACAGCTCCCAAAGTGCACTGTGAAACTCCCACACAGTAATACCCTCTAGGAAGGACTACAGCTCCCAGAGTGCCCTGTGACACTCACACACTGTAATACCCCCTAGGAAGGACTACATCTCCCAGAGTGCACTGTGACACTCACACACAGTAATACCCCCTAGGAAGGACTACAGCTCCTGAGAGTGCACTGTGACACTCCCACACAGTAATACCCCCTAGGAAGGACTACAGCTTCCAGAGTGCACTGTGACACTCCCACACAACAATACCATCTAGGAAGGACCTCAGCTCCCAGAGTGCACTGTGACACTCCCACACAGTAATGTCCCATAGGAAGGACTACAGCTCCCAGAGTGCACTGTGACACTCACACACTGTAATACCCTCTAGGAAGGACTACAGCTCCTGAGAGTGCACTGTGACACTCTCAAATAGAAAATCCCTCCTAGGAAGGACTAGAGTTCCCAGAGTGCACTATGCACTTGCACACAGTAATATCCCCTAGGGAGTACTTCAGCTCCCAGAGTGCACTGTGAAACTCCCACACAGTAATCCTGCCTAGGAAGGACTACAGTTCCCAGAGTTCACTGTGACAGTCTCAAACAGACAATCCCTCCTAATATGGACTCCAGCTCCCAGAGAGCAGCGTGACAGTCCCACACAGTAATCCCTCCTAGTAAGGTCTACAGTTCCCAGAGTGCACTGTGACATTCGCACAGAGTAATACGCCCTAGGAAGGATTACAGCACCTGAGAGTGCACTCTGACACTCGCACACAGTAATACCCCCTTAGGAAAGACTACAGCTCCCCCACTGTGACAGTCCCACACATTAATCCCTCCTAGGAAGGACTACAGCTCCCAGAGTGCACTGTGACACTCCCACACAGTAATACCCCCTAGAATGGACAACAGCTCGAGATTGCACATTGACCCTCCCACTTAGTAATCCCTCCTAGGCAGGACTACAGCTCCCAGAGTGCACTGTGACACTTGCACACAGTAATACCCCCTAGGAAGGACTATAGAGGGGTTAAAGGGGCACTAAGAGGCGACAAGGCGATAGTGGAGAGAATGAATGAATTCTTTGCTTCAGTCTTTACTGAGGAAGGTGTAGGGATGTTACCCATGACTGAAATGGTATTTAAAGGTGTGGGAGATTTGAAGGAAATATCGATACATTGGGAAAATGTATTACAAATATTTGATAAACTGAAGAGTAGCAAATCAGCTGGACCTGATAGTATACATCGAAGGGTGTTGAAAGAACTGAAATATGAGACTGAAGACTTACTATTAGTAATCTGTGAACTATCATTAAAATCATCTGTAATACCTGAAGATTGGAGGATGGCCAACGTAACGCCAATTTTTTAAAAAGAGTTCCAGGGGTGATCTGAGAAACTACAGACTGGTGAGTCAGACGTCAGTACCGGGAAAAATGGTAGAAACCATCATAAAGAACAAAATTGCTGAACATGTAGATAATCATGTCTTAATGGGAGACAGCCAACATGGCTTTAGACAAGGAAGTCTTACTAATGTGTTATGTTTTTATGAAGGTGTGAATAAACAGGTAGACAAAGGTGAGTAGGTTGTTATAGTGTATTTGGACTTTCAAAAAGCCTTTGACAAGGATTTTTGGCAAAACTAAAGAGTCAAGGGATAGGAAGCAGTGCACTATTGTGGATCAGGAACTGGTTAAAAGATAGAAAGCAGAGGGTAGGGCTAAATGGCCAATTTTCCCAATGGAGAAAGGTGAATAGTGGTATACCCCAGGGATCTGTGCTGGGTCTGCTGCTTTATGACATATTCATAAATGACCTGGAAAAGGGAATAACGAGTGAGGATATCAAATTTGCAGATGACACAAAACTATTTAAAGTTGTTAAAACCCATGAGGATTGTGGAAAATTGCAAGAGGATCCTGATAAATTGGAAGACTGGGCATCAAAATGTCAGATGAAATTTAATGTAGACTAGTGCAAAGTTATGCACCTAGGGAAGAGCAACCCAAACTATGGTTACATGATGCAAGGTTCCACATTAGAACTACCACTCTGGAAAAAAGGTTAAGGCGTGTCAGACGGCTGCCTAGGGTGAGAACTTACACAATCTTGACGATGCATATATTCATATGATTCTTGCAAGGTATTGTGGGTAATGTAGTTCTTTCACTCCCAAACACAGCTGAAGACAATAATTGAGTTGTGATACCAGTGGTAAGGCCAATAAAATACTTCTTTTATTGATGGGGTTTTATTCACCCAGCACAAATATGCTTGGTAGCAATATAAATGAGGTTACTTGCTTGCAGTGTTTAAATGGATAACATAAAGTCACAAAGCAAATCAGAAAACAACCTTCAACTTGTCAGGCAATTAGCTAATGTTTTCTTAGCAAATAATTACCAAATAAAAAGGCACAAAGAAATAAATGAACTTTGCTTGTTAGGTTAACTTCTGCTTATTTTCCACACAGATCCTGCAGTGATTCTCTCTTGCTCACACACACAATCAGGTGCAGCTTTAATTACTATCAATTGACCAGCTGAAACCCTTTAGCTGGCTGGCTGCTACTGTGTGAACCCAAATCCTGCTTTAAGAGCTGTTTGCAGTGGAAATAAGAAACAAAGTTAGGTTTCTTTGTGATGGCTGATGTGTTTGCTCACAGAAAGCTAGCAATAGCATTTAGATAGAGAACAGTCCATGTAATTAATAGTTTCATCTGCTGTATCTCCCCCTTCATCAATCAGCATAGGGTCACTATCATACATTGGCACAGACGAGTCTTTCAATAAGGTACTATCATGAGAATGCTTATTCCCTTGCTGCCATTCACTATTATAGATAGGGTCTGGATCAGTGTTCATACCTGAGCCTCTCCTGCTATCATAATTCCTCTCTGTATATCCTGGCCAGTATGTAATCCAGTTATGATGTCCAGCCTTCCAGTCTTGATCCCTGGACACTGGATCTTTCCTCACATACCTTCTGGCATAGGTCTGAAAGTCCTTTCCACGTGCAGTCTTCTCTCTTCCAGGTAGCCACTGGTGATTCCTATCTCTGCCATTCCATTCCTCTGGCTGACTCCAGTCCAATGGACTCTGCTGGCACTTGGAATACCTCCCAGTATGGGTACTGCCTTGGACTCTCCCAGACCATCCAATGGGCTTTCTTCTCTTCCTTCCAGAGAGTTTCCTTCTTTCTCTATCCGCTTGGCTTGGCTTCTGTTTCTCCAGGTGATACTGGTGCTTGAGCTTGTAGCCGTTGCTGTATCTGTGTCTGAAGCTGTCTCTTTTCCTCAAGCTGTTATCTGTAGAATAAGCTCTATTCTTATTCTGTCCTAATGTGTGCTCCTCCCTAACACAGCGCAGCTGTGTTGAATCAGGCCCTGCCCTTTGAGATGAGTGCTTAGGGATTACCTCATAGCTCTCTTGATTGCACACACATTTTCTCACTTCAGCCCCTCTCATGGCTGCTGGAAACCTGGTGCATTCTGGGACTGGTAGTCTTTTATGTGAAAACTCTGTTTTCTTACTTCTACCAGAATTGACAGGTTGCTTGTTCAGAGTCACATCATCTTTTCTATAGCTCCTACCTGAGCTATGATAAGCTTCCTTATCACATACCCCCCTGCTTAAGTTATTACGGACTGGTCTTACAGGTGAAACTTCTTCTCTACAGTCCGTAATACGGGAAAGTGCATCCGCATTCTTGTGTAACTTCCCGGCACGATGTTCAACTTGGAAATCAAACGCCTGTAAGGCCATGTACCAGCGTGTCAACCTGGCATTGTGGTTCTTCATTTGCTGCAACCACTTAAGTGGGGCATGGTCTGTGACCAACTGGAACTTTCTCCCTGTAAGGTAAAACCTTAACGCCTCCACTGACCACTTGATAGCCAAACACTCTTTTTCTATCGTGGAATACTTTTTTTCAGCCGGTGACAACTTCCTGCTTAGGTACATCACAGGATGCTACTCCCCATCATGGCACTGGGATAGGACCGCTCCTAGCCCTACATCCGATGCATCGGTTTGAACCAGAAAGGGTTTCTTGAAGTCTACTCCTTTCAGTACCGGTCCTGTACACAATTTTTCTTTTAATACTGAAAACGCTTTTTCAGCTTCTTTTGTCCACTTTATCTGGTTTGGACAATTCTTTCGCAGCATATCCGTGAAAATGGCACTTTTCTCTGCGAATTGCGGTATAAACCGGCGGTAGTATCCAATAAGTCCTAAGAAACTTCTTAGTTGTTTCTTTGTTGTTGGAGGAGGAAAATTCCTGATGCTATCTATTTTGCTTAATAGAGGTTTAATTTTTCCTCTTCCCACTAGGTGGCCTAGATATTTTACCTCCCTATTTGCAAAGGCACACTTCTTCGGGTTTAAAGTGATTCCCGCTTGCTTCATAGAGCACAAGACTGCCCTGATCCTCTTCAAATGCTCCGCCCAGGTGTTACTATGGATTATGACATCATCCATGTATGCAAAAGCATAACTTTGGTGGGGTCGAAGTACCTGATCCACTAACCTTTGGCAGGTAGCCACTGCTCCATGCAGTCCGAAAGGCATCCTCTTGAACTGGAAAAGGCCAACGGGGGTGCTGAACGCAGTCTTCGGCTTCGACTCCCTGGTGAGAGGGATTTGCCAATATCCTTTTGTCATATCAAGGGTGGTTAAGTATTGAGCCTGTCCCAGCTGGTCCAACAGCTCCTCAATTCTTGGCATTGGATATGCATCAAAAACTGATATGGCGTTTACCTGCCGGAAGTCAATACAAAATCTTAAGGATCCATCAGGCTTCGGCACCAGGACTATGGGGCTATTCCAGGGACTCTTTGACTCCTCTATTACCCCCATGTCCAACATCTCCTGGACTTGTGCCACTACCTCCTGTCTTTTGGCTTCAGGCAAGCAGTATGGCCTTTGACGAACCAATTTCCCAGGTGGAGTTATTATTTCATGGGCCACCAAATGGGTCTCCCCAGGTATGGGTGTCAACACATCTGGGAATTCCTTAAGCAACTTCCTAATTTCTTCCTGTTGTACCATTGTCAGGTCCTCACCTATTTGGGGCTCTGATTTTTTTTTACAATCAGATACCTGGGGTCCCAAATCTTCCTCTTCACTCACCTCCCGCTCTCGGGCACAGGTGGCAGCTAAGCTTTTAACCCCTTTGACATCAGTAGAACCAAAGCCTTTGGCTCCACGTTCAGAATTCTCTAGGGATGTGACCTCCTCCACAGGTGGAAAACCCAGCCTCTCACAGATCAATTGGGCAATTTTGTCTCTTGTCTTCACGTGATACTCATTCTGTCCAAAGTTAAACAACAGAACTTTAATATTGCCCCTGTAATCGGGATCAATTACTCCCGCACCCACATCGATGAAAAATTTAAGGGCTAATCCGGACCTTGGGGCTACTCTCCCATAACATCCAATTGGTATTTCCACTTGGAGACCGGTGTAAACCAGGGCTCTCCCTTGGCTAGGTACAGTCACATTTTCTATGCTGCACAGGTCAAACCCAGCAGACTGAGGGGTTGCCCGCTTAGGAGCTTGGGCCTTCTCTGAGACCTTATGATACTTTAGGACGAATATCTGCTTTGGGGTAGCTTGGTCTTCTGGATGCTTAACCATCTTTTTAGCTGGGGTCTGAGGACTTCCAAATAAAGGCCCGGGAGCTACTACCATTAAACCTTCTCCCGCCTTCTTTCCTAGTCCTTCCACTAGACCCTGCTTAAATCTTGGCCAGTCTCTTCCTAGAACCAAATCAAAGGGTAGCCTAGGCACCACTGCTAACAGGACTTCCTCTTGTTTCCCTAGGCACTTAACCTTTAGCCTATAGGTGGGATATGATGATGCAGCACCATGAATGCATCTGATGTGAACTTGGCTTTCAGGGGTTTTAGGCACAAATCTTTCTTGGGCCTCTATCCTCTTCCAAAGCCTTTTTGACATCATACTCTGGTCTTCCCCAGAGTCTAATAATGCATTTGTGGTAATTCCCTGCACATCAACCATCAAAAGAAATCCTTCCTTGGGCTGTTTCAAATCCAGACCCATTAAACTAGTGTGTGTCTGGCATCTCTTCTCTAAATGTCCCAATTTTCCACACTTGAAACATTTCTTTCTATTCCACTGTGTCATCTGGTTTGATACAGTACATTCATTTTTAGAAACATTCTTAATTATTCCCTTTTCTGATACAGCACATCTAGCCTCAGCATCCATCTTTAGAGGGCCACCCATTCTATGGCAAGCCTGCGTGGCTTCCAAGAATCTCTCTGCTAGCATGGTTGCCTCTCCAAGATTTTGGCAATTTTGCTGTATAAGAAAAACATTCAAATCTTTAGGTACCCCAAGCATAAATTGTTCCAGCATTATAATATCTAATAACATTTCTACTGTCTTTTGCTCAGGCTCCAACCATTTTACAGCTAAACTTCTGATTCTCTGACTCAGAGCCCTGGGTGTCTCACCCACTTTCAATGTAACAGCTCTAAACATTCGCCTATACTCTGAAATAGACAACCCTAGGCGATCTCTAATAGCTGCCTTTACATCCTTATAATTCAAAGCCTGGGCTGCTGGCATTGCTCTGTAGGCTGCAAGTGCCTCTCCAGTTAATGAGGCTGCCAGCCTTACTGCCCACTGGGTCTCTGGCCATGCTAAAGCCTGTGCCACTCTTTCAAAAGACTCTAGAAAATCATCAACATTATCATCTGGAGTTAATTTCCCAAAATTAAATGCCCCAATCCCTTGATTGAGTCTCACACTGTCCACATGTGGTGTACCAGTATTAACTGCTGGTCTTGCATCTGTTCCACTTTGGCTCTGCAGCTGAACTAGAGCTTGCACCAGATCAAGCACTGGTTTCTGCTGTTCCATTAAGGCCTTCATAGCAGTGTCCTGGGCCTGCTGTGATAGCTCCTGCTGCTTGCTAAATTGGGCTGCCATCCACTGAGCCATCTCCCTCGGATCCATCTTGACCCCTGCAAGAAATAAAGAAAACAAAAAAACCAAAGTGCAGCACCTTCCAACCAGGTGTGTTTTTTTCAACTTTTTTTTTTTCAATTACCCCCTGTGCTTACACACATCCACCACTAGACATGCCCAGGTACATATTACCTTGTCTCAGTGATGAATCCAGCTTTGCACAGGGTCTTTTCATCTGGGACAGCTTCCTGGAATAACCACTTCTCCTCCAAAGTGCAGATGAGGGAAAAAAATCTTCTTTCAGCTTCAAACTTGAATTGTATTTGTAATCCACAGCAAATAAATCCTCTTAGTGCAAAAGCAATCCGAAAAACTACACCATTTGTCAGACGGCTGCCTAGGGTGAGAACTTACACAATCTTGACGATGCATATATTCATATGATTCTTGCAAGGTATTGTGGGTAATGTAGTTCTTTCACTCCCAAACACAGCTGAAGACAATAATTGAGTTGTGATACCAGTGGTAAGGCCAATAAAATACTTCTTTTATTGATGGGGTTTTATTCACCCAGCACAAATATGCTTGGTAGCAATATAAATGAGGTTACTTGCTTGCAGTGTTTAAATGGATAACATAAAGTCACAAAGCAAATCAGAAAACAACCTTCAACTTGTCAGGCAATTAGCTAATGTTTTCTTAGCAAATAATTACCAAATAAAAAGGCACAAAGAAATAAATGAACTTTGCTTGTTAGGTTAACTTCTGCTTATTTTCCACACAGATCCTGCAGTGATTCTCTCTTGCTCACACACACAATCAGGTGCAGCTTTAATTACTATCAATTGACCAGCTGAAACCCTTTAGCTGGCTGGTTGCTACTGTGTGAACCCAAATCCTGCTTTAAGAGCTGTTTGCAGTGGAAATAAGAAACAAAGTTAGGTTTCTTTGTGATGGCTGATGTGTTTGCTCACAGAAAGCTAGCAATAGAATTTAGATAGAGAACAGTCCATGTAATTAATAGTTTCATCTGCTGTATCTCCCCCTTCATCAATCAGCATAGGGTCACTATCATACATTGGCACAGACGAGTCTTTCAATAAGGTACTATCATGAGAATGCTTATTCCCTTGCTGCCATTCACTATTATAGATAGGGTCTGGATCAGTGTTCATACCTGAGCCTCTCCTGCTATCATAATTCCTCTCTGTATATCCTGGCCAGTATGTAATCCAGTTATGATGTCCAGCCTTCCAATCTTGATCCCTGGACACTGGATCTTTCCTCACATACCTTCTGGCATAGGTCTGAAAGTCCTTTCCACGTGCAGTCTTCTCTCTTCCAGGTAGCCACTGGTGATTCCTATCTCTGCCTTTCCATTCCTCTGGCTGACTCCAGTCCAATGGACTCTGCTGGCACTTGGAATACCTCCCAGTATGGGTACTGCCTTGGACTCTCCCAGACCATCCAATGGGCTTTCTTCTCTTCCTTCCAGAGAGTTTCCTTCTTTCTCTATCCACTTGGCTTGGCTTCTGTTTCTCCAGGTGATACTGGTGCTTGAGCTTGTAGCCGTTGCTGTATCTGTGTCTGAAGCTGTCTCTTTTCCTCAAGCTGTTATCTGTAGAATAAGCTCTATTCTTATTCTGTCCTAATGTGTGCTCCTCCCTAACACAGCGCAGCTGTGTTGAATCAGGCCCTGCCCTTTGAGATGAGTGCTTAGGGAGTACCTCATAGCTCTCTTGATTGCACACACATTTTCTCACTTCAGCCCCTCTCATGGCTGCTGGAAACCTGGTGCATTCTGGGACTGGTAGTCTTTTATGTGAAAACTCTGTTTTCTTACTTCTACCAGAACTGACAGGTTGCTTGTTCAGAGTCACATCATCTTTTCTATAGCTCCTACCTGAGCTATGATAAGCTTCCTTATCACAGGCGTCATCGTGGATAACATTTTATAACCCTCCACCCAGTGTGCAGCGGCAGCCAAGAGAGCAAATAGAACATAAGAACATAAGATATGCCATACTAGGTCAGACCAAGGTCCATCAAGCCCAGTATTCTGTTTCCAACAGTGGCCAATCTAGGTCATATGTACCTAGCAGTTTCCCCAAGAGACACAAGTTCCACAATGCTTGTACTGGGTCAAGCATTGATATCTTCGGGCACTTCTTAATAATGGTTTATGGACCTTTCCTCCAGGAACTTGTCCAAACGTTTTTTAAACCCAGCTACACTAACAGCCTTTACTACATCCTCCGGTAACAAATTCCAGAGTTTGATTACACGATGAGTGAAAAAATATTTTCTTTTATTAGTCTTAAATAGTTTACCCTGTAGCTTCATTGCATGTCCCCTAGTCTTTCTATATTCTGATAACGTAAACAATCTATCTACTTTTACCCGTTCCACTCCGTTCATTAATTTATAGACTTCTATCATATCTCCCCTCAGCCGTCTCTTTTCCAGGTTAAAGAGCCCTAACCTTTTTAGCCTTTCTTCATAGGAGTATCCTTGCATCCCCTTTACCATTTTGGTGGCTCTTCTCTGAACCTTTTCTAATAACGCTATATCCTTTTTAAGATACGGCGACCAGAATTGCACACAATATTTAAGGTGCGGTCTCACCATGGAGCGGTATAGAGGCATTATAATATCTTTTGTTTTATTTTCCATTACTTTCCTTATGATACCTAGCATTCTATTTGCTCTCTTGGCTGCCGCTGCACACTGGGCCGAGGGTTTTAACATGTTATCCACAATGACGCCTAAATCTTTTTCCTGGGTGGTGGTTCTTCCACTTTCCAGGTCATTTATGAATATGTCAAAAAGCAGCGGACCCAGCACAGATCCCTGTGGTACACCACTATTCACCTTTCTCCATTGGGAAAATTGGCCATTTAGCCCAACCCTCTGCTTTCTATCTTTTAACCAGTTCCTGATCCACAGTTGTACACTGCCTCCTATCCCATGACTCTTTAGTTTTGGCAAAAGTCTCTGATGAGGGACCTTGTCAAAGGCTTTCTGAAAGTCTAGATACACTATATCAACCGATTTACCTTTGTCCACCTGTTTATTCACACTTTCAAAAAAACATAACAGATTAGTAAGACAAGATCTTCCTTGTCTAAAGCCATGTTGGCTGTCTCCCATTAGGCCATGACTATCTACATGCTGAGTAATTTTATTCTTTATGATGGTTTCTACCATTTTTCCCCAGTACTGACGTGAAGCTCACCGGTCTGTAGTTTCCCGGATCACCCCTGGAACCCTTTTTAAAAATTGGTGTTACATTGGCGATCCTCCAATCTTCAGGTATTAGAGATGATTTTAATGATAGTTCACAGATTACTAATAGCAAGTCTGCAATCTCATATTTCAGTTCTTTCAACACCCTTGGATGTATACCATCCGGCCCAGGTGATTTGCTACTCTTCAGTTTATCTAATAGTTGTAATACATCTTCCCGATGTATCGATATTTCCTTCAATTCTTCCACACCTTTAAATACCACTTCAGTCATGGGTAACATCCCTACATCTTCCTCAGTAAAGACCGAAGCAAAGAATTCATTCATTCTCTCCGCTATCGCCTTGTCGCTTCTTAGTGTCCCTTTAACTCCTCTATCATCTAATGGTCCAACCGACTCTCTCACAGGTTTTTTGCTACGAATGTACTTGAAAAAATCTTTATTTCGCGTTTTTGCTTCCACAGCAAGCTTCTTCTCAAATTCTCCCTTTGACTTCTTTATCAATGCCTTGCATTTGACCTGCCAGTGCTTGTGCTGTTTCCAGGTTTCGTCGATTGGCTCTTTTTTCCATTTCTTGAAAGATGCTTTTTTGGCAACAACAGCCTCTCTGATCTCACCTTTAAACCATGCTGGCAGAGGGACCACGTGATGCGTGAGTGAGGGTGGACGTGTCCCGCTCGCTCTGGTGCAGCCCCGACGCTTAATCAGCTAATTTATCTTGAATTTTTGGTAATTGCTTCCCTCCTCCTCCGGGGTCCTATCCACGAGATCTGGTGCAATTTGCGGTCCCCTTCTATCTCGTCTGACGATGCCTCTGGTACAGAAAAAGGACCGCAAAAGATCTGCACGAGCGGGGCCTTCATCTGCGGCCATGACACAGCCGGCCTCGCCGAGTGGGGACAGTGCCGACTCAGCGTCAGCAGAACTAGCTAAAGAGGTGGTCAAATTACTTGATCCCAAATTTGACCTCTTAATTAAAAAGCTGGACAGCATGGAAGAAGCTTTGACAGTTTTTGGGAACCGCATGGATGAAGTAGAGCTCCGCCTGGCGAGTGTGGAGGAAGGAGAGGGCGCCCGAGACAGAACAATTGCGGCCCAAAGGCAACAGCTGCAGGAGCTACAGCAGAAATTGGACGATCTAGAGAACAGATCCCGGCGCAACAACTTACGCATTGTGGGCATTGGCGAAGAAAAGCCAGAACGGGAGCTGTTGGCGTTTCTGGAACACTGGCTGCCGGAAGCTCTGGGCCTAACAGATCTAGTGGCCAACTTTAAAATTGAGCGGGCTCACCGGCTGGGTGCCCGCAGAGAGGCCTCTGAACGCCCCAGGGCTGTAATTCTGCGCGTTTTGAACTTCCAGCACAAAGTGCAAATCCTACAGGAATACAGGAAAAAAGGGGAGCTGTTGTTGGGGAACCGCAAGATCTTATTGTTCCAAGACTATTCAGCTCCCGTGGCGGCACGGAGAAGAGAGTTTGGCCCGACATGTGCAGAACTGTTTCGACGCCGGGTTAAATTTACTTTGGCCTTCCCGGCTACGTTGCGCATTACCTATCAGGGACAGAATCACGTTTTCGACACTGTGAGTGCGGCGCAACAATTTCTCACGAAATGGCCGACGCCGGACATGGCTGTTTGAGGCGCTGCTGGCTTTGGGTGCTTTGGAGAGCTAACATACTGGGATGACGTCCTCGCAGAGGCCCTCGGTTAGAGGCCCCTGCCTCCGGAGCTGATAAATGCTCTAATTCTGCGGTGGACTGTGAGCAGTGGACTTCCCTTGTTCTCAATTAATGTTTACTGTTTTCTTTGTGTTTTTTTTTATGATTACTTGTTCCTCTCTTGCTTCTTCATATGCCTTTTCTTATTTACTTTGCTTTTTTCCAGGCACTCGGATGCATCAGCTTGGTGGGCTGGCTGTCTAAGGTCTACTGTGGTTATGTTACCGAGTGGAGTTGATTGGGAGGGGGGGGAGGCTGCGGTTGGGGCTGCCCCACGGCATCACTTTAGGCTCTGACCTCAGTGTACTTAACTGAGGGCTAAGATGTGTTTGGTGGGTAGAGGACTTCGGGGGGGAAGAGGGGGGACTGGGGTAGGGGGTGGGGTAGGAGGGGTGGAGGAAGGCTGTAGGGGGTTTTGGGGGGGGAAGGGTAGGGACTGGGGTAGGGAATGGGGTGGGGGAGATGGAGGGGGAGGGGGAAGTCGTACTGAGCCCTAGTGGGGGAGACCGAGACCATATGTTCATTGTGAGGGAAATCACACATAGCTCCTGGGGCGACATGCTCCTGAGTTTGGCGCTATGGCTGGTTCAGTGCGGAGTGGAGGCTGGGCTGCCCCGCACACATAGTGGTACCACCAATGATGGCCAACTGGACACTCTGTTGCAGATTACTGCATGTCGTCTGATTTGAATTTTGTCACTTGGAATGTGGGGGGGGTTAACACACCAGTGAAACGTACAAAAATCTTGCAAGCCCTTAAACGATGCAAGGCCCAGGTAGCATTGTTACAGGAAACCCACTTAACCGCCACAGAACATGCTAAATTGCAGCGGGACTGGGTGGGGTCGGTTTATTTCGCCTCGTCGAACACGCGGCGGAAGGGAGTTGCCGTCTTAATTCATAAAGCCCTTTCTTGCGAAATTCTGGGCAGATATCTTTTTTTACACGCCAAAATACAGGGAGAGGAAATTTTTATTGGAAATGTCTACGCCCCCAATATTTATGACCATGGCTTTTTCCGGGATATTTTAACTAAAGTATTGGCTGCCCCAAAAATCCCGATCATCCTAGCTGGGGATTTTAACTGTCCCCGCGTTTGGATAAGTCCCGGCCCTCCTCGGAGCGGAAGTGGGACACTAAGGGAGTAGGGTTTCTATGTGAACTGGGAGAGTTGGTGGACACATGGCGTGTTCTGCACCAAGACAGCAGAGACTTCACACACCTCTCGCGCGCCCATAACACCTGGTCAAGAATTGATTATATTCTGGTATCGCGACAGTGGTTTTGGAAGGTCTGTAGTGTGGAGATAGAGCCCATTGTTGTGTCGGATCATGCCATGGTTTGTCTGAGTTGGCAGGGGGAGAGACTGGGGAACAGCAAGTGGGCTTTTCCTGGTCATCTTTGGAAGAAGCCGGAATTTGGTGACTATCTGCGGAAGTGCTGGTCAGAATATGTGCTGTATAATGAGGGGACAGCGAGTTCAGTGGCAACCTTTTGGGAAGCGGGTAAGGCCGTCCTACGAGGACATATCATAGCCTATGTCGCCGCAGAGAAGCATAGGGTTAATAATGATATTCTTAGACTGACTCGCGACCTCCGCAAGGCAAAGGCCCAGGCAATTCGACGGGCGAGCGGCGTCCCCCCATATGTGGATATCCAGAAGCAATTGAATGCCTTGTTGCAAGAGAGAGCAATCCAATCGCAACAGTATTACCGCCATCAATTTTTCCGCTACGGAGATAGGTCGGGCAAACTGTTGGCGCGGTTAGTAAGGGATAGGGCGGGTCCTCGTGGAGTGACGGTCATTCGGGATGCTGAGGGCCGGCAGCATACGCGAGGTGATGAGGTGGCCCGTGTGTTCCACTCCTTCTATGCGCAGCTGTATAGACAAGAAGATGGGGATGCCGATCAAGTAGCAGCTTTTCTGTAACGACTTTCCCTCCCTCGGCTTTCGGACGAGCATAGGACAGCGTTGAATCAACCGGTCACAGGGGGGGAGGTACAAAAAGCGATTCACGCTGGAACCCCACACAAGGCCCCTGGCCCTGATGGCTTTACCTTTGAGGCCTATAAGCTGTTGGAGATTGCGTGGGTGCCCACGCTAGTGGCGGTCTATGAGGAGGCGGGAGCCTCAGGCACGTTTCCGCGTGATATGCGCACTGCTAGTATTAGTTTGATTCCCAAAGTCGGGAAGGACCTAGAGGACCCGGCCTCCTATCGACCTATCTCTCTGATTAATGTGGACTTGAAGCTGTTTGCTTCGGTCCTGGTGAACCGGCTTCAATTGTTTCTACCAGCCTTGATCGGGAGCCATCAGGCGGGCTTCGTCAAGGGGCGGGAGGCTTCGAATAATATTGGCAGGGTGCTCTTGGGAATTGAGAAGTGTCTGCTTCATCGCGAACCACTGATCCTCGCCAGCTTGGACTCGGAAAAGGCGTTTGATCGGGTCTCTTGGAACTATATGTTCGCAGCCCTACAGAATTTTGGTTTTCAGGGGCAGTTCCCACAATGGATCCGGGCACTCTACGCTGATCCCCGAGCAGTTGTTGATACAGGAGGGGGGTCCTCCCAACCGTTTACCTTACACAGGGGGACGCGGCAGGGGTGTCCTCTTTCCCCACTATTGTATGTTCTCCAGTTGGAACCCTTGCTAGTTGCCATAGCTGAGTCTCCCCTTATACAGGGTATCGAATGGCGTGGGGGGGGGCATTAAGGTAAGTGCTTTTGCAGACGATCTTTTACTCTGCCTTACTGATCCTGAGAAGTCTTTGCCAGAGGCCCTACGCCTTATTGAGAGCTTTGGTAGTTTTTCGGGACTCCGCATTAATCGTTTGAAGTCCCTGGTTTTGGACGTGGATAATAGGTCGCGTCCAACGTGGTCGGGGGTCTTTCCACTAACTTGGGCATCTGGACCCATTCGGTACCTGGGTGTCTACATCCCGGCACATCCCCGGAGTCTCTATGAAGTCAATGTTCGGCCTCTCCTGCTGTCCACGATCGCTAATCTGCAGAAGTGGAAGGCTCATAAGAACATAAGAACATAAGATATGCCATACTGGGTCAGACCAAGGTCCATCAAGCCCAGTATTCTGTTTCCAACAGTGGCCAATCTAGGTCATACGTACCTAGCAGTTTCTCCCGCTCTCTCTCATGGGCCGGATAGCCCTAGTGAAAATGGTGGAATGGCCGCGTTGGCTTTACCTCTTACGGCAACTGCCTTTGTGGGTAACTCAGAGAGACTTAATGGAGCTGCATAAACGGTTGGGTTGGTTTATTTGGCAGTCGAAGCGGCCTCGGATAGCGTTGGCAGCGCTTATGCGCCCGGCAAGTGAGGGGGGTGTGGGTTGGACCTCCTCAGGACTTATAATCTTAGCTATCTAGTGCGCAGGGTAAGCGATCTAGTCATGGGTAGCGAGGAGCGCCTCCCGATATCTCTTCTCGATCAGGTCTCCGAATCCTGGCATCGCGTGTACTTGCTGCACTGCGGGGGCTCGTCGCTACCGGCGTTTTGGAAGGAGTCGACCTACTTACGGACGCTTCGATTGGTCTGGCGAATTGTCTGTCGCTCTCGTGGGCAGCGTTGGTCGACCACGGACTGCCTCCCTTTGCTTGGGAACCGTAGCTTTGTGCCTGGCAGAGGGGGGGGGGGGGAGTGGCTCGGGCCTGGCAGCGTGCCAGAGTGGAATACTTGGGACAGCTGCGGATGGAGGCCTCCGACCAATTAGATTCCTTCACGCAATTATGTGGGCGTTATCATTTGCAGAGGTCAACCTTCTATTTTTATCTGCAAGCTCGCCACTATGTGGCTAGCGTGGCAAGGGATGGATCGCCTGGTCTAGAACAACTAGTCTTTGGCTACTGATGGGCCGGCTGCAGGAGTCTACGTCTGCCAGTGCGCTGCGGGCTGAGTTGGCTCTCCCGGCAACTTTGCAATGTTTGTCTCCTCTGGTGACCCGCTGGAGGAGTGATGGGCTAGAAGGCCTTACAGTGGAGACTCTGGGACAGGCTTTTCGGCAGCTCAAGGGTCTGGTGGAGGCTGTGCGCTACCGTGAATTGCAATTTAAGTTGTTGTGGAGGGCTTATATCTCGGAGGTGCGGGCGAAACGGATGGGTATCGTGTCGGTGGATGTGTGCAGTCTCTGCAAGGCGGAGGTGGGAACCTTGTTACATAGATTTTGGTCCTGTCCCCTTATTCAATTATTTTGGGAGGGCGTTGGGAAAAAACATTGGTCATTGGACAGGAGTACAGTTTCCCCTTCACCCGCTTTGGTGCTTGTTCCACCTGGCTTGCCCGGGGGCCCAGGGTGCGCAACCCCAACGCAAGCTTTATGAGAAAGGTTTCTTAGTGGCCAAGCGCTGTATTTTACGCCATTGGCTGTCTGAGTTGGGACCGAGTTTGGAGGAATGGGAACGCCAACTGCGAGACTTAATGCAGATGGAGTGTCGCACAGCCAAACTGCTTGGGCCTAAGCCCTGGGAACGATTCCAAGCAATTTGGGAGCCCCTGTTTGGCTCTGTTAAGTGGGACTCAGATGAGCATTCAGAGGGCTGCCCTGGGAGTCTCGCGCTTTAGGGGCCTTGATAGGGGGGTGAGTATTGGATACGCCAGTATGACGAGCTGGGAGTGGTTCTCGTGATCTCTCTCTTGGGGTAAGTGGTAGGGCTTGGGGAAGTTAGGGGCGGGGGGGGGGGAGCTCATAGGGTGGGTGGAGGGGAGATGGGGGGGGGCCGGGGGAGTCTGGGAGGGGTGGATTTGCTCTTATGTTTTATTATTGTTGTTTGGGTCAGACCCCTGTGAATCTGCTTTTGCTTTGGGGTCCATCAGGGATCTCGAGTATATAGCTGCAACGGTTAGGGGTTACCCCCCTTTTCTGACTGTTACTTTCCTGTATGGCGTTTCCCGAGCAGGGTGTACCCTGCAGTTGAGTACTTTTCTATATTTCTCTGTTAGCCTTCTTACTTGTTCTGGTTTAGTAGCATGATGGACCTCCCTGGTTGGGAGGGACTCAGTCACTGTTTGTTTATATATGGAAAAAACAATAAAAATGATTTTACATAAACCATGCTGGCAGTTTTTTGGACTTCCTTCCACTTTTCTTAAAGCATGGAATACAGCTGTTCTGGGCTTCCATGATAGTATTTTTCAACAACACCCAAGCTTGATGTAAGTCTTTAACCTTTGCAACTGCTCCTTTTAGTTTTTTCTTAACTATTTTCCTCATGTTATCATAGTCTTCCTTTCGAAAGTTAAAAGGTAGTACTGTGGATTTCCTTACTATCCCTCCTCCACTAATTAAATCAAAGGCGATCATGCTATGATCACTATTGCCAAGTGGCCCCAACACCCTTATCTCTTGCACCAGATCTGGTGTTCCACTAAGGACTAGGTCTAATATGGCTTCCCCTCTGGTCGGTTCATGAACCAGCTGCTCCAAGAAGCAGTCATTTATGTCATCTAGGAACTTTATCTCCCTAGCATGTCCTGCCGTGACACTAACCCAGTCGATACCAGGGTAATTGAAATCACCCATTATTATTACCGAGCTGTAACTTATGTCAGCTTCCTTGATTTCTTTGAGCATTTCATCATCCATTTATTCATTCTGGCCAGGCAGATGATAGTACACCCCCACTGCCATTGCCTTCCTCTTTTTACATGGAATTTCAATCCAAAGAGATTCTACATCAAATTTTGTTTCCTGCAAAACCTTAATCCTTTCTGACTCAATGCCCTCTCTAACATAGAGCGCAACCCCTCCACCAATTTGATCAGCTCTATCATTACAATATAGTTTGTACCCAGGTATCACAGTGTCCCACTGGTTGTCTTCCTTCCACCATGTCTCTGATATTCCAATCATATCTAACCTCTCATTTAGTGCTATATATTCTAACTCTCCCATCTTATTTTTTAGACTTTTAGCATTTGCATACAAGCATTTTAGAGCCTGTTTTTTATTCATATTAATTTGGCTATTGGTAGACATGGGTAATTTGGGATCTTTAAGCTCTGTCTGCTTCGTACTCGAGGGCATTTGGGCTACTTTACTCTTTTTTGGAACCTCTCTGCTTTTGGTAGTATCCTTCAAGGATACATTCTTCCGAAGCATCCGCTCTTGGGCGATTGTCGGCTTTCCCCTATTATCTAGTTTAAAAGCTGCTCTCTCTCCTTTTTAAAGGTTAATGCCAGCAGCCTGGTTCCATCCCGGTTAAGGTGAAGCCCATACCTTCGGAAGAGCCCCTCCTTTCCCCAGAATGTACCCCAGTTCCTAACAAATCCAAACCCCTCATCTCTGCACCATTGTCTCATCCACGCATTGAGACTCTGGAGCTCTGCCTGCCTTTTGGGTCCTGACTATGGGCATCAAACTCCTAAATCCAGTTCTGAGAAAGTCAGCACTATGCTTGCCACTTAAGCCCCGTGATAACACTCTTACTCAAACCTTCTCGGACCTCATGCTCATCGAACACATGTCATTTCCTGCCCACGCGCTGCTGGTAATAGCCTTGATCTTGTCTCTGCTCTCAGCTCTTTCTTCATTCATGTCTTTCCTGGTTCCCTGGTCTGACCATCATTACATTCTTTTTACTGTCCAATTCTGCCCTCCCGCCGCATACTCTTCCCGGCCTCTCCCATACATCACACAGTCAGAACATCTTTTCCCATACTCTTGAACTCTTTCACCCCTTTGGTAATATTTTCCCATTGGACTTTCCCTCCCTTCCTGTTGATACTCAGGCCCAACTCTGTTATTCTATACTATCCACTGCCCTTGATAACATTGTCCCTCTTCGCTCCCACATCCGACCACCCAAGTGCAGTCAACCTTGGTTCCACCACGGTTTCTGTCTTCATCGTTGCAAGCTCCGCTGGGCGGAGCATCTCTCAAGGAATCATCCTTCCTCAGCGTCCCTTCAACATTTCAAGCATCTTCAACAGCATTATGTGTTATGTTATGTGTTTGTTTATTTAGCGCATGCCTTTCCTTGGGGAGATCAAGGCGAGTTACATTCAGATACAGTACTGTCAAATGATTCACATGGCCATGAAATCTTACTATTCCAATCTCATTTCTTCTTCCATAAACTCTACCCATCAGCTATATTTGGTTCTGACAGCTCTCTCTAAACCAACTACCGACGATCAATCCAGCACCTTAGATACCTTTCCCACTCCTCATCTTCTCGCTGATCACTTGCAGAATAAGGTTCTATCTCTACGGCCCTCCTTTGCAAACGTCCCCCAATCCTCAGGTATCTCCCTCCTCAACACCTGCCAATCCATCCGACCCACTACTCCCTTCCTCCAGGCCCTCCCTCAAACGTGATCTTCTTTTCTCCCAATTAATTCTATCAAAATTCTCAAGATCATCACATCATCCCATAAAGCTAACTGCCCTTCTGACCCAATTCCTTTGTCTTTGATTTCCACCCCTCACTGGCTCTGTTACCCCTGATACTATCAATCCTTAATAACAGTCTGTCTTTCCGTTGTTTTGGAAGCATGCCCTAATAAATCCTATCTTAAAAACCCATCCCTTGACCCCTCTGTTTCTGCATACTATCGTTGATTCTCCTCTCTTCCCTTTCTCTCTCAGTTACTTGAAAAATTGGTCTTTGCTCAGCTTTCTGTACACCTCAGCTCCACTCACGCCCTTCACTCCCATCAATCTTGTTTTCATCCTGGGCACAGCACAGAGACTATCCTTCTTTCCTTCTAGAGTGAATTATATGAATCCCACGATCACGGTGATATCTCTGTCATGGTTTCTCTTGATCTTTCTTCGGCTTTGATCTTGTAGACCACATCACTCTTCCATGCCTTCCAATTTTGGCCTTCATGGCATGATAGTTTATTGGTTTCGATTTTTCCTCTCCCACTTGTCCTTTTCTGTCTCTGTTGGTACCTCCTCCTCCTCTTCTCACCCCGTTCTCTCCAGGATCTCCCGGGTTCTGTGTTGGCTTCTCTTCTATTTTATATCTTCTTGATTTCTCTCACTCTCTTGGTAGTCCAGGTGGATGGATCTACTATCCTTCCTGTTCCCTCGGCCCACAATCTAGGGGTTATCTTTGACACCTCCCTCTCCTTCTCCGATCATATCCAGCTTGTAGGTAAGACGTGCCGCTTCTTTCTCTACAACATCAGCAAAATATGCCCCTTCCTCTCTGAACGCACTACCAAAACGCTTATCCACTCTTTAATCTCCTCTCGCCTCGACTACTGCAACCTACTCCTCGCTGGTCTCCCTGTGAGCCACCTCCTTCCCCTTCAATCTATACAAAATCATACTGCTCGACTAATCTTCTGCCAGCCTCACCATGCCCACATTACTCCTCTTCTCAAATCACTTCACTGGCTCCCTGTCCTATTCCGCATCCAATTCAAGCTTCTCCTGCTGACCTATAAATGCATTCACTCTATGATCCCTCAATACCTCTCATCTCTTATCTCTCCCTACATCCTCGCTTGAAATTTGTGCTCTGCCAACAAATTACTTCTATCAATGCCTTTCACCCGCATCGCCAACTCCCGACTGTGCTCCTTTCACCTTGCTGCACCATACGCCTGGAACAGGATACCTGCGTCTGTGTGCCAGGCATCCTTCCTGGCCCTCTTCAAATCCAGGTTGAAGACCCACCTCTTCACCGTTGCATTCAGATCCTGACCTCCATCCTCATCTTATCCTGACCCCCATCTACGTTTATGAGCAAACCTTAGACCAAACTATACCACACCCTACGTTCAGCTGAACTGACTAATGGTCTGTACTGTTCTAAATAGATTGTAAACTCCGATGAGCTTGACTCTGATGGGCAGGGACTGTCTCTTGTATGTTGGCTACCTCTTGTAGGTTAGCTGGGCAGCGCTGTGTGCGTGGCGCTTTACAAGTGCTGAATAGTAGTAGTAGTAGTGGTACAGCAACATGATATTTTGGCTCATTACTACGCTGCTGAAATTATTCTGCTCCACCACACTGACCCAGCTGCCCCTGATCCGTTGTGAGCACGTCACTCCCATTTTAGTGCGTTATCATTGGCTTCCTATCAAATACCAGCTTCAATATAAACTTCTGACACTGGTCCACCGAGTGCTGCATACAGGTTCCCCCGTCATCTTTCCGACGTTTTCCTCCTCCATGTACCACATCACATCCTCCGCAATATCCACACGAACCACCTACACCTTCCCTCTGCTTCTCAGGCCTAGCTAGAATCCACCCATTCCTCAGCTTTCTACTTCCTAATTCATTGATTTAGCAACTTTTTATACTGCTCTATCTACCAGTCACAGCGGTGTGCAGGTAACAGGTTTAACAAGTATAACTTTACATAGGATGTAGGTAATAAAATATAAGTTAATTAAACCAGATGACGTAACATGTGACTTAGAGTGTGTAAACAGGAGAAATGTGATAGTAGGACTAGGCATTAACATTTAACAATAACAGGTGATAATGAGGGAAATTTTATGATACCTGGTTCATATCTGAGGAGATGTGACAGTGGGGAGAACAGGGAAAATAGCGAGAGTCCTGAATGGTTGGCAGGAAGATGAGTGAGTAACTAGAAAATATGATCCTATCACCCCTCTTTTCCTTCAGCAACACTGGCCACCTTTCCCCCACCGTATTCACTAGAAGATTCTCATCCTAGAGCACAAGCCTGCCCCTCACTGTCTCTCTGCGCTCACCATCCCCTGTGTCCCCCGTCGCACCCGTCGTTCCTTAAGTGACAATTGGCTGGTTCTTCCAGCCCCCAATCGAGTGAAATATGAGTCTACCCGGCGCTCAGCTTTCTTCTGCACCGCTCCCGCTCTCTGGAACTGTCTCCCGCCTCATCTACGTCTTTTCCTAAATTTAAATCCCTGTTAAGGACAGACCTTTACCCCCCGGCTTTGATCTAGCTGACGTCTGGGATGCCGCTTAGGCTGCATGGACCTGGACATCTGCGATCTGCTGAACTATTGTGAATTGCTGGGCACTGCTGGTATATTCCCCTACTTTTGGGCTGACTCCCTTTCTGCTGCTCCTTATCCCTCTGTCCTGTCAACAATTGTAATTCATTTCTCTCCCTGCCCTGGGCTTGTTTCCAGTCCCCCTTATTGTTAAGATTGTGAACTGCTCTGTATGCACCCGCCAAGGGCGGTATATTAAAAGTAATAAACGATAACTAGGTGTCAGATGTGAAGTGTTCTAGGAAGCGGTGGGATTTTAGTTGGCGGGTTTTTAGTTCCTTGGTCCGGCTTCCTGGAAAGCAATACCCTCTGCCCTCCGACTCGAACCTTCCTATTCTCAGTTTAAACTCTTCTCTGCCACACTGCATTTGACCTGCCCATTGCATGATCGCACCCAGGGCCTCTATTGTAAGTTTCTCTCCCTCGCTCTTTCCCTCCTGGTGTGAATGCTCGATCCTTTCCTGGCAGGAACTGGCCTTCCTTCTCTCCTATCTCTGATTCTAACTTGTTTTACATTTGTACCCCGCCCTGCTGCACTAAGGGAAAAGCCGTCTGTCAAACCCCAATAAACAGCAACATCAACATAAACGCAGCAGTGAGGCGAAACAGGACTGAGGCATCTGCTGAGCTAAACTATGAGCTGAGTTTTCTAGGGAGAGGCACACACGCCCTCCTCTGGCGCATAAGTAGAGGAAACGAAACTGAAACTAAAGGTTATTCTCCATTTCTCAGGATCATGGCTGCAGGGAGCACGGCTGAGAGTCTGCAGGAGGAAGTTTCTTGTCCCATCTGTCTGGATTATTTTACAGACCCCGTGATTACAGACTGTGGCCACAACTTCTGCCGCTCCTGTATCACTCAGGCCTGGGAGGGTTTAGATACAAACCTCCCCTGTCCCCAGTGCAGGGAAACATCTCGGCAGAGGAACCTGAAGCCTAACAGGCAGCTGGGGAATGTCATAGAAATGCTGAAAAAACTTCCTCAGTGCTCGGTCAGAAGACAAGAGGAAAATCTGTGTGAGGAACATGGAGAGAAACTGAAGCTGTTCTGCAAAGAGGATCAGAGACTGATCTGTGTGGTGTGTGACAGATCCCGGGATCACAGATCTCACCCCGTGATCCCCATAGAGGAGGCCGCGCAGGAATACAAGGTGTGTGTAAGTATCTTTAATATCACAGGGTGTCCCAGAGTCACAGATCTCACCCCATGATCCCCATAGAGGAGGCCGCGCAGGAATACAAGGTGTGTGTCAGTATATTTATTATCACAGGGTGTCCCAGAGTTACAGATCTCACACCGTGATCCCCATAGAGGAGGACGCGCAGGAATACAAGGTGTGTGTCAGTATATTTATTATCACAGGGTGTCCAAGGGTCACAGTTCTCACCCCATAATCACCATAGAGGAGACTGTACAGGAATACAAGGTGTGTGTCAGTATCTTTATTATCACAGAGTGTCCGAGGGACACAGATCTCACCCCATGATCCCCATAGAGGAGACTGAGCAGGACTACAAGGTGTGTGTCAGTATGTTTATTATCACAGGGTGTCCGAGGGACACAGATCTCACCCCATGATCCCCATAGAGGAGGCCGTGCAGGAATACAAGGTGTGTGTCAGTATCTTTATTATCACAGGGTGTCCCGGGGTCACAGATCTCACCCCGTGATCCCCATAAAGGAGGCCGCGCAGGAATACAAGGTGTGTGTCAGTATCTTTATTATCACAGGGTGTCCGAGGGACACAGATCTCACCCCGTGTCCCCAAAGAGGAGGTCGCGCAGGAATACAAGGTGAGTGTCAGTATCTTTATTATCACAGGCTGTCCCAGGATCACAGATCTCACCCTGTGATCCCCATAGAGGCGGCCGCGCAGGAATACAAGGTGTGTGTCAGTATCTTTATATCACAGGGTGTTCCAGGGTCACAGATCTCACCCCGTGTCCCCATAGAGGAGGCCGCGCAGGAATACAAGGTGAGTGTCAGTATCTTTATTATCACAGGGTGTCCTGGGAGTCACAGATCTCACCCCGTGATCCCCATTTAGGAGGCCGTGCAGGAATACAAGTTGTGTGTCAGTATCTTTATTATCACAGGGTGTCCCAGAGTCACAGATCTCACCCTGTGATCCCCATAGAGGAGGCCATGCAGGAATACAAGGTGTGTGTCAGTATCTTTATTATCACAGGGTGTCCTGGGGTCACAGATCTCACCCTATGATCCCCATAGAGGAGGCTGCGCAGGAATACAAGGTGTGTGCAGTATCTTTATGATCACAGGGTGTCCCAGGGTCACAGATCTCACCCCGGGATCCCCATAGAGGAGACTGTGCAGGAATACAAGGTGTGTGTCAGTATCTTTATTATCACAGGGTGTCACAGGGTCACAGATCTCACCCCGTGATCCCCATAGAGGAGGCCACGCAGGAATACAAGGTGAGTGTCAGTATCTTTATTATCACAGGGTGTCCCAGGGTCACAGATCTCACCCCGTGATCCCCATAGAGGAGGCCGCGCAGGAATACAAGGTGTGTGTCAGTATCTTTATTATCACAGGGTGTCCCAGAGTCACAGATCTCACCCGTGATCCCCATAGAGGAGGCCGTGCAGGAATACAAGGTGTGTGTCAGTATCTTTATTATCATAGGGTGTCCCGGGGGTCACAGATCTCACCCCGTGATCCCCATAGAGGAGGCCTGTGATGCTGCAGACCCTCTGAGAAGAGAAGAAAGTGTTTTAAACACAGGAAAAGTCAAGCACAAGCTGCAATATTACGAGGAACCAGATAGGGGGAGCAAGAGGGACATCCTAGGTCAGTGATGGCTAACCCTTTTGAGCCCGAGTGCCCAAACTGCCGCACAAAACCAAAGAATTTCCTCAAAGTGCCAGCACGTCAATTAAACCTTAACAACAAGATTTTAGTATCTAAAAACTCTTTATAAAGTTGCCTGAACTATGTAACATCATTTGTAAAGTTTGGAATCTTTGTATTGTCAGAGAATCAATTTGATTCACAATCCTTTGGTTTTCATTTCAATTTATTGGCAATTTATAATGTTTTAATGATTTCATTCAATTTAGAAACAGGAAGGCAATAATTAAACTGGGAACCCCAAAAGCCAAACTTGGAATGTACAACAACACTGTAGAAATAAAACTATAAATTAATTTCCTCTTGTACTAAACAAAGCACAGACACTAATGATGCACATTTCCCAGAGCTGACATATTCCAGTTAATAAATTCAAAATAAAGAGATATCTTTGTACCTTTTGTGCATTTTTTTCAGTTGCAATTGTTCCAGCCACTTTCTTCTGGTTTATTTGTGTCTTCTGCTATCTCTCCATCGTCTGCTGTCCATTTCTCCTTTCTTCTCTTCTAGTTTTTTTCCATTCTCTCTCTTCATCTGCTTTAACATAATAATCTTTCTCCTTTTTTAGTCTCCCAATACCCGGCCAATTGTACATTTTTCTTCCCTCCCACACAAAATATTTTTCCCCTCTCCATTTCACTCTCCCAGCCCCATCCCCTTCTAATCTCCCCCAACATCAGCTCCCTTTTAATTCCAGCCCCACCCAGTATCCGCTCCCTTCTAGTCCCCACATCAGCCCATTTCCAGTCCTGGCCCCCCATCAGTCCATTTCCAATCCTATCCGAGTCCCTTCATCAGCTCATTTCCAATACCAGCCTCCCATCAGCCCATTTCTAGTCCTTTCCTAGCCCCACCATCACTCAGCCCATTTCTAATCCAAGCCCCCCATGAGCCTACTTCCAGTTCTAGCCCCTCCATGAGTCCATTTCAATCCAAGCCCCCACCACAGCCCATTTCCAAACTTAGCTCCCCCAACACCCAATTCCCAGTCCTATCCTAGCCCCTCCATCAGCCCATTTCCTGTCCTAGCTCCCTCCCCTAAGAGCCCATTCCAAGCCCCCCTTCCCATCAGCTATTTGCAGTTCAAGCCCCCTTCCACTCAGCCCATTTCCATTCCAAGTCCCCCTCCCCATCAGCTATTTGCAGTTCAAGCCCCCCACTTCCCCTCAGCCCATTTCCATTCCAAGCCCCGTCCCCATCAGCTATTTGCAGTTCAAGCCCCCCACTTCCCCTCAGCCCATTTCCATTCCAAGCCCCGTCCCCCATCAGCTATTTGCAATTCAAGCCCCCTTCCACTCAGCCCATTTCCAGTCCTAGCAACCCCCCCAACCCATTACCAGTCCTAGCCTCCCATAGCCCACTCCCAGTCCTAATCCCACCAGCCCATTTCCAGTCCTAATCCCCATCACCCCATTTTCAGTTTAAGCCCCCTCATAGCCCATTACCAGTCCTAACCCCCATCAACCCACTTCCAGTCCTAATCCCACCAGCCCATTTCCAGTCCTAATCCATCACCCAATTTTTAGTTTAAGCCCCCCCATAGCCCATCACCACTCCTAAACCCCCCCAGCACCCAGCACCACTCCTACCCCCCCAGTGCCCATCACCACTCCTAACCCACCCCAGTGCCCATGAAGACTACTATTCCCCCCCTGTGACCATCACCACTCCTAACCCCCCCGCGCCCAACACCACTACTAATCCCCCCGCAGCGCCCATCACCACTCCTAATCCCCCCGCAGCGCCCATCACCACTCCTAACCCCCCCAGCCCAGCCCAGCCCAGCCAAAATTTAAAATAAAAAAAAGCTGTCTTCTGCCGCTTCCGGGGCCGCCGCGGCAGAATCGAGTGTGCCGCGGGGCCCCCCCTGTGCCTGGCAGAGCCTGCCCTCCAGATCCTGCCTTCCCCGGTATCAGCTCCCTGTTTCCAGCTTGTCACACGCGCCGGCTTTCAGAGCGCGAAGGGAACTAGTTTCCCTTTCGCGGCTCTGTTAAGCCCGCGGGGGCTGATGGGAACTTCCCATCAGCCCCCGTGGGCTTAACAGAGCAGCGAGGGAGAAACTCTCCCCTCGCGCTCTGAAAGCCGGCGCGTGTGACAAGCTGGAAACAGGGAGCTGATACCGGGGAAGGCAGGATCTGGAGGGCAGGCTCTGCCAGGCACAGGGGGGGCCCCACGGCACACTCGATTCTGCCGCGGCGGCCCCGGAAGCGGCAGAAGACAGCTTTTTTTAATTTTTTAAAATGCGGACCTTCCCGCGTGCCAGCTGCAAGGCCTTCGCGTGCCACAGCTGGCACGCGTGCCATAGGTTCGCCATCGCTGTCCTAGGTCATGAGGTAATGCCAGCCAGCTTCCAATCAAGGAAGAGAGGAGTACCTCTTAAAGAGAGTCTGGAAGACTGGAGAGAAGAAGGAAGACGGCCAGAAGCAGCAGAACGGCCAGGACGGGCAGAACCAGCAGGATGGGCAGGACATCCGAATGAATGGGCAGGATATCCAGAAGAAGCAGTAACCCCTGGACAAGGGTTTCGCAGGAGGCAGCAGCAGACGCAGTGGCTTGAGGAAAGGAGCAACCGTGGAGAAGGTGGGATAGCTCCATCCAGAGTGAGTGCTTTCCGTCCAGAGAAGCAAAGGTGTGGCTGTGACTGTGGTCTAAAGCCAACAGAAGGACGGTTGGAGAACCTAAGGCCTATTGCTCAGGCCAGGCAGGATCCCGGCCGGAGTAGGCCTCAAACCTCACCGGGAGTAGACAAGCCAAGGAGAAAAGGTAACCCATGTTTAACTGAAAGTAGGTTGCAGACTGCTGGTATACGGGGAGGACAGGGAGCAGAGGAATACTGTCCGTATGAAACTGCTTATGAGATAAGGTGCAAGAAACACGTACCGAATAAGAGACTTATTAATGACAAAGCTTTGCATGAAGCTAAGATAAAACACTTGCGAAAGGAAGACGGTTCCCAGTATAGGAGGGCGCAGGACCGACGCCCTACATTCAACCCTGAGCATTGGGAGGTTGTACAGAGGATATATAAAAAGCCTGATTACAATTTGCCAGCAAGTACTGACTTGGTTTCAGAGGCTTCAGAAGGGGAACCGATGCAGGTGGAATTTGCTTCAGATACCGAGATGGACTGTAGTTATTGTAAGACAGGAAGCCTGGAGTCCTTGCTTAGCACATAAGCTCTATCTTGGGGAATAGAGACTGTTTGTTTTGATACACCATTTATTGTGAAGATAACAGCTTTGCTTTAACGTCATGTTTTACTTTTTCTTTAACCTGAAGTAAGGAACTTCTGTTGATGTTTTTGTCCAAGCATATGAACCTTTTTGCAAGAAAGGGAAATAAATGCCTTTGTTTTCCCTCCACTCGGATCTTTGTATTCTTTGGGATTTTGGTAACAAAGGAAGCTACCAGGGCTGAAAGTCCCTGGGCCCTGTAAGACATTAGCCAAACCCAACCTCATATATTTTTATGTTCAACCCTGTGACAGGCCGCGCAGGAATACAAGGTGTGTGTCAGTATCTTTATTATCACAGGGTGTCCCTGGATCACAGATCTCACCCTGTGATCCCCATAGAGGAGCGTACACTTAACAGCAAACATTTAGACAGTACACTTAACAGTATTTAGATAGTACAATTGAGGGTTAACATTTAACAGGAGGGTATTTAATAACTTGGTATGATAAACTTGTGTGTATGGATAGGATGAGTGTGTGCTTAGTTGGTGGAGGAAGTAGTGTATCTGTTTAGGTAGGGGATGTTGCTGAATGCTGATATGTTTCTATAAATAAGAATGTTTTGAGGTCTTTGCGGAAGTCTGTAAGGTCATCTAATTCCCTCAGGCTCGTTGGGAGGGAGTTCCATAGTGTGGATGCCAGTAGTGATGGAGCTCTTTTTGAAGTTGTTTGTGTGCCAATGATGTTGTTCTGATTGGTTCTTCTTGGTCTATTGCTGATGTCTCTTGTTATGACGTTTTTGGAGTGCGTCTGCTGAGAGATGGTGAATGACTTTGAAGATGATCGTGATTGTTTTGTATTTAGCTCTTGTCACCATTCGGAGCCAGTGTAGTTGTAGGATGGGGGTGATGTGCTCGGTCCTTGGTGTGTCTGTAATGATGCGTGCTGTGGTGTTTTGTACCATCTGTAGTGGGTGGAGAGTCTGCTCAGGTAGTCCTTGATATAGTGAGTTTCCGTAATCAAGCAGTGGTGTAATGAGTGCTTGGCACACTGTGCGGAAGTGATTCTGACGGAGCATTGGTTTGATTTGTCTGATTGTCCTCAATCATTGATAGGCCTTGTTTGCGGTTTTGGTGATGTGGGATTTCAGGTTCAGAGCTCTGTCTAGTGTGATGCCCAGATACTTAACTTCTTCTTTGACTACTATGTGTTTGTCTAGGATGTTGATGGTTTGTGGAGGTATGAAGGTGGAGTTCCTGGTGACGAACGTTGCCTCAGTTTTATCCTAATTGACGGTTAAGTTGTTGGCTGTGAGCTAATTGTTCATGTCTTCAAGGCATTTGGTTATTGTTGTGGTGTTTAGTGCTAGTAGGTTGATTGGAGCATACACCATGATGTCGTCAGCATAAATGTGATAGTGAAGTTTGTGGTTCTTGATGATATTGCATATGGGCTGTATGTAGATGTTAAAGAGCATTGATGATAGGGCTGAGCCTTGGGATATTCCCTGCGTGACAGGGAATTGTATTGATTTCTTTTGGTCGCATTTGACCTGTTGCGTTAGCCCTTCAAGGGATGACGTGAACCAGTTCACGGCATTCTTGCATAGTCCTATCTGTTGTAAGCATTGCAGTTGCTTAGTGTGGGACACAGTGTCGAAGGCTGCCGAGATGTCCATGAACACTAACAGGAAGCCGTTTTTTGTGTTGTCTATTCCTCTTAGGAGATTGTTGAAGAGGGAGGTGAGTAGTGTTTCTATGCCGTGTTGGGGCTTAAATCCATGCTGATGGATGTCCAGTGGGGCATTTATGTCAATATGGTCCTGAAGTTGCCTTTGTGCTGCCTTTTCCATGATTTTAGCAAGGAATGGCAGGCTGGAGATAGGACGCTATGATTTTGGTTCGGAGGGGCTCAGATTGCTACTTTTAAGTATTGGTCATATCATTGCGTGCTTTAGTGGTTGCGGCATGTATCCTTGTTGGAGTGAATCTTTTGACGATTTTTTGAATGTGTTGAGAGAGTTGGCTTTTTGTAACTTTGAGCCACGATACTGGGCATGGGTCTGATGGTGAAGTTGTTGTGTTTAGTCCAGATATAATTTCTTCTATTTGCTGCTTTGTTGGTATGTTGAAGCTCTCCCATGTTTGATGTTTTTTTATCATATAATCATTTGTTTGTGGTATAGTAGAGCATGTTTGGTTGGTGTTTTTTGACATAATGTAATCTGCATATTTTTGTGGGTCAAGATGGTGGGTACTTTGTTGCGTGTCGTCCTTAGTGAGCTTTTGGACAATGCTAAAGAGTTCTCTTGGTCTGTTAGTAGAATTCATGATTGGGTTGGTATGGTGTTGCTGTTTATGTTCATTTATTAGATTGTTATATTCCAGTTGTTTGTCTTTGTATTGGGTTAGGAGGTAGTGTGATTTGTTCCGCCTCCATTTTCTTTCCAGTCTTCTGAGTGTGCGTTTTGCAACTCTGATTTCATGTGAGTACCATGGGGCGTTGGATCTCTTTCTTGTTTGTGGTTCTTTGATGACTGGGACAGATGCTGCGTTGGATATTATTGTATTCCATTCTTCTATATTTAGGTCAAGGGTGTCGTGCTTCTGCTGAAGTTGTGGAGTGATTTAGTTTATAAATGAGTCTCTGTTAAATGTTTTGAACCGTCTAGTTCAGTGGTTCTCAAATTTTTTGTACCGTGACCCCTTTTACCATTGGTCAACTTGTGGTGACCCCCAATGATAAAATCAAATACGTCTCTCTTCCTTTATCGTTAACGCATTGTCGCTGTAATCATTTGTTGAATTATTAATATTTTATAGGCCTTTGCAATATGTTTTTATTTATAAAATTTACTTATTTAAACCACAATAACAAGTAACAATATTTGATTTCAAAATTGATGATTTTGTAGTCAAATCACTAATATGAAATAAAATTATTTTTTTCTACCTTTGTTGTCTGACCAATTTATTCTCTGATCATGCTGGTCCCGATCTGAGGCTTCTGCTTTCCTGTCTTCTCTTAGCTCTCTTTCTGTGGTTTATGGTCCATCTGCCATTTCTTATCTCTTCTTTCGTTTTCTTCACTTCTTTCCATCAGCCTATTTCCAGTCCCAGTAAGAGTGGAGGAGTGGCCTAGTGGTTGGGGCAAGGTACTTCAGGCCGGAAGGTCGGGGGTTCAAATCCCACTAGAGGACAGCAACCTTGGGCTGGAAGGACTGGGGTTTCTAGTCCCACAGGTGCTCCTTGTGGTCTTGGGCAAGCCACTTAACTCTCCATAGCCCATGTTCCCTGTAAAATAGTTATCTGCAAGTTATAATGCCCTGTTCAATGTAATTTCAGTTTGTTCAATGTAAACCACACTGATGCAGAATAGCGCGGTATATAAGAGAATATAAATAAATAAATGAATAAACCCTCCCCAGTATCAGCCCCTTTCCAGTCCTCACTCCCAGTACCTTCCAATGTCAACTTGCGTTCCCATGACTGCCACTGGTGTCCATTCCCTTCCAGTCCCCCTCCTTCCCCACTGACCATTCCCTTCTAGTACAAATACCATGGCAGCCCCTCTCCGATCCACTCCCTTCCAGTTCCATTCTCCCATCCCCTCATATCAGCCCATTTGTAGCCTTAGCCCCCAGTTTCTTCCAGGGCCAGCAGCTCTATCCTCCCCTCCACACAATCTGCCCATTCCCAGTCGAAGCCCCCAGTCAGCTCGCTTCCAGTGCTAGTCCCCCCTCAACCCCATTACCAGTGCTAGCCTCCCCTAATCAGCCCAATACCAATCCTACCCCCCATCAGCTCATTACCAGTCCTAGCCTCCCCTAAGCAGCTCATTTCCAGTGCTAGTACCTCCTCAACCCCATTACCAGTGCTAGCCTCCCCTAATCAGCTCATTTCCAGTGCCAGTCACTCCTCAACCCCATTACCAGTGGTAGGCTCCCCTAATCAGCCCATTACCAGTCCTACCCCCCCCCCATCAGCCCATTTCCAGTCCTAACCTCCCGAACAGCTCATTTCCAATGCTAGCCCCCCATCAGTCCATTATTAGTACTACCCCCTATCAGCACATTACCAGTCCCAACCCCTCCCTTGATCAGTCCATTCCCAGTCCTAGCCTTCCCTAATCAACCCATTACCAGTCCTAGCCCCCATCTGCCCATTATTAATCCTAACCTGCATTGTCTCTCCCCTCTATCCAGCATTTATCCCCCGTCCGTCCAGTATGTCCCCCAGTCTCTTCTCTTTGTCCATGTCAGCCCCCCTCTGTCCATGTCACACCCCCTCCCTTCCTCCAACCATCCATCAATGTCAGCCCCCCTCCTTCCCTCCATCTCTCCATGTCAGCCCTCCCTCCATGTCAGCCACCTCCCTCCCTCCATGTCAGCCCCCTCCCTCCCTCCATGTCAGCCCCCCCTCTGTCCATCCAGCCATCAGCTCTCCCCTCCCTCCATGTCAGCCCCCCTCCCTCCCTCCATCCAACACTCAGCTCTCCCCTCCTTCCATGTCAGCCCCCCTCCCTCCCTCCATCCATCCCTCCATGTCAGCCCCGTTGCAGGTTCCCTGCCCCCTCCTTCCCTCTCCCTGTCTGCTTGCTACTGCCCTGTTCTTCTGCAGCCGCGGCTCCCTGCCTCTTAGGGAACCGCGGCTGTACCTGTGAGTGAAGTCGCTGCGGAGCTTTTCTGTCTCTCGATGGGCTTCGTGCAGCATGCCATTGTCTCGCCTCCAAAGGAAGTGGTAAAACAACTTCCTTTGGAGGCGGGACAATGGCATGCTGCACAGAGCCCATCGAGAGACAGAAAGGCTCCGCAATGGCTTCACTCACAGGCACAGCCACAGTTCCCTAAGAGGCAGGGAGCCACGGCTGCAGAAGATTGGAGTCTTGTCAGTTTGCCACTGCCAAGAAGCGGACTCGGCAGCGGCAGCAATTTGTGCGCTTTTTTTTTTTCAACAGCGGAGTGAAGCGACCCCCTCTGAATCCTGTGGCGACCCCCGTGGGGGTCGCGACCCACAGGTTGAGAACCGCTGGTCTAGTTATTCGTTCATCTTCTTTGCGTTGTGCGGGGTTATTCAGGGTTACGGTGAATTCAATCACATGGTGGTCTGACCAAGGGACTGGCGTGATTGTTGGTTTTGTGGTCTTGTTTTGTTTCACTAATTGCATTGGCATGAAAACCATGTCCGGCATTGTACCATGCTGGTGTGTTGGGGCGTTGATTGTCTGGCAGTATTTTAATGACTCCATGGCTTTTAGGAACGCTGTGGTTTCTCTGGTGGGTGCAGATGTTAGGTTGTAGTCTCCTAATGCAATGAGGGGTTTGTGTTTTCTGTTAGGTGCACATATAGTTTCAATTACTGTGGCTAGGTGTTCAGTTGTGGTTCCAGGTGGTCTGTATATGAGGGAGATGCTTATGTATTTGTTGGCTATCGTGAGTGTGTTAGATTCAATAGTGTTAGTGGTGGTGATCGTTTTGAATCTGTATTCCTTTCTGGTAAGTATTAGTACTCCTCCTCCTCTCTTTTGTGCTCTGATGCAGTTAAATGCCGAGTATCCTGTTGGGTTATTTGGTTTAATATGACCTGGTCTGAGTCATCTAGCCAGGTCTCAGTGATGCATATTATATCCAGCTTCTTGTCTTGGATTAGGTCAAGGATAGTATTTGGTTTGTTCCTGATAGATCTGGCATTTAGTAGAGCACACCTGATGTTTGTTGTTATGATTGGGTTTGTGTGTTCATTATCTGTATGGTGAATGGGTGTGTTACATGTGGCATTGTAATGTTTGTGTGCTGTATTCTTTGGTTGTTGGCGTTCTTTGGATATGTTTGATGTTACTGTGCACCTGGATTGGGTGGTATGTAGGTTGATCAAGGGGATTTGCTGGTTGTGTCTGATGTTATGTGTGCATGGTGCAAACATGTGGAGGAGTGTGAGGTAGTCCATGAGGTAGTGGGTAGTGGAGTGCATTTTATAAGTTGTATTTTATTGACCTGGGAATATGTTTGTGTTTTAATGACATGGGCTCAACTTGAGTTGTGTCCTATAGGTGCAGCTTTATGTTGTTAGTGGTGTCTTTATTTTATGTGTTGTGTTACTTGTGATTGGTTAGTAGACTAGCTATGTAGTGATCACCATAGAGGGTACCACACAGGAATACAAGGTGTGTGTCAGTATCTTTATTATCACAAGGTGTCCCGGAGTTGCAGATCACACCTCATGATCCCCATAAAGGAGGCCGCGCAGGAACACAAGGTGTGTGTCAGTATCTTTATTATCACAGGGTGTCCCGGGGTCACAGATCTCACCCTGTGATCCCCATAGAAGAGGCCGTGCAGGAATACAAGGTGAGAGTGCATGCCCCCCCACCAACCCCCTGAAAAAAAGATGTATCACAGCTTCAGTTTTAGGTTTTGGGGCCTCATTTATTAAGATGGTTTTTCCATGTTCTGTTGGGATAAAAACTTAATATCTCAGGCTATTAATGGGCTACTGCACAGTGCCAACAGGCCAATACAAGGCAGTGCCCCCTCCTCCTCCCTCTCTCACCACCCTCACTGACCCTTTAAGCTACTCCTATGTGTGGTGCAGAGGTGGCGGTGCCTGTGTATGTGCACATATGTGTGTGGTGCAGAGGTGTGTGTGTGTGTGGTGCAGAGGTGAGGGTGCCTGTGTGTGTGGTGCAGAGGTGAGGGTGCCTGTGTGTGTGTCGTGTGCCTGTGTGTGATGCAGAGGTGTGTGTGTGTGGGTGTAGTGCAGAGGTGGGGGTGCCTGTGTGTGTGTGTCGGGTGCATATGTGTGGTGCAGAGGTGTGTGTGTGTGGTGCAGAGGTGAGGGTGCCTGTGTGTGTGTTATATGTGTATGTGTGGTGCAGAGGTGTGTGTGTGTGTGGTGCAGAGGTGAGGGTGCCTGTGTGTGTGTCTTGTGCGTGTGTGTGGTGCAGAGGTGTGTGTGTGTGTGTGTACGTGTGTGTGGTGTGGAGGTGTGTATGTGTGTGTGTGTGGTGCAGAGGTGAGGGTGCTTGTGTGTGTGTCGTGTGAGTGTGTGTGGTGCAGAGGTGTGTGTGTGTGTGTGTGTGTGGTGCACAGGTGGCAGTGCCTGTGTGTGTGTCGTGTGCGTGTGTGTAGTACAGAGTTTGTGTGTGTGTGTGTGTGTGTGTGTGTGGTGCAGAGATGTGTGTGTGTGGTGCAGAGATGGGGGTGTGTGTGTGTGGTGCAGAGGTGAGTGTGCCTGTGTGTGTGCCATGTGTGTGTGTGTGGTGCAGAGGTGTGTGTGTGTGTGCTTCAGAGGTGAGGGTGCCTGTGTGTGTGGTGCAGAGGTGTGTGTGTGTGTAGTGCAGAGGTGAGGGTGCTTGTGTGTGTGCCGTGTGTGTGTGTAGTGCAGAGGTGAGGGTGCCTGTGTGTGTGTCGTGTGCATGTGTGTGGTGGAGAGGTGTGTGTGTGTGTGTGTGGTGCAGAGGTGAGGGTGCCTGTGTGTGTGTCGTGTGCATTTGTGTGGTGCAGAGGTGAGTGTGTGTGTTGTGTGTGTGGTGCAGAGGTGAGGGTGCCTGTGTGTGTGTCATGTGCATGTGTGTGGTGCAGAGGTGTGTGTGTGTGTGTGTGTGGTACAGAGGTGAGGGTGCCTGTGTGTGTGTGTCGTGTGCGTGTGTGTGGTGCAAAGGTGTGTGTGTGTGTGTGTGTGTGGTGCAGAGGTGAGGGTGCCTGTGTGTGCGTCGTGTGTGTGGTGCAGAGGTGGGTGTGCGTGTGTGTGGTGCAGAGGTGAGGGTGCCTGTGTGTGTGTCGTGTGCATGTGTGTGATGCAGAGGTGGGTGTGCGTGTGTGTGGTGCAGAGGTGAGGGTGCTTGTGTGTGTGTCGTGTGTGTGGTGCAGAGGTGGGTGTGTGGGTGTGGTGCACAGGTGGCGGTGCCTGTGTGTGTGTCGTGTGCGTGTGTGTGGTGCAGAGTTGTGTGTGTGTGTGTGTGTGTGTGTGGTGCAGAGATGGGTGTGTGTGTGTATGTGGTGCAGAGGTGAGGGTGCCTGTGTGTGTGTCGTGTGCGTGTGTGTGGTGCAGAGGTGTGTATGTGTGTGTGTGTGCGTGTGTGGTGCAGAGGTGAGGGTGCCTGTGTGTGTGCCGTGTGCGTAGTGCAGAGGTGTGTGGGTGTGTGGGTGTAGTGCAGAGGTGAGGGTGCCTGTGTGTGTGTCGTGTGTGTGGTGCAGAGGTGTGTGTGTGTGCGTGTGTGGTGCAGAGGTGAGGGTGCCTCTGTGTGTGTCATGTGCATGTGTGTGGTGCAGAGGTGTGTGTGTGTGTTGCAGAGGTGAGGGTGCCTTGTGTGTGTCATGTGTGTGGTGCAGAGATGTATGTGTGTGTGTGTAGTGCAGAGGTGAGGGTGCCTGTGTGTGTGTCATGTGCGTGTGTGTGGTGCAGAGGTGAGGGTGCTTGTGTGTGTGTCGTGCAGAGGTGGGTGGTTGGGTGTGGTGCACAGGTGGCGGTGCCTGTGTGTGTGTCGTGTGCATGTGTGTGTGGTGCAGAGTTGTGTGTGTGTGTGTGGTGCAGAGATGGGTGTGTGTGTGTATGTGGTGCAGAGGTGAGGGTGCCTGTGTGTGTGTCGTGTGCGTGTGTGTGGTGCAGAGGTGTGTGTGTGTGTGGTGCAGAGGTGAGGGTGCCTGTGTGTGTGCCGTGTGCGTGTGTGTAGTGCAGAGGTGTGTGGGTGTGTGTGTGTAGTGCAGAGGTGAGGGTGCCTGTGTGTGTGTCGTGTGTGTGGTGCAGAGGTGTGTGTGTGTGCATGTGTGGTGCAGAGGTGAGGGTGCCTCTGTGTGTGTCGTGTGCATGTGTGTGGTGCAGAGGTGTGTGTGTGTGTGGTGCAGAGGTGGGTGTGTGGGTGTGGTGCACAGGTGGCGGTGCCTGTGTGTGTGTCGTGTGCATGTGTGTGTGGTGCAGAGTTGTGTGTGTGTGTGTGTGTGTGGTGCAGAGATGGGTGTGTGTGTGTATGTGGTGCAGAGGTGAGGGTGCCTGTGTGTGTGTCGTGTGCGTGTGTGTGGTGCAGAGGTGTGTGTGTGTGTGTGTGTGCGTGTGTGGTGCAGAGGTGAGGGTGCCTGTGTGTGTGCCGTGTGCATGTGTGTAGTGCAGAGGTGTGTGGGTGTGTGTGTGTAGTGCAGAGGTGAGGGTGCCTGTGTGTCGTGTGTGTGGTGCAGAGGTGTGTGTGTGTGTGTGGTGCAGAGGTGAGGGTGCCTCTGTGTGTGTCGCATGTGTGTGGTGCAGAGGTGTGTGTGTGTGTTGCAGAGGTGAGGGTGCCTTGTGTGTGTCGTGTGTGGTGCAGAGGTGTATGTGTGTGTGTGTAGTGCAGAGGTGAGGGTGCCTGTGTGTGTGTCATGTGCGTGTGTGTGGTGCAGAGGTGAGGGTGCCTGTGTGTGTGTCGTGTGCATGTGTGGTGCAGAGGTGGGGGTGCCTGTGTGTTTCCATGTTTGTGTGTGTGGGGAGGGGGTAGAGGTGGGGAGTGTGTGTGTGTGTGTGTGTGTGCATGTGGCATGCCTACCCGTGTGTCTGTTGTACAGAGGTGGAGTGCTTGTTTGTGGCTTTGTGTGGGTGGGGTGCTTGTATGTGTTGTGGTTGGGTTGGGGGGATGCACCTTTTGGCATACACAGATTGTGTTCTTTTGTCCCCATGCATTCATCCCTCTAACCTCCGCCCCTTACATTCTTCCTTCAACCCCTCCCTAGTCTCTCCCCTTCTCCCTATCCACTAGCACTCCCACCCCCTACCTTGCATTCCACCCCATCCTCCTCCTCCTTTTCTTAGACTACCTCCCCTTTAAATATTTGCTGCCTCGCCCCCCTCCCCATCTATATTTTGTTTCCTCTGGGCCTGCTCACTGCTGTCCTCTGCATGGGGGCTGGAATCCCCAGGGGCAGCCTGTTACCTTCATGGCCCGGCCTTCCCCTCCTGTCCTGCCTGCAGGGATCTGATCTCCCAGGGACAGACAGAAGGGGCTTTAGCAGCAATCGTGACTCTCCTCTTGTCTTCTTCCCACGGACGATGGGATCCCCACAGGCAGCTAGCTGCTTCGAAGCCGCAGTCGCCTTCCTCTCCTGTTCTGCCTGCAAGAAATCGGATCCCGCAAGCAGACAGAAGGGGTCTTCTGCCCCACTTTTCTTAAGGGGGGGGCAAGAAAATCCCAGGCGCCAGATCACAACGGTGACCAGAAATTGGTGCTGGGATTTGTCAAGCCCTAGTATAAATGCATTTGAAGAAAAAAATAATGTAGTAACATTCATTTTCTAAATTAGATATGTCAATGTTCGCAGGAAAAATATGAAATTCACCTGGAGTCTTTGAGGAAAGAGCTGAAAGAGATTCTGGAACTGAAATCCAGTGATGAGCGAAAAGTCGAGGAGCTGGTGGTAGGTGTCTGCGTCTCCCTCTGAGCTGCTTTCTGCAGGGTCCTGTTCCAGTCAAGCTATAAATGGCCTGAGTAAGATGAAGCTTATGTGTTGGGCAGTTTTCAAAGGGTTTTATGTGCAGAAATGGGGCTTTAAAAGATTGTCTAACACATTTGAGAATATACACCCGTATCCAGTATGCATGGAAGAGTGAGTGTGTCGGGGTCCCGTTCCTGGGGTCTGGGATAAGGGCAGAGAGTCAAGTTACTCATATCTTTTTACATTTCCAGAAGTATGCATGGAAGATTACAGGGGAAATACCCACATGAATAACTTCTAAAAATTTATGCAGTTGCTTGTGCCTCAAATCAGATTTTCAAAGGGAAACTTTACCTCTTGAGAACTGGTATAAAGTTTGCAATAGCTGCAAACCTAACACATAGGTGCACTTTTTGAAGGTTGCTAATTAATAACATTCATTATGACCCAGAAATAGGTACTGAACATTCTTCCTCTGGACATGAAATGGAAGATAATCTTTGTACATCTGTCATCTTGTTTGTGTAGCTGTTGGGCAAGAGCACTTCCAATAGCTGTTCACACATACTGAGGCGTTTTTCTGAAAGAAAGAAACCAACATTATCCAAGAAAATAAATGTGATATTTATTTATTTTATTTATTTATTTATTTATAGACTCTTATATACCGCACTATTAAGCATCAGCGCGGTTCACAAAAAACAGTGAGATACACAATTCAACAGTACTTTGTGTTTACAGAAAACAGGAGAATATAACTCGGATAACAGGGTATATAATTAATAAACATAGTCATAATATCATCATGGCTTCAGTTTTGTGTGTATGTGGTCTGTGGGGTATCTGTATTGTATGTGTATGAGTGGAAGGTCTGTGGGTTGGTTGAGATGTCTTTATTGTTTACTGGATAAGATAAAAGGAAGAGGTAGTGTTTCAAAGCTTTGCGAAACTGCAAAAGGTCTGGTATTGCTCGGATGTTTTGTGGAAGGCTATTCCAACACCTTGGTGCACAGAATAAAAAGGCCCTGTCTGAAGTAGTTTTGGTACACTGTGATATTGATTTAGGGACTAACAGAGTATTGAGTGTTACTGACCTTCTGTCTCTATTGAGGGGTGGTGTTTGGATCAAGTCTGATATTGATGAAGATGAGAGTTCTTTGAAGGCTTTGAATGTAATTAGTAAAATTTTGAAAGTGAGTCTACTTTGAATTGGGAGCCAATGAAGATGTTTTAGAATAGGTGAGATATGGTCTTTCCGGGAAGCTCCATGAAGGACTCTAGCTGCGGCATTTATAGCCATTTGAAGTGGGTGTAAGGTGGTTTGTGGAAGACCTTGTAAAATTGAGTTTGCATAATCAAAATGAGGTATGATTAGCGCCTGATAGATGGTTCTAAAATCGTCTGGCTCTAGCAAGGATCGAAGGTGTCTAAGGGAGCGTATTTTGTGATATACCGCTCTTACAATATTACTAATATGTGCTTTCATATCTAATTTCTGGTCTAAAGTGACACCGAGGTATCTGATGGTGGTCTTGGTCTGGAGGTTAGCATCATTCACTTTCAAAAAGGATGGAGCAGTGAAATTTTGGTTACGTGTAATAAATAACACCTCTGTTTTCTTGTGTTGGATCCTTAGATTTTGGGATTGTAGCCAGTTGGATACTTCATTTATGCAGTTAGTTAATGGATTAAGATCAGGGTTCTCAGTTGTAAAAGGAAAATATAAAAGTACATCATCCGCGTATATCATGCAGTTAACTCTAAAGGATCCAATCAGGTTACAGATAGGCTGCATGTATATATTAAACATAAGGGCGGAAAGGGATGAGCCTTGAGGGACCCCTTGTTTTTGATGAAACTGATCTGATGAAGTATCGTTGGATCGTACTTGTTGCCATCTGTCAGAAAGGTAGGATCTACACCACTCAAGTGCTTTATCAGTAATTCCCTTCCCTTTGAGACGCTCAAGGAGGCGTTCATGGCTAACAGAATCAAAAGCGGCTGCGATATCAAGAAAAACAAGGACGAACCCTTGGCGGATGTTATCAATTCCTGATAATAAGCTGCTGAACAGAGTAGTTAGAAGCGTTTCCACACCGTGGAATTCTCTGAAACCGTGCTGGCATGAGTCCAGTGGGGCGTTAAGATCTATATGATCCTGAATTTGTTTTTGTACTTCTTTTTCCAAAATTTTTGCTAGTAATGGAATACTTGAAATAGGTCTATATGATTCTGGTTTAAAAGGGTCAAGTTTGTTGTTTTTTAGTAATGGCCTTATGGATGTTTGCTTAAGGGTACGAGGGAAAGTTCCTGTTGTAAATGATTGAATCATGAGTCTGGATATGATGGGACTGAGATCAGCTCGTAGATCTCTGATCCAGAACGCAGGGCAAGGATCAGTATGAGCGGTGGTCATGTTTATGCAAGCAATGGTGTCTTCGAATTGTCGTTTAGATGGTATTGAGAAGATAGTGAGTAGAGTTTGATCTACTGGATCTAGGACTATGTTAGGATATCACCCTTGCCAGAGTGGAGGAGTAGCCTAGTGGTTAGAACTGGCTTGGTAACCAAGCAACCAGGGTTCCATTCCCACTAGCACTCCTTGTGGCCTTGGGCAAGTCACTTAATCCTCCATTGCCTCAGAAGAAAGGCCTGGCAATCTACTTCCGGTGACACTACCAAGAAAACCCAGGAGCTGCTGGGTCGCCAGGAGTCAGGACTGACTCAAAGGCACACATTGCATTGCATTACCCTTGCCACTTGCATCAGATCTTGAGTTGCAATCAGGAATCAGTCTTGAATAGTTCCTGCTGACATCTGTTCTATGTTCAAATACTCCATCAAGCAGTCCTTTGTGGCATCCAGAATCGTTATTCCATTAGCATATTACAATGAGACATTTACCTACTCCATATAAGGATAACTGAATTCTCTCATTATTACTGTGTTGCCATTTTTTTAAACTTTTCAAATTTTTGTTAGCATTTTATTATAGGTTTCCTCATCTTGGCTAGGTGGACAGTAGTGTACCCCCAATGCTATACTTTTGCTCATTGCACAAGGAATTTCTAGCCATAAGGATTCCACATTGCATTCTGTTTCCAGCTGGACTTTTATCATATTTGAGTTTTCCATCCTTAACATATAGGAGGTAATTTTCATAAGAAGCCACTTTTTTTTAGGTGCCACCAATGCACCTAAATATTGGTATTTTAATCATTTATGCACAAAAGTCGTCTCTTATAATACATCGACTAGGATTAAAGTATGTGCGTCATGTGCAAGTCATTGTGGGTGTGCATATGGACGGAGTTTCTTTGGAGTGTATACAGAGCGCACAAGTATGCACGTTGACTATAGAATACGATAATTTTGCCCATGTGTGGATCTGGACTGCTGGGAGGAAAGAGAGAGCAAGCCGAGGCTGGAAATCCACTTTAAAGGAGAGAGCGCAGGGCTGGTCATCTCATCACACATACCATAGAGGAGAGAGAGAGGGGGGGGGCGGGGGTGATGATCTGCTTCCAGTGGACCAAGAGGAGGCGCAAGTCAGTGTGGGCCAGAGGATCCAAGGCACCAGGAGGTGGGGTTGCCAACGAGCCGGTTTTCAGCCACGCTGGCCAGTTTTTATATGGTCAGGCCAGCAGGCAGCAGACCTTTAAAACTAGCAACAAAAGCCGGTATTTTTCTTCAAGAAGGGACACAGTCAGGTAGCGTGGAGGTTACTTAAAAATAAAAAAGACAGCATTCTGTTGCTGTGATCACCGTCCAGGGCTCTAGGTGTCACTTACATTAAGTTGGTTTGCTGTGTGCACACACAGGGTCCGCTGGGTTGTGCACAGTGCGCGTGCGACAGCTTTCCTCCACGTACTGTGTGCAAGAAAGGCAGGCCCAGCTGCAGCAGAAGAAACGCCGAATCCTCTGTGAGCCTCACGCTGAGTGATGAGACTGACAGCGGCTGTGTGAATTGGGAGTCCAGTCGAGGTGAGAGCGAGTGAGAGGAGCCCCGACATGAGTGGGGGGAAGGGAGAGTATTGCTGTGCCTGCATAACCTGCAGCTGCGTCCATGTAGTTAGGGGGCATGAAGGAGGGGGGCAGTGCACCCCCAAGTGAGATGCCCCGATGGCCGCGAACCCTTGTCTGTGCACGGGGATCTCATCCCCCACAGGCAGAAAGGAAGAGGATGGTTTTCTCTCTGCCTGCAGGGATCTGATCTCCCACGGGCAAATAGAAGATATCTCTGCTGCGAATGTCAGCCATCCTTTTCCTTTCTGCCCTCAGGGGATGGGATCCAGTTGAGCAGAGAAGGGGAAGGTCCTAATGGCAAGAAAAAAAGGTTGTGTGGGTGGGTAGGGGGGAGAAATTGAGGTAAAGGCAGAGAAAATTTTAGGGCAGAGGAAGTGACTGCTAGGAGGGTTGGTGAAAGGGGGGAGGAACCAGCAGGAGACGGGTTGGAAGGGGAGGTAAGAATAGAAGGTGCATTCCCCTCCCCTCCAAACATACAAACAAGCACCCCACTCCCATACCACACACACACACACAAAAGCACCCCTCCTCTGCTCGACAGAGATGCACGCACACAGGCACCTCCCCTCCACACCATACACACATAGTACTGAGAGGGTTGGTATTGTCGGTACTGAGATTTTTCTTTAAATAGTGAGTTCAGAGTTGCCAAGTTACCCAGTACTAGCAGTGATATTATTTTGCCAGTTCTAGTTCTAGGTTTACATTGCAGTGCAGTATGGTATTTGCAGTCCCTGATTTTACCCATTGAAATCAGTGCTGTAGGTCCCTTAAAGCATCAGAAAGACCCCCGTGGTGGCAAACAATGGCCATGGGGTGCAGGGGGGCAGACGGTGCCAGGCAGGCAGGAGAGAGTTAATGGAGGCAGGGGGAGTAGGGGCAGGAGGGATGTCTCTGGGGAGGCTATTTAAGGGGTCTCCAGGAGTGCAATAGCCCTCTTGCCCCTCTGTATGCAGACAACACTACAGTTTCAGCTTACCTCGTGAAGCCAACACTCATCGACAAGACCACAAGAGCGAGAGCGGGTGTGGAAAGAATGAGGTGAGTCACGGTGGGAAGGCAGGTCACCAGGGGTAGGATAGAGAAGGTCACGCGGGAGTGTCCGGGCAGCTTATGCGCAGGAAGAAGGAATGCTAATGGAGCTGGTTTTAGGGTCGGCGCCACTTCTCCGAATGACAGAGGACCCTGGATGAATTTGGGGATCTGCGAGGATGGTGCTGCCAAGGTGATAAGGGCCTTATTTGCAGCAAGAAAGAGCCAGAAATGAGAACGGCAGTGAGCCAGACTGGCTATGGGGGAGGTGGGGGGGGGGGGAGGGGGCTAATCGCGGCCATATTGTGATTGGAAATAGGCTGGGCCATGTGGCAAACAACAGGAGGCAGGCATTGAGTCAGGCATCTCCCCTAAAGGGAGAGAGAGGTTACCACAAGATGGACTGAAGGAGAAGACAGACTATAAATGGAACATATGAAGGATAAGGTGGTATGCAAATCTATCTAAATAAATACCCCCTCCCCGCATTTTCTACCTACAGTCTAGGTTCAGTGACGCAGGTACAGGGGTTTCTATGCAGACAATAGGGAAACATGGGTATATAAAAAAAAGGGAAAGAAAACAGGCTGTTAAGAATATGTTAAGTTTTTAAGTGCCGTCGAGTCGGAGTCGACTCATTGCGACCCTCTGGATAGCTATCCTAAATTGTGTTCGGTCTTCAGTCAGGCGGCTCATTGTTGACAGACTGGTACCTGTAGCTGCTGTTATTGTATTGATCCATCTCATTGCTGGACTTCCTCTTTTGCGTTGACCTTCTATCTTGCCAAGCATGATGTCTTTCTCTAATGATCTCTCTCTTCGCATGATGTGTCCAAAGTATGAAAGTCGAAGTCTTGTCCTCTGAGCTTCTAAAGAAAGCTTAGGTTTGATCTCCTCTAGTACCGACTGGTTTGTTCTTCGGGCAGTCCATGGTATACACAGTATTCGCCACCAGCACCATAATTCAAAGGCGTCAATTTTCTTCCTGTCTGTCTTTTTCATTGTCCAGCTTTCACATCCATATGATGTTATTGAAAATACCATGGCTTGATCAAGTCAAATCTTTGTATGGAGAGAGACATCTCTGCTCTTGATAATCTTATCTAGGTCTTTCATAGCCATTCTGCCAAGAGCAATACGTCGTCTGATTTCTTGACTGCTTGTTGCTTCTTTATTGATAGTTGATCCAAGTAGGTTAAAGTTGTTCACAATTTCAATTTCTTCTCCTTCAACGATGAACCTATTGATTATGCCAGTTGTCATGATCTTTGTCTTCTTTACATTAAGGTGCAGGTCCATTTTGAGACTATGTTCTTTGATTGTGAGAAGCAAATGTTTCAGATCATCTTCACTTTCAGCCAGTAATGTGGTATCATCAGCATAGCGGAGGTTGTTGATGAGTCTTCCACCAATCTTCACACCTCTGTTGTCTTCATACAATCCTGCTTCTCTGATGATTTGTTGTGCATATAAATTAAACAGGTAGGGGGAAAGTATGCAGCCTTGTCTTACACTTTGCTTATTTTAAACCATTCTGTTTCTCCTTGTTCCGTTCGAACTGTTGCTTCTTGACCAATGTACAGATTGCGCAAGAGAACGATCAGGTGTTCTGGTATACCCATGCTTCTTAATGTGGCCCAGAGTTTCTCATGGTTTACACAGTCAAAAGCCTTGCTATAGTTGATAAAGCACAAATAGATATCCTTTTGGTATTCTTTAGTCTTTTCAAGGATTCATCTCACATCCGCAATGATGTCTCTCGTTCCTCGCCCTTTCCTGAACCCTGCTTGCACTTCAGGTAGTTCTTGTTCCAGGTATGGTTGTAGTCTCTTTTGAATAATCTTCAGTAGAATCTTGCTGGCATGTGGGATCAGAGTGATTGTGCGATAATTTCCACAGTCAGTTGGATCACCTTTCTTTAGTATTGGTATAAACACAGACCTTTTCCAGTCAGTTGGCCATGATGTTGTCTTCCATATTTCTTGGCAGAGCCTTGTAAGTACGGTAACAGCTGCATCAGATTGCTGCACAATACTTCTATGGGAATGTTATCAATGCCTGGTGCTTTGTTCTTTGATAAGACTTTCAATGCTGCTTCAACTTCTTCTTTCATCACCAATGGTTCCTGATCCTAAGGTACAGGTTGAAACGGCTGTTGGTCCACTTGATCTTTATCATATAAAAACTCTGTATATTCCTTCCACCTTTTCTTGATCTTCTCAGCATCATTCAACATAGAACCTTGAGCATCTTGTAACATTCCAATTCGAGGCTGGAACTTTTTCTTTAACTCTTGTAGCTTTAGGAAAGCTGATCTTGTTCTTCCTCTAATAGTTTCTGCTTCTATTTCCTTGCAAGTGTCATTGTAGTACTTTTCCTTGTCCTGTCTTGCTGCACGTTGGAAATCTCTGTTGAGTTCTGCGATTGTCTTTCTTTCTCCTCTGGCTTTAGCTTCTCTGCGTTTCTGGGCAATTTTCAGTTTCTTCCGTCATCCATTTTGGCCGTTTTTGCTTTTTCACCTTTTGTAGAGACTTCTCGCTTTCTTCCAACACAACCTTGATGTCATTCCATAACTCTTCCGGAGCTCTGTCATTTGTATCTAAAGCAGCAAATTGATTTTGCAGGCAGTCTTTAAATTCCAGTGGTATATTCTCAAGGTCATATTTTGCTGCATTCATGAGTGGTTTGCCCTTTTGCAACTTTAGCTTGAGTTTGCATACTAGTAGTTGATGATCTGTACCACAGTCAGCTCCAGGTTTTGTCTTTGTTGATGTTACAGAGCTTTTCCATCGTTGACTTTCACAGATATAGTCAATTTGATTTTTATACAATCCATTGGGTGAAGTCCATGTATACAGTCGCCGCTTGTGTTGATGGAAGAAGGTGTTTGAGATGAATAGATCGTTGGTCTTGCAGAATTCTATCAGTCTTTCTCCAGCTTCATTTCTTTTGCCAAGTCCATATTTTCCAACCACTTTGTCTTCTTCTTTGTTGCCAACTTTTGCGTTCCAGTCACCCATTACTATCAGGATATCCTGTTTGAATGTTCTGTCAATTTCAGCTTATACTTGTTCATAAAACTCTTCAATTTCATTCTCTTCTGCAGCTGTTGTTGGGGCATATACTTGAATTATATTTATGTTGATAGGCATTCCTCGTAGACGTTAAGGGTTCGTTGACTGCATTGTATTTCATTACAGTTCTTGCAAGTTTCTTCTTTATTGTAAATGCAACACCATTTCTTCTTTGTCTTTCATTTTCCGCATAGTAGACCATGTGATCATCTGATGCAAAGTGCCCGATGCCAGTCCATTTCAGTTCACTGACACCCAACAGATCAAGTTGTACACGTTCCATTTCATTCTTGACCACCTCCAACTTCCCTTGGTTCATGCTTCGTACGTTCCATGTTCCAATGCGCAATACATCTTTACAGCTTCTGACTCTCATTTCATGCGCAGCTACATCAGCAGTCAGACGTCCCGAGGGCTTTGATCCAACCACATCATAAATGCTGGCTTTACTCTGAAAAGTCTTCAGCTCTTCCCCAGTAGCTAGTTGAGTGCCTTCCGACCTGGGGGTCTCATCTTCCAGCACCATAGCACAATTTGTTTTGTTGTAACTATCCATTGGGTTTTCATGGCAAGATACAGAAGTAGATTGCCGGGCCTTTCTTCCGTGCAGTTTAAGTTTGGTGGTGTTGCCGTTGTCACAGAAATGTGATCCTCCGCCATCAACACTATCCCATTCTGCTGCTACCCAGATGGGTGGTTTGTCTTGGTCTGGCACCTCAGCTGAGACCTGTCCATCTTGGGAGACCCTGCCAGTAGTTAAAACTACCGATAGCTTAGCTCTCAGCATCACTGATGCACACAAGCCCTCACAGCACGACAAGCTGCAAACCAAGTGAGAGGTTAAGAATATACTTTGTGTTAATCTAGAGTAAAGGGGGACTTCTAGTGGCGTTTTCTGGTACTGCATGAATGTTTGGTGTATGCTTATGTTGTTGTTAAGTGCCATCGAGTTGGTATCATCTCATAGCGACCCTCTCGATAATTGTCCTAAACTGTGTTCAGTCTTCGGTCAGGTGGCTCATAGTTCAGCCATACCCAGCCCCCAAAACGCCTATGTACCCGCGTGATAGTGTCTGATGCTTCATCAAGAAAGGGCCGAGTTCCGGCTCCCTCTCCATCTCCAAACTCTTATAGATGTGAAAAGCTGACACCCAGTTATAGATAGACTTAGCTAATTTGGGCTTCCGATCCTTCACTCCTGCCCCTTTCTCTTTTCCCTCCTTGTCCTCTCCCTCCTAGTCCCTGACAAGTTACGCAAATATATCAATAAACTCTTTCTTCCATATTTTCTTCTTCATCTTTTTTGATACCACATGCGCCAGTGATGACACACCACATCGCATGTCTGCCCCTTCTGTCACCTCTGCCTGCTCAGGTGGTTGGGACATGGCTGCTCCCATGGCCGCATCGGTGGGTCCTGCCACGACTGCCCGGCCAATACCTCTCCCACCCTTCAGAACCCTTATTGCCCATCTTCCTCCCTTTAAACTTCTTGAAATTCTTTTGAATGAATTTAACAAAGTCAAACTCTCCGTCGCTATCCAACGAGAAGCTTTCCAACGTCATGATGGACATTGTCCCTGAATCAGTAACTGACTTACCGGAGGGAACCGGTCGTGTAGGGATGTGCCATGGTTTGCTCTGTCCACTGGGCATGTTGTGATCGCCAAGGTCCTCTATCACACAAGGGGGAGACTCTAGTCACCATCAGACTGCCCCGGGTCCGAGCTCGGTTACTTGTTCTCTGAGGACCCTCATCAGCTCCTCCATTTTGGTGCTCATGACCCTTGATTCTGTAACCTTCTTCACTGCCGCTGCCTGCTTACTGCGCCAAATAGAGGCCACAGTCATAAGAACATAAGATATGCAAATACTGTGTCAGACCAAAGTCCATCGAGCCCAGTATCCTGTTTCCAACAGTGGCCAATCTAGGTCATACGTATCTAGCAGTTTCCCCAAAAGACCAGGTTCCACAATGCTTGTATTGGGTTAAGCAGTGATATCCTGGGTCTCTTTTTAATAATGGTTTATGGACCTTTCCTCCAGGAACTTCTCCAAACCTTTTTTAAACCCAGCTACATTAACAGCCTTTACTACATCCTCCGGTAACAAATTCCAGAGTTTGATTTCAGGTTGAGTGAAAAAATATTTTCTCTTATTAGTCTTAAATAGTTTACCCTGTAGCTTCATTGCATGTCCCCTAGTCTTCCTATATTGTGATAACGTAAACAATTGATCTACGTTTACCCGTTCCACTCCGTTCATATCTCCCCTCAGCCATCTCTTTTCCAGGTGAAAGAGCCCTAACCTTTTTAGCCTTTCTTCATAGGGGTATCATTCCATCCCCTTTACCATTTTGGTGGCTCTTCTCTCTACCTTTTCTAATAATGCTATATTCTTTTTAAGATACGGCAAACAGAATTGCACACAATATTCAAGGTGCGGTCTCACCATGGAACGATATAGAGGCCTTATAATATCTTTTGTTTTATTTTCCATTCCTTTCCTTATGATACCTAGCATTCTATTTGCTCTCTTGGCAGCCACTGCACACTGGGCCGAGGGTTTTAACATGTTATCCACAATGACGTCTAAATCTTTTTCCTGGCTGGTAGTTCCTAATGTGGAACCTTGCATCATGTAACCATAGTTTGGGTTGTTCTTCCCTAGGTGCATAACTTTGCACTTGTCCACATTAAATTTCATCTAACATTTTGATGCCCAGTCTTCCAATTTATCAAGATCCTCTTGCAAATTTCCACAATCCTCATGGGTTTTAACAACTTTACATAGTTTTATGTCATCTGCAAATTTGATAACCTCACTCATTATTCCCTTTTCCAGGTCATTTATGTATATTCAAAAAGCAGCGGAACCAGCACAGATCCCTGGGGTACACCACTATTCACCTTTCTCCATTGGGAAAATTGGTCATTTAGCCCTCCCCTCTGCTTTCTAACTTTTAACCAGTTCCTGATCCACAATAATACACTGCCTCCTATCCCATGACTCTTTAGTTTTCCCAAAAGTCTCTGATGAGGGACTTTGTCAAAGGCTTTCTGAAAATCCAAATACACTATATCAACTGACTCACCTTTGTCTACCTGTTTATTCACACCTTCAAAAAAACATAAAAGATTAGTGAGACAAGATCTTCCTTGTCTAAAGCCATGTTGGCTGTCTCCCATTAGGCCATGACTATCTACATGTTGAGTAATTTTGTTCTTTATGATGGTTTCTACCATTTTTCCTGGTACTGATGTCAGGCTCACAGGTCTGTAGTTTCCCGGATCACCCCTGGAACCCTTTTTAAAAAGTGGCGTTACATTGGCGATCCTCCAATCTTCAGGTATTACAGATGATTTTAATGATAGTTCACAGATTACTAATAGCAGGTCTTCAATCTCATATTTCAGTTCTTTCAACACCCTTGGATGTATACCATCCGGTCCAGGTGATTTGCTACTCTTCAGTTTATCAAATAGTTGTAATACATCTTTCCAGTGTAGAGATATTTCTTTCAATTCTTCTGCAGTATCACCTTTAAATACCACTTCTGTCATAGGTAACATCCCTACATCTTCCTCAGTAAAGACCGAAGCAAAGAATTCATTCAGTCTCTCGCTATAACCTTGTCTCCTCTTACTGCCCCTTTTACCCCTCTATCATCTAACGGACCAACTGACTCTCTCACAGGTTTTTTGCTATGAATGTACTTGAAAAAGTCTTTATTATGTGTTTTTGCTTCCACAGCAAGTTTCTTCTCAAATTATCTCTTTGCCTGCCTTATCAATGCCTTGCATTTAACTTGCCAGTGCTTCTGCTGTTTCCAGTTTTCGTCATTTGGCTCTTTTTTCCATTTCCTGAAAGATGCTTTTTTGGCAACAACAGCGTCTTTGACCTCACCTTTAAACCATGCTTGCAGTTTTTTGGACTTCCTTCCACTTTTCTTAAAGCGTGGAATACAGCTGGTCTGGGCTTCCAAAAAAGTATTTTTAAACAACATCCAAGCTTGATTAAGTCTTTAATGTTTGCAACTGCTCCTTTTAGTTTTTTCTTAACTATTTTCCTCATTTTATCATAGTCTCCCTCTCAAAAGTTAAAAGGTAGTACTGTGGATTTCCTTACCATCCCTCCTGCATTAATTAAATAAAACGCGATATGCTATTGCCAAATGGCCCCAACACCCTTATCTCTTGCACCAGATCTGGTGTTCCACTAAGGACTAGGTCCAATATGGCTTCCCCTCTGGTCGGTTCATGAACCAGCTGCTCCAAGAAGCAGTCATTTATTTCATCTAGGAACTTTATCTCCCTAGCATGTCCTGCTGTGACACTGACGCAGTCAATACCAGGGTAATTGAAATTACCCATTATTATTACTGCGCTGTAACTGTTGTTAGCTTCCTTGATTTCTTTGAACATTTCATCATCCATTTGTTCATTCTGGCCAGGCGGTCGATAGTACACCCACACTGTCATCGCCTTCTCCTTTTACATGGAATTCCAATCCATAGAGATTCTACAGCAAATTTTGTTTCCTGCAAAACTTTAATCCTTTCTAACTCAATGCCCTCTCTAACATAGAGCGCAACCCCTCCACCAGTTTGATCAGCTCTATCATTACGATATAGTTTGTACCCAGGTATCACAGTGTCCCACTGGTTGTCCTCCTTCCACCATGTCTCTGAGATTCCAATCATATCCAACCTCTCATTGGAGTGGAGGAGTAGCCTAGTGGTTGGAACACTGGCTTGGTAACCAAGCAACCAGGGTTCAATTCCCACTAGCACTCCTTGTGGCCTTGGGCAAGTCACTTTACCCTCCATTGCCTCAGAATAAAGGCCTGGCAATCTACTTCTGGTGACACTGCCAAGAAAACCCAGGAGTTTCTGGGTCACCAGGAGTCAGGACTGACTCAGAGGCACACATTGCATTTTTCCAACCTCTCATTTAGTGCTATATATTCTAACTCTCCCATCTCAGTTTTTAGACTTCTAGCATTTGCATACAAGCATTTTAGAGACTGTAATTTATTCATATTAATCTGCCTATTGGTAGGCATGGGTAATTTGGCATCTTTAAGCTATGTCTACTCCTTACTCAAGGACATTTGGGGTACTTTACTCTTTTTTGGAACTTCTTTATTTTTGGTAGTATCCTTCAAATATACATTGCTCCGAACCGTGTGCTCTTGGGCGACTGTCGGCTTTCCCCTATTATCTAGTGGAGTGGAGGAGTGGCCTAGTGGTTGGGGCAAGGTACTTCAGGCTGGAAGGTCAGGGGTTCAAATCCCACTAAAGGACAGCAACCTTGGGCTGGAAGGACTGGGGTTTCTAGTCCCACAGGTGCTCCTTGTGGTCTTGGGCAAGTCACTTAACTCTCCATAGCCCATGTTTCCTGTAAAATAGTTATCTCCAAGTTATAATGCCCTGTTCAATGTAATTTCAGTTTGTTCTATGTAAACCGCACTGATGCAGAATAGTGCGGTATATAAGAGAATGTAAATAAATAAATAATCTAGTTTTAAAGCTGCTCTATCTCCTTTTTAAAGGTTAATGCCAGCAGCCTGGTTCCATCCCGGTTAAGGTGAAGCCCATCCCTTCGGAAGAGCCCCTCCTTTCCCCAGAATGTACCCCAGTTCCTAACAAATCCAAAACCCTCATCCTTGCACCATTGTCTCATCCACGCATTGAGACTCCAGAGCTTTGCCTGCCTTTTGGGTCCTGCGTGTGGAATGGGAAGCATTTCGGAGAAAGCTACCCTGGAAGTTCTGGATTTCAACTTCCTACCTAAAAGCCTAAATTTATTCTCCAGAACCTCCCTACCACATTTTCCTATGTCATTGGTACCAACATGTACCAAGACAGCAGACTCCTCCCCAGCACTATCTAAGACCTTATCTAGGTGGCGCGTGAGGTCCACTACCTTCGCACCAGGCAGGCATGTTACCAGGCGATCCTCACGTCCACCAGCCACCCAGCTGTCAACATGCTTAATGATCGAATCAACAACTATAACGGCTGTCCTAACCCTTCCCTCATGATCACTTGGCCCTGGAGAAACTTCCTCGGTGCGAGAGGGTTTTACATCACCTGGAGGACAGGTCCTGGTTACAGGATCACGCCCTGCCATACCAGGGTGATGCTCTCCTGTCACGTGACCTCTCTCCTCCATGGCAACAGGGATGCTGCCAGACTGGATGTGGGATTTCAGGACTATATCCCTATAGGTCTCATCTATGTACCTCTCTGTCTTTCTTATGTCTTACAGGTCTGCTACTCTAGCCTCTAGAGAACGGACTTGTTCCCTGAGAGCAAAGAGCTCCTTGCACTTAGTGCATACGTAAGACCTCTCACCAACTGGGAGAAAATCATACATGCGATACTCAATGCAAAAGACTGGAAAGCCCCCATCCCGCTGCTGGACTGCTTTCTGCATCTTAGTTTAAAGCTTGTGTTTAGGTCTTTAAATTCTGTACTTACTGAGGGTTGGTGTAGATGCTTATGAGATGTGCAACTCTTATGTTCATTGTAAACCGCACTGATGTCGAATAGCGCGGTATAAAAGAGACTGCAAATAAATAAATAAATAAATAAATCTAATACCTCTAATATACCTTGTTCACCTGAAGCTTAGTTAATCTCAGGTCCTCAATGTATGACTGATTTGGATAAAGAGCTGCACTTGAGAGCAGCCCCTTTCCTCTAAGATGTGTACGTACCTATAAAGCTACAATTACCCCAGGGGTGGGTGGGTGTCAGGGGGGGAGGGAGGGAACTAAGACCTATTAAAAGAGGGCTGTTACAAGGTACCCTGTCCTGTACCCTCAGCAGGGGGGGGGGGGAGGAGGGGGGTAGTCCCTCAGGTAGGCTAGAGGAGGAAAAAAAAGTTTAAAAATCAGCACGTTCTGAGGACAGAGCAGGAAGAGATATTTAATTTAAAACAACAGTTACCTGGCTACCACACAAAGGCCAGTTAATTGAGAGAGGCAAGGTAAGTTATACAGCTGAGAAAGCTGAAGTGCAAAACTAAAGGGAACAGGGGGTTGAAGTAGCACACCAGTAAAGACTACAAATAAATAAATAAATAAAGACAGCTAGAACTCACAGCAAGTTGTCACAGGAGCTAAATAGTCACCTCTCTAGCAGAGCACTGTGAGGGCACTGCTCTTCCCAGAGCACAGAGAGGCATCATATACTAAGTTACTATGTCACACGTCTGCCCTCAGAAGTTATTTGTTGGAGGTGGGCAGGGGCAGACTATCTCATCCTTGACCAATTTCAGAAGTGATGCTGACTTCCCACAGCCTATGTGGGGCATTGTTCCTTCCACTGGGTTGATCCTTGCACTTCCTTTTGCCTCTCCCCCCCCCACCCCCTGCAGCACTGCCTCAACCGACTCCTGGCACGATGGTTAAGACGTCCACAGCTAATTCACCTTCTTTTATCATTTCTGATATTTCTCTGGGTCCCGAGAGATCCACGGCACACTGGAGAATAATTTTAGGAAGACTTTCTATTCGTATAACCACATTTATGCTGACAACATCATGGTGTACGCTCCAATCAACTTACTATCACTAAACACTACAAAAATAACCAAATGCCTCGAAGACATGAATGACTGGCTCATAGCCAAAAACTTAATAGTCAACTACGACAAAACTGAGGCAATGTTCCTTACCAGGAACCCCACCTTCACACCACCATAAACTATCAACATCTTAGACAAACACATAGTAGTCAAAGAAGAAGTTAAGTATCTGGGCATCACACTAGACAGAGCTCTGAACCTAAAATCCCACATCACCAAAACCACAAACAAGACCTATCAACGATTGAGGACAATCAGACAAATCAAACCAATGCTCCGTCAGGACCACTTCCGCACAGTGTGTCAAGCACTCATTACACCACTGTTGGATTACGGAAATTCACTATATCAAGGCCTTCCTCAGCAGACACTCCACCCACTACAGATGGTACAAAACACCACAGCACGCATCATTACAGACACACCAAGGACCGAGCACACCACTCCTGTCCTACAACAACAACACTGGCTCCAAATGGTGGCAAGAGCTAAATACAAAACAATCATGATCATCTTGAAAGTCATTCACCATCTCTCAGCAGACATACTCCAAAACGTTATAACAAGAGACATCAGCAATAGGCCAAGAAGAACCAATAACGACAACATGATCAGCACCCCTGCAGGCTATCACAAAACCAAACAAACAACTTCAAAAAGAGCACCATCACTACTGGCATCCACACTATGGAACTCCCTCCCAACGAGCCTGAGGGCGCTAGATGACCTCACAGACTTCCGTAGAGACCTCAAAACATTCTTATTCATAGAAACATACGAGCAATCAAGCAACATCCCCTACCTAAACAGTAATACTACTACATCTACCAACTAGACACACAACCATCCTAGACACACACACACTAGACACAACCATCCTAGACACACACACAAATCTATCATACCACGTTATTGAATACCTTTGTTAAATGTTACCACAATTCTACTGTCTAAATACTGTCAAGTAACTGTACTGTCTAAACGTATACATGCACCCTAATGTTAAATGTAATCCTCCATTGTTATGTGACGTTCCCACCTTGATTGAAGAAAAATGTGGAATACAAATCTGTCTAAATAAATAAATAGGTTTTATATATAGCAAGAGGGCTATGCAAAATTTGCTCCCGTGTACATGTGAATAAAGTACTTTTAGGGAAGTTAAGGGAACATCCTACGGATACTTGTAGGGCAGGGGGTGCATGACCTCTAACCTCAAGAGCGGCAGCCCGGTTGGAGTTTTCAAGATGCTGACAATGAATATGCATGAGATCTGTTTGTATGCACTGCCTCCATTGTAGGAACTAGATCTCATTATGGACATCCTAAAATCCTAACTGGGTTGCGGCCCTTGAGGACTGAGGTCTTAGATAGTGCTGGGGAGGAGTCTGCTGTCTTGGTACATGTCGGTACCAATGACATAGGAAAATGTGGTAGGGAGGTTCTGGAGGCTAAATTTAAGCTTTTAGGTAGGAAGTTGAAATCCAGAACTTCCAGGATAGCGTTCTCCAAAATGCTTCCCGTTCCACGTGCAGGACCCAAAAGGCAGGCAGAGCTCGGGAGTCTCAACGCGTGGATGAGACAATGGTGCAAGGATGAGGGTTTTGGATTTGTTAGGAACTGGGGAACATTCTGGGGAAAGGAGGGGCTCTTCCGAAGGGATGGGCTTCACCTTAACTGGGATGGAACCAGACTGCTGGCATTAACCTTTAAAAAGGAGATAGAGCAGTTTTTAAACTAGATAATAGGGGAAAGCCGAGAGTCGCCCAAGAGCGTATGGTTCGGAAGAAGGTATCCTTGAAGGATACTACCAAAAGCAGTGAGGTTCCGAAAAAGAATATAGTAGCCCAAATGCCTTCGAGTATGCAGCAGACAGAGCTTAAAGATCCCAAATTACCCATTTCTACCAATAGCCAGATTAATATTATTAAAATACAGTCTCTAAAATGCTTGAATGCAAATGCTAGAAGTCTAAACAATAAGATGGGAGAGTTAGAATATATAGCACTAAATGAGAGGTTAGATATGGTTGGAATCTCAGAGACATGGTGGAAGGAGGATAACTAGTGGGACACTGATACCTGGATACAAAGTATATCGTAATGATAGAACTGATCAAATTGGTGGAGGGGTTGCGCTCTATATTAGAGAGGGCATTGAGTCAGAAAGGATCAAAGTTTTGCATGAAACAAAATTTGCTGTAGAATCTCTATGGATTGAAATTCCATGTAAAAAGGGGAAGGCGGTGGCAGTGGGGGTTTACTATCGACCGCCTGGCCAGAATGAACAAATGGATGATGAAATGCTCAAAGAAATCAAGGAAGCTAACAAAAGTCACAGTAGAGTAGTAATAATGGGTGATTTTAATTACCCTGGTATCAACTGGGTCAGTGTCACAGCAGGACATGCTAGGGAGATAAAGTTCCTAGATGAAATAAATGACTGCTTCTTGGAGCAGCTGGTTCATGAATCGACCAGAGGGGAAGCCATTTTGGACCTAGTCCTTAGCGGAACACCAGATCTGGTGCAAGAAATACGGGTGTTGGGACCACTTGTCAATAGTGATCATAGCATGATCGTGTTTGATTTAGTTAGTGGAGGAGGGATAGTAAAGAAATCCACAGTACTACCTTTTAACTTTCGGAAGGGAGACTATGATAAAATGAGGAATATAGTTAAGAAAAAACTAAAAGGAGCAGTTGGAAAGGTTAAAGACTTACATCAAGCTTGGGTTCCTGGAGGAAAGGTCCATAAACCATTATTAAAAAGGGACCCAGGATATCAATGCTTGATCCAATACAAGCATTGTGGGACCTGTGTCTCTTGGGGATACTGCTAGGTACGTATGACCTAGATTGGCCACTGTTGGAAACAGGATACTGGGCTTGATGGACCTTGGTCTGATCCAGTATGGCATATTTTATGTTCTTATGTTCTTATGTCGTGCACCCCCTGCCCTACAAATGTCCATATGATGTTCCCTTAACTTCCCTACAAATACTTTATTCACATGTATATGGGAGCAAATTTTGCCCATATACTTTGCAAAATGCAGAATATATGTGGATAACCTGACAGATCTCTGGAGTGACGTAAGTATACGCACATGCCTACCGTCACCAGTTATACATGTAAGCAGCAATGTTTAGAAGGGGAAGCAGATGTGAATTTTCTAAAAATCACTGCTTCTCATACACGTATACCGGCCACATTCATTTATGCGACAATTTCTAAACTCGCCTCCTGTATAGTGATTTCCAATTTCTCATGTCAAAGCTCGGAATAATGAAAGTAATGGTTCAGGTTCTGTTCTGGTGTAGAAGCTCCACTATTACAGGTAATAAAGTTATTGTCAGTGCCTCTGATATTTCTTCTCTTTCTTCTGCTGAATATAGCGTAAGACTGGGATCAGGAGAGAGAAAATCTTGTCTGAGTTTGAGGAGCTGCAGCAGTTCCTGAATGAGGAGCGGCGGATCCTTCTCTCGAGGCTGGAAGAGGAAGAGAAGGAGATTCTAAAGAAAATCAGAGATAATACGACCCAACTAGAAGATCAAAGCTCCTCCCTCCAGAAACTGATCTCAGAGATAGAGGAGAAGTGTCAGCAGTCGGCGACGGAGTTATTGAAGGTGAGACTGGGTTATAAATGCTGTTCCAAGGGTTGCAAAGCAGAGATGGCATCCATCTGTCCAAGAGAGGTCAACGCATCTTTGGTAGTCGACTGGCTAATCTACTGAAGAGGGCTTTAAACTAGATTCATTGGGGATGAGTGAAGAAAGCCCCCAGGTAGGTGAAAGCCCCCAGGTAGGTGATACATTAAATACCTTTATGGAAATGGGTAACAGGGGTAACATATGGAAAGCAGTGTGTATTAATGCCCGTAGCATGGGAAATAAGATCCCTGAAGTTGAAGCTTTGGTGGGAGTGGCTGACTTGGATTTAGTGGCAGTTACAGAAACGTGGTTCACAGAAAACCATGACTGGGATGTAACTATACCTGGCTATACTTTATTCAGAAAGGACAGGGTAGGAAGAAGGGGAGGAGGAGTGGCACTATATGTAAAAACTACTATTAAAGCTTTGGAATTACAGAGCTTAAAAGGGAGAGAGGAGGCATTGTGGGTTAAACTAGAAAGAGGGAAAGAGAAATCTATTTGCATTGGAGTGAATACAGACCTCCCTCACAAGAGGAAGAGGTGGACAGAGAGTTAATTGAAGACATACGCAACATTGCTAGGAAAGGGGAAGTGCTACTGATAGGAGATTTCAATATGCCAGATGTTGATTGGCACATTCCTGTTGCAGTATCATCTAGAAGTAAGGAGATCCTGGATTCTCTACAGGGAGAACTATTCAGGCAATTGGTAACAGACCCCACACGTGAAGGGGCCATACTGGACTTGGTGCTTACCAATGGTGAAAGTGTTTCTGATGTTGTAGTGGGAGATCATTTTGCATCCAGTGATCACCAGATGGTGTCGTTCAGTATTAGGACTAGGGCTGTTAGAATCCATTCCAAGGTGAGGATCTTAGACTTTAGGAAGACTAACTTTGCGAAGATGGGCCAATACCTCAGGGAGTCATTAGTGGGATGGGAACAGCTGGGAGATGTAGAAAAACAGTGGGCAAAACTGAAAGGGAGTATTTTAAAGGCAACCAACCTTTTTGTTAAAATGGTAAATAAAGGCAAAAGGAACAGGAGACCGCTATGGTTTTCGAAGGAAGTAGCTGAACAAGTGAAGAAAAAGAGGGAGGCCTTCATGAAATACAAGAGATCACAAAGAGAGGAAGACAGGCATCTGTATTTGGAAAAACTTAGAGAAGCTAGCAAAGTAGTCAAGAAGGCAAAGATTCAAAAGGAGGAGGAAATAGCCAATGCAATAAAATGGGGGGATAAGACATTTTTCAGATATATTAGTGAGAAGAGGAAGGGCAAAAGTGGTATTGTCAGACTCAAGGGTGCAGGGGGGGGAATATATAGAAGCTGATAAGGATAAAGCGGAATTGCTTAACAAATATTTTTGTTCTGTGTTCACAGATGAAGAACCAGGAGCAGGACCTCAGAAAACACCCACAAATAAGAACAGAAGCGAGGGACATCTCGAACTATTTTCAGAAGACTGTGTTCGTGAGAAACTAGCTCAACTTAAAGTAGACAAAGCGATGGGACCGGATGGGATACACCCTAGAATACTGAAGGAACTTGGGGACGTTCTAGAAACTCCACTGACTAACCTTTTCAATGCCTCATTGGAGTCTGGAGTGGTGCCAAAGGACTAGAGAGAGGCTCATGTGGTGCCTTTACACAAAAGCGGAAGTAAGGATGTGGTTGAAAACTACAGGCCGGTTAGTTTAACTTCGGTGGTGAGTAAATTATTGGAAACGCTGCTGAAAGAGAAAATAGTTAGGTTTCTGGAGTCCAGCGGATTACAGGATCCGAGGCAGCATGGATTCACCAGAGGCAGGTCTTGTCAGACAAATCTGATTGATTTCTTTGACTGGGTGACCAGGGAGTTGGACCGAGGGAGAGCTCTAGATGTGGTGTATTTAGATTTCCGTAAAGCCTTTGACACTGTTCCTCACAGGCGACTTATAAACAAACTGAGCACCCTAGGGATGGACCCTAAAGTTACTGCTTGGGTTAGAAATTGGTTGGGTGGGAGGCGACAAAGAGTACAAGTAAATGGAGCTCACTCTGAGGAGAAGGATGTTACCAGTGGTGTAACCCAGGGATCTGTCCTTGGTCCAATTCTTTTTAACATCTTTGTTAGTGATATAGCGGAAGGGCTGTCGGGTAAGGTTTGCCTCTTTGCGGATGATACCAAAATCTGCAATAGAGTAGACACCCAGGAAGGGGTAGATAACATGAGGAGGGATCTAGCTAAGCTTGAAGAATGGTCTAGAATTTGGCAGCTGGGATTTAATGTTAAAAAATGTAAGGTCATGCATTTGGGCTGCAGCAATCCAAGGGAGCAATACAGTATAGGAGGTGAAGTACTTTTGTCCACTAAAGAAGAGCGGGACCTAGGCGTGGTTGTGTCTGATGATCTTAAAGTAGCTAAACAGGTAGAAAAGGCGACAGCAAAAGCTAGAAGGATGCTTGGGTGCATACGGAGAGGAATGGCTAGCAGAAAAAAGGAGGTGATAATGCCTCTGTATAAGTCTTTGGTGCGACCTCATTTGGAGTATGGTGTGCAATTCTGTAGACCGCACCTTCAAAAGGATGTGAACAGGATGGAGTTGGTGCAGAGGGTTGCTACTAAAATGATTAATGGGCTTCATTATAAAGCATATGAAGACAGACTTAAGGATCTTAATATGTACACCTTAGAGGAAAGGCGGGATAGAGGTGATATGATTGAGATGTTTAAATACCTCCATGGCATAAATGTTCAGGGAGAGAGCCTCTTTCAATTGAAAGCAAGTTCTGCTACGAGGGGACATGGGATGAGGGTGAAGGGAGATAGATTCAGGAGTGATATGCGGAAATATTTCTTTACGGAAAGAGTAGTGGATCCGTGGAATAGTCTCCCAGTGGAGGTGGTAGAGATGAGGACAGTAACTGAATTCAAAAAAGCATGGGACCAACACAGAAGATCTCTAAAGGTAAAAAGTGGACTGTTGTAGTTATTGTTATGGAAGGACAGACTAGATAGGCCATGTGGTCTTTTTCTGTCATCATGTTTCTATGTTTCTATGTTTCTATAAATCGCAGACGCCACTATGGACTGGGCTCTCAGTTTACCAGTTTCCTCTACTTTATCATGACTCTCTCCCTTCTCTCTCTGTGCTCTGCCCTCTTTTTCCCACCTTTCCTCTGGAGCTGCTGCTGTCTCCCTTACCAATCTCTCATGAGTATAGATTTTCTTCTTTCTCCATCTCGCAGCAGACTGTGCTCTCTCCCATCTCACTGAACCATAGATTCTCCTCCTCCGCATATCACTCCTGGTGTATCTTTCTCTGTCTTTACTCCACATTCTTCCCTCTGCACTAGATCCACAGGGCCCCAGTCTGCACAGTCTCTAAGTCCTACCTGCTGCTCCTGTGCTCTCTCTCCTCATCCTGCGTCCACAGCTCCAAGTTAGTAAAGAGAACCGCACTGCTGTAGAGATCACTGGGCAGTGGCCATTTGCAGATGCAGCAGTGTAGGGAAGACTCGGGTATCTGTGGAGAGAGGGGGGAGTTTAGACATGATGGAAGAGATGGGGTAAGGTGATGAGGGAGGGAAAAGTAAAAGACACACCATGGAGGGGAATTAAACGGAAGAGAGAAGACAAAAACTGGGAGGGGGAAGGATAGAGAAACACAGAAACATGATGACAGAAAAAAGACCACATGGCCTATCTTAGAGAGCACTTGAGTCACAAAGGATTAAACTTTTGCAGGAAACAAAATACACTGTAGAATCCCTATGTATTGAAATTCCATGTAAAAAGGGGAAGGGGAAGGCGATGGCAGTGGGGGTGTACTATCGACCGCCTGGCCAGAATGAACAAATGGATGATGAAATGTTCAAAGAAATCAGGGAAGCTAACAAAAGTTACAGCACAGTAATAATAATGGGTAATTTCAATTACCCCGGTATCGACTGGGTCAGTGTCACGGCAGGACATGCTAGGGAGATAAATTTCCTAGATGAAATAAATGACTGCTTCTTGGAGCAGCTGGTTCATGAACTGACCAGAAGGGAAGCCATATTGGACCTAGTCCTTAGTGGAACACCAGATCTGGTGCAAGAGATAAGGGTGTTGGGGCCACTTGGCAATAGTGATCATAGCGTGATCACATATGATTTAATTAATGGAGGAGGGATGGTATGGAAATCTAAAGTACTACCTTTTAACTTTCAAAAGGGAGACTTTGATAAAATGAGGAAACAAAGGTTAAAAACTTACATCAAGCTTGGTTGTTGTTTAAAAATACTATCTTGGAAGCCCAGACTAGCTGTATTCCATACTTTAAGAAAAGTGGAAGGAAGTCCAAAAAACTGCCAGCATGGTTTAAAGGTGAGGTCAGAGAGGCTGTTGTTGCCAAAAAAAAGCATCTTTCAGGAAATGGAAAAAGGAGCCAAATGACGAAAACTGGAAACAGTACAAGCACTGGCAAGTTAAATGCAAGGCATTAATAAGACAGGTAAAGAGAGAATTTGAGAAGAAGCTTATTGTGGAATCAAAAATGAATAATAAAGACTTTTTCAAGTACATTCATAGCAAAAAAACCTGTGAATTAGTTGGACCATTAGATGCATTCACTCTGCAGCTCCTCACTACCTTTCTTCTCTTATCTCTCCTTCTACCCCACTCGGGAACTCCACACTTCTGGCAAATTGCTTCTGTCTGTGCCCTTCTCTTCCATTGCTAACTCCAGACTTTGCTCCAGGCTGAAAACTCAGCTCTTCGCTGCTGCTTTTGGATCTTGACTCACCTGATCTCCTTGTTTCTTTACCTTTCTCCCTTGTTTTATCTCTGTCTACAGATTCTGTGTTGTCTGTCTTGACTAGATTGTAAGCTCTGATGAGCAGGGACTGTCTCTTACATGTCTGTGCACCACTGCGTATGACTTGTAGCACTATACAAATGCTTAGTAGTTGTACTAGTAGTCGATGATAGAGGGGTAAAAAGGGCACTAAGAGGGGACAAGACAATAGTGGAGAGACTGAATGAATTCTTTGCTTTGGATTTTACTGAGGAAGATCTAGGGATGTTACCCATGACTGAAGTGGTATTTAAAGGTGATACTGTGGAAGAATTGAAAGAAATATTGATACACCGGAAAGATGTATTACAACTATTTGATAAACTGAAGAGTAGCAAATCACCTGGACCTGATGGCATACATCCAAGGGTGTTGAAAGTAATGAAATATGAGATTGCAGACCTGTTATTAGTAATTTGTGAACTATCATTTATTTATTTTATTTATATTCTCTTATATACCATGCTATTCTGCATCAGTGTGGTTTACATTAAACAAACTGAAATTACATTGAACAGGGCATTATAACTTGGAGATAACTATTTACAGGGAACATGGGCTATGGAGGGTTAAGTGGCTTGCCCAAGACCATAAGGAGCACCTATGGGACTAGAAACCCCAGTCCTTCTCGCCCAAGGTTGCTGTCTTCTAGTGGGATTTGAACCCCCGAACTTCTGGCCTGAAGTACCTTGCCCCAACCAGTAGGCCACTCCTCCACTCCACATTAAAATCATCTGTAATACCTGAAGATTGGAGGGTGGCCAATGTAACGCCAATTTTTAAAAAGGGTTCCAGGGGTGATCTGGCAAACTACAGACCGGTGAGCCTGATATCAATAACGGGAAAAATGGTAGAAACCATCATAAAGAACAAAATTACTAACCATGTATATAGTCATGGCTTAATGGGAGGTAGCCAACATGGCTTTAGACAAGGAAGATCTTGTCTTACTAATCTGTTATGTTTTTTTGAAGGTGTGAATAAACAGGTAGACGAAGGTGAGTCGGTTAATATAGTGTATCTGGACTTTCAGAAAGCCTTTGACATGGTCCCTCATCAGACTGTTTTTCAAAACTAAAAAGTCATGGGATAGGAGGCAGTGTACTATTGTGGATGAGGAACTGGTTAAAAGATAGAAAGCAGAGGGTGGGGCTAAATGGCCAATTTTCCAAATGGAGAAAGGTGAATAGTGGAGTACTCCAGGGATCTGTGCTGGGTCTGCTGTTTTTTAACATAATCATAAATGACCTGGAAATGGGAATAACGAGTGAGGTTATCAAATTTACAGATGACACAAAACTATTAAAGTTGTTAAAACCCAAGAGGATTGTAGAAAATTGCAAGAGGATCTTGATAAATTGGAAGACTGGGCATCAAAATGGCAGATAAAATTTAATGTGGACAAGTGCAAAGTTATGTACCTAGGAAAGAAAAACCCAAATTATGGTTACACGATGCAAGGTTCCACATTGGGAACCACCACCCAGGAAAAGGATTTAGGCGTCATCATGGATATCATGTATAACCATCCACCAGTGTATAGCGGCAGCCAAGAGAGCAAATAGAGTGCTAGGTATCATAAGGAAAGGAATTGAGAATAAAACAATGTATATTATAATGCCTCTGTATCATTCCATGGTGCGACCACACCTTGAATACTGTGTGCAATTCTGGTCACCATATCTTAAAAAGGATATAGCATTATTAGAAAAGGTATAGAGAAGAGCCACCAAAATGGTAAAGAGATATGGAAGGATACCCCTATGAAGCGAGGCTAAAAAGGTTAGGGCTCTTCAACCTATAAAAGAGACAGCTGAGGGGGGATATGATAGAGGTCTATAAATTAATGAACGGAGTGGAATGGGAAAACGTAGATCGATTGTTTACGTCATCAGAATACAGAAAGACTAGGGGACATGCAACAAAGCTACAGGGTAACCTATTTAAGACTAATAAGAGAAAAGATATATTCACTCAACTTGTAATCAAATTCTGGAATTTGTTACCGGAGGATATAGTAAAAGCTGTTAGTGTAGCTGGGTTAAAAAAGGTTTGGACAAGTTCCTGGAGGAAAGATCCATAAACCATTATTAAAAGGTACCCAGGCAGTGGCAAAAGCCAGGAGAATATTGGGCTGCATACAAAGAGGAATTACCAGCAGAAAGGAAGAGGGTACTAATGCCGCGGTATAAGTCACTGGTGAGGCCTCACTTGGAATACTGTGTTCAGTTTCGGAGACCATATCTTGCAAGGGATGTAAAAAGAATGGAAACTGTTCAGAGGAAGGTGACCAAAATGATTTGGAGTCTGCGTCAGAAGCCTTATGAGAAGAGACTAAATATGTACACTTTGGAGGAGAGGAGGGATATGGGAGATATGATTCAGACCTTTAAATACATAAAGAGAAATAATGAATAAATAGACCTCTTCCAAAGACGGGGAAGCTTGAAAACTAGAGGAAATAACATAAAGCTGCAAGGTGGTAAATTGAAAGGCAATGTCAGGAAATACTTTTTCACTGAAAGGGTGGTGGATGCTTGGAATGCCCTCCCGATGGAAGTGGTGGGGGCAAACACAGTGACGGAGTTCAAAGTGGCCTGGGACAGACACAGTGGATCACTTTACAGCAACAGGATAAAATCAAAATAAACTGAACCATCTAATTTCTCAACAAATAGGGGTGTCCTACACGGAGCGGCAGGTTCACCCCTAAGCAAAGACATGGGAAGGGGTGCACCTACTCCTGCCATCTTACTGGGCAGACTAGATGGACCATACTGGTCTTTATCTGCCGTCATTTACTATGTTACTATGATATCACTGCTTGACCCAATACAAGCTTTGTGGAACCTGTGCCTTTTGGGGACACCACTAGGTACGTATGACCTAGACTGGCCACTGTTGAAACAGGATACTGGGCTTGATGGACCTTGGTCTGACCCAGTATGACATATCTTATTTTTTATTTATTTATTTTATTTAAAAGTATTTATATCCCGCTTTATCCTTGAATCTTATGTTCTCCAGGAATAAGCAGGAAGTCAGTCCTCACTTAATGGGTAACGTCGGCACCGACGGCGCCAATGCGGAGCAATTCCACAGCTTTCAAAGAAAGCCTTTGGGAATGCTCTTCCTGCCCAAGGGTGCCATCCTTCTCAGTCTCCCTTTTTCCGCGGAGTCCTTTTGGATGCATGTCCTCGTCCCTCTGAAAAAAGTGTTTTTTTTCTTGTGGTCTTCGACCCTTTTTTCCAGTTGCACCGGACCTCTACCCATCCTCCCCTATGCCACAGAACCCCTGTGGGTTAGTCGACTCCCTTTTTTCCCTTCTTTTGGAGTTTTCTTCCATCGGGCTCTTCGCGTCTTTTTTTCCAACTGCTGGTCTCGAGGTTCTTCGACCTCGCTGGGGTCCTTTTTACCCCAATGGCTACAGGTTTTTTTTTTTTTTGAAATCTTTATTTAAATTTTCAAAATCATACATCAAACTTAAACAGTTACAGCACCCTTCAACAAGAAAACATAAAACAAAACCCCAAAATAAAAATAACCAAAGGAAGACCAATATCAACTGAAACCCTCCACCCCCCCCCCCCGGTTCACTGGAGGAACTGATAATCACAATTTCACCGGCCCCCATTGCTCTCCCTTATCTAAGCTTATAATGGATAGCTTGAATCAGCAGCACTATCCCCACGGCCAACCTGAGAGTGAGCAATATATTGATCCAGTAAGGACCACCGCTTGAAATGTAACTCCCCGCTCTCAGGCTGGTGGAGTTTACTATAAGTTTTTTCCAGCGTGGAATAATAACAAACCTGATGCCACCACTTTCCTAAGCTCAAGTTCTGGAAGTTTTTCCAGTGTTCCAAGATGGATTTGATGGCAATGGCTAACATATAGTTCAGCAGGAAACTTTCACCTTGCAGGACGCCAGCATGCACCGCTGACGATCGGAAAAAGATCATATCCCATGGGCAGGTTGAGAATATTGAGCATAAAGGCCCACACTTGCCTCCAAAACCTCTGCACTAAGGGGCAATCAAAAAACATATGGAAAAAGGTGCCAGCCGCCGCTTGACAGGACCAGCAAAGGCCCGAAGCATCCTTATCCCATTTGACTAGTTTCACCGGGGTAATAAACGCCCTATGCAAGAAAAAGAATAAAGATTGTGTGATAGCGGCAGACCGAGATACTCTAGTAATTGGGCCCCATAGGATTTTCCAGAAGTGGAAGGGGATCTGACGAGAGAAATCAGACTCCCACGCCCGTGTCAGCCCTAACAACTTGTCAGAAACATATTCTCTCCGCAAGGCATACAGTTTAGAGGTGGCTCCCGACTGGTCCGAGATATCTTTCAGACCCCGTGGGTCATCATGAAATACGTTTCTGTGGCCGCAGCCAACCTTCGGCGTCAAGGTCTGCCCGTCTTCCCCTACTTAGATGACTGGCTTGTCACAGGAACCTCTGCAGAGGAGGCCTGATCCGGGGCCTCGCTCACAGTTGCTCTCCTCGGCTTCCTGATCAACTTTCTTTACTGTAAGTTATTGTAATTTCTTTTTCCCTTTCTGCCTTAGAGCTTTTATTTATATTGTAAACCGCCCCGATGTAATGGGGGGCGGTATATCAAGTGAAAAATAAACAATAAACAATAAACTACCCCAAGTCCCACCTCGAGCCGGTGAGGACTCCTGGAGTTCATCGGCATTCTCCTCGACAATGATGGGGCAACCGCCTTCCTCCCTCGGGCCCATGCAGTCCGCCTCTGTGCCCTGGTGGCCGAGGTGCAGGGCAGGGCAAGAGTGTTGGCACGAACCATGCTGCGCCTGCTGGGGCACATGGCCTCGACCGTCAATGTTGTCCCTCACACCCGCTTGCACATGCGAGCAGCTCAGTGGTGCCTCAGAGCACAATGGGTCCTGGCATCTGGCCATCTTCGAGATCCCGTGCGGGTCTCCTGCGAGCTACGCAGCTCCTTAGACTGGTGGCGGGACCCCCAGAACCTCCTGTGGGGCATGCCATTCCAGGCTCCCCAGCATGAGCTCGTGCTGACGCAGACGCCTCATTTTTGGGCTGGGGAGCCCACTGCAGTGACATCCGCACCCAGGGAAGGTGGTCTTCGAGCCCCACCTCAAGCAAAACTCTGTGCTACTGCAGACCGACAACAAAGGCGTGATGTTCTACCTGAACAAGGAGGGAGGAACGGGATCCTGCCTCCTCTGCCGGGAAGCTGTCCTCCTCTGCTCCTTCGCGGTACACCAGGACATGGTCCTCTGAGCGGTCTAACACCCGGGTCAAGACAATATCCTCGCGGATAGGTTCAGCAGGATACTTTGCCCACACAAGTGGCGCCTGGATCCGAAGGTGGATCGCCTCATGTTACATTGTGCAAACAGGCCACCCAGTCACTGCAGAATCTGAAACCCAGTGTCAGAGTATCTAATCTTTCCTTCATAATCTCTCCCTGATCTGCTGTAGGGTACTGAATACGTTTATTATAGAGAATTAAAGACTCCAGCACTAGCAGAACTCATCACGTGTTCCCAGAGATAGAGAAGGAAACTGGAGACCTGTATTATAGAGAGCTAAAGATCACAGATCAGAACTAGTGGAACTGTACAATCTGTAGGATATAAATGGTAATAACCTCTTTCTCATTTCCCCCTTTAGGATGCGGAGGCCACCCTGAGCAGGTACGACTCAGTTCTCATTTCCTTCCTTCTGTATGATATAGCAGCCCGTTAATGTCACTGTGGGGCCTGCAGCTCTCCAGTGACTGAGGGGTGATGGGATAGAGACCTTACCAGTATAACTCACTTTCACACTCCTTGTGCTGGGGGTCTCACACCCTTTCCTACCTCTCCCTGTCCCATCTCTATCTCCAGGGACTCTGAAAGCTCGGGGTGAACATCTCCCAGAATACTTCCAGTTTCTCTCTTACTCTCAGGTGTCAGACAGCGAAGTTTCCAAGACCAGAGGCTCTTTCTGCTGAAGAGGGAAAACGTTCTCACCTGAGCTTCCTTCACAAATATTTTATTCCAAAGAATCAGTTCATACAATACCACGGTAAACTATTCCATTCTTAAAAGCTGTAATCCATTAGCAGAGATGTTAATAAAATATGGACATACAGGGGGGTATTTTAGAAGCTCTATTTGTGAGTTGAATGTCTGAATACAGGAACTTGGACATGCAAAGAATGGAGACATCCCTGGAGTCATTTTAGAAGCGGGGTATATAGATATCCCCAGCACGAGAAAGTCCATGTAGCATGGGGGACATAGTGGGGGTGTGGCCTGGGCGGAGCATTAGAGATGCATGTCACAATACGATTCTAAGAACGGCACAAGAACATCTGGCCCTAGTTGGGGAGGCACCAGACCAATACCTGCTTCTGATCACAAATAAGGTGGAAGAACGTCCTCGTTGCATGGATGTCACTCTTCCAGGGGAAAACACGTAATCCCTTACATCACCACAGTAATCGCTGCCCAAAGAAACCTGAGTGTAAATCCAAACTGCAAACTTATTACAGGCCTGCCGCTGCACGTCTGAGTATCTGCAATGGTAGGACCAGGACGTGCAAGTCTCTTATCATAGTCATCCCTCTTGTGAAATATCCCTGCCGACATGTCCAAGTACTCATGCAAGTTGGGGACATCCGCCTTTGTGAAATGGCTACACCCGTGCACGTATCCGGCCTTGCAACCTACACGGGGCCCCCTCCAGAGCCGGCTACAGGGATGTTCAGTTTCCAGGGTGGAGACAGAACGCTTTCAGAAGTCCCTTCTGCCGCTCCCCTGGTTTTTGGATGTCCTGCTCTGGACGCCCCAGATTTTAACTAGAACTCCATCCTAAAATCCCACTTTCTGTCTCTCTGTACTGATGATAAATAAATGGTTTATGGTTTCTTTTGTCATTTCACAACTTACATTTATTTCATTATATTTTCTTTTAGGAAACTTTTCTGCAGAGCTGGGTAAGATTTTATCATCTTATTCTGTAACGTATAAAAATCCAATGTAAGGTGTATCCCTGCTTTGGATAGAAGACCTGTTTCTTGTATCTATTACTATTTAGCTCACATCCTCTCCAGTAGTAGTTGAAGGTGAGTTACATTCAGGGATAGCGGGTATTTCCCTGTCTCCAGAAGACTCACAATCTAACAGGCCAATGCAGAAAGCCGGTGCTGAAGTGGCTCTCCTTAACATTTTACACCTATCTGCAACGCACCGATAGCACGAGACTTTAGCGGCGGCATCAGAAAGAGGGTCAGAGGCAAATTAGCCGTGCATTCAGCTGTGCTCAAAATGGCAGCGTTCAGTTAGTAGAGCAAGCTGAACACAAGCGCAAAGAAGTCGGCGCTAGTTTAACATCCTCTCCCAGAGAAACAGGAGAACCACCTGGCTAATCTGCTTATCAGCCGCAAAAATATTTTGATGGCATCGGGGGCTTTCTCCTATGTCTGGATCATCTGGTGTGAAGAGTCAAATTTCCCCCAAGTGATCCAGGCAGTGAAAGTCCCCGATACCATTGTCGGGGGCCAGTGCACCTGACAGAAAGCAAATCCCTAGTGGCCCAGCAGCCCCGAACCCCCCACACCCCATTAAACTAAAAATAATCCTGGATATAGAGTTATTAGAAAAGGTACAGAGAAAAGCCACCAAAATGTAACGGGGATGGTAGTATACTCCTATGAAGAAAGGCTAAAAAGGTTAGGGTCTTCAACCTGGAAAAGAGGTGACTGAGGGGAGATATGATTGAAGTCTATAAAGTAATGAACAGAGTGGAACGGGTAAATGTAGATCAATTGCTTGCGTCATCTGAAAATAAAAAAGAGTAGGCGACATGTAATGAAGCTACAGGCTACTAGGCCCTGAATTGATTTAACAAATAGACTGGGTTCACAAATTAATCAGCTTTAATCTAAAGAATTCCCTTTTCCCCAAGATTTAGAAAAATTCCTAGAAGTAAATACTTACAAATGCAGATCTGTCTCCAGAAGTAGCAGCCCCATTTTGTAATCCTTCAAGACAGGTTCAGAAGGCGATGTAAGGCATATTCTACCTTAAAGTGCGGGGTTATTTTTGGTTGGTGGGGGGTTCAGGGCTGCTAGGTTTATTTTTAGTTGGATGGGGGTGGGGGGATCGGGGCCACTGGGCTGCCAGGGATTTGTTTTCTGTTGGTGGCATCAGCCCTTAACAGTATTTTGATGGCACTGGGGGCTTTCTCCATTATCCTGGATTGTCTTTGACATTTCTCATCAGATGGTCCAGGCATCAGGGTAAGCCCCTGATGTCATCAAAATACTGTCGGGAGGGCACATGCTAGTTGTTTAGGCCACCTCAAGACCAGGCGTAGAGATATTGGTGCTAAGGCTGGTTGCAAAGTCCTCTAAGCGTTTCTCTGCATCAGCCCTTAGGCTTGGAACTGAGTTAATGAGGATTGAGGGACTTGCCCAAGGCCTCATGAAGTATCGGTGGGATTGAAGCCCTGGCTCCTAGGCTGCTGCTGTAATCACTAGGCGACTCCTCCACTCCCCACTTGTACTTTTCTCTAGAGAAGGCTGCAGACAGCTTTGCAGATAGACACACAGACATGGAAGGAGTTGGAAAGAATTCCATGAGCCCTGCTCTGCATGCTTTCCCTACTTCATGGGTCAATGCAGTAAGGTGCAGTCGGCTTTGCACACAGGTTAGCTTGGATTTTACATACAATTATATGCACTACCAGTGTGGAAATGGGTTTTGCACACTAGCTAACTGTGCATAAAGCTTCGAGCACACAACAGCGCAGAGAACACTTAAATCCATGGAAAGGAAGCGATTAGTCGTTCAGCACAAATGCAGAGAAGGGCGCAGAAGACCAGAAGGCTGATCTCATGGCTGAGAGTTTAATACAAAGTCTGGGGAGGCTAAAAGGTTACTGTAGCTCAGAGATCTCCTGTCAGCGCCGGGGAGGAATTTATGCCTGTTTCTTCTCTTTATCTTGAGCGTACGGCACCTGCGATATTTATGTGCCAGATAGCGTTCCAGCACAAGGGCAAACAGGGGTTTTCTGTGTGAACATATAGATGCTGCTAATGCAGACCTGTGTGCGCGTGTCTGGCTTGCTCTCCTGGTTTAGTGCAGAGTTTTTGCCCAGAAGTCATTTGCTTGCTGTTTAGTTACAGCATCGGAGAGCAAAACCTTTGCATTAGGCGAACTTTGGGAAATCCTGCACTGAGCTTTAGCACACGGCTCTCATGCAAGGTGGAATTACAAATACCACATAGCCCCAGAAAGTTATTTCAGAACAGCATCGCCCAACATGTCTTCTTCCTAGGGTTGCCAACTGGCTCCAGATGCGCCCGACAGGGTCAATCCAGTCCTGGGTTTACCCCATTGCATGCAGGGATATGTAGTTCTAATTTCTCCATTGTACTCCATAAGAAATGGAAAACTACAAGTCACTGCATGCAATGGGGTAAACCCAGGACTGGATCAAGTCTGTCGGGCGCATCTGGAGCCAGTTGGCAACCCTACTTCTTCCTGAAATAAGAAGACATGTTTCCTTCATTGTAGGACCCCAGAGCACCTTAGTAGTGTCCTGTCCTTTCAGTGATATGGTTGTGTTTTTATTTGCAGGTGAAATAGTCTTAATTATTGAGCTAAATTCTTTTTTCTAGAATGAGCAGAGAAAATGGCCTACAAAGTTAAGGATGTGTTTGTGTAATAGCTTATATGAGCCTAAATTTGGAAAAACACGGCACTGGAGCCCTAAAGGGATCAGTACGAGCTGAGGGAGCTGAGCTTAGTGCTCTGTGCTATGGGGATATAAGAGGGGCCAATGAGGAGGCTTGTTTTATGCAGTCTGTGAGTGAGCGAACCAATCGGAAGCTTTATTGCATTTGCTCTGTAGAGGAAACCCATAGGGTGAATTAAAGATCCATTAGCCAATAGGACTGATCTTCTGCAGGCCTGTCAGTGTGTTATAGCCAATAGCAGAGCTTCTCTCATTAAACAGCTGATTGACTATTGAACTTGCCAATGAGGGTTAGAGGTGGGAATGTGAGGAGCCAATGAGAAGCGTCTGCTCATGTTTATTAATGTGTCTCCTCCCTGCAGTGGATGTGACTCTGGATCCGGAAACTGCTCATCCCCGGCTCGTCCTGTCTGAGGATCGGAAAAGTGTCAGACGAGGAGACACAGAACAGAAACTGCCAGACACTCCCCAGAGATTCAGTCATTATCCCTGTGTGCTGGGGCGTGAGAGCTTCACCGCGGGGAGACGTTACTGGGAGGTGGAGGTGGGGGATACGACTGTCTGTAGGGCTTTGGGGGTCTGTAGAGATTCTGTGAGCAGGAAGGGGGGGATCGCACTGTCACCTGGGAACGGATACTGGAAAGTGGGACTGTCGGGTATAGGTGGATACTGGGCCTGCACCACCCCCTGGACCCAGCTCCCTCTGAGCGTGAGCCTCCGGGCAGTGGGGATTCTCCTGGACTACGAGGCAGGAAAAGTCTCATTTTACAATGCAGATGATAAATCCCATCTCTTCACCATCACTGACACCTTCACCGGGGAACTCCGACCTTTCTTCAGTACTTATTCTGATAAACCTCTGAGAATCCGACCAGTGCCGGACTGGGAATGAGGGAGCCGGGCTCGGGGGTGATATATAATCTCTACACCTTCATCGACACCTTCACTGGGAAACTCCGACCTCTCTTCTATACTTATAGTGATAAACCTCTGAGAATCCTGCCAGTGCCAGACTGGGAATGAGGGAGCCGGGCTCGGGGGGGGGGGTGATATATAATCTCTACACCTTCACCGACACCTTCACTGGGGAACTCCGACCTCTCTTCAGTACTTATACTGGTAAACCTCTGAGAATCCGGCCAGTGCTGGACTGGGAATGAGGGAGTCGGGCTCGGGGGGGCTGATATATAATCTCTACACCTTCACCGACACCTTCACTGGGAAACTCCGACCTCTCTTCTATACTTATACTGATAAACCTCTGAGAATCCGGCCAGTGCCAGGCTGGGAATGAGGGAGTCGGGCTCGGGGGGGGGGGGGGGGGTGATAAATAATCTCTACACCTTCACCGACACCTTCACTGGGAAACTCCGACCTCTCTTCTATACTTATGATAAACCTCTGAGAATCCGGCCAGTGCCAGACTAGAAATGAGGGAGCCGGGCTCGGGGGTGATATATAATCTCTACACCTTCACCGACACCTTCACTGGGAAACTCCGACCTCTCTTCTATACTTATACTGATAAACCTCTGAGAATCCTGCCAGTGCCAGACTGGGAATGAGGGAGCCGGGCTCGGGGGTGATATATAATCTCTACACCTTCATCGACACCTTCACTGGGAAACTCCGACCTCTCTTCTATACTTATAGTGATAAACCTCTGAGAATCCTGCCAGTGCCAGACTGGGAATGAGGGAGCCGGGCTCGGGGAGTTATACATGCAGAACATAGACCATCACCAAACAAGGAATCACAATTTAGAAAGAGGAAGACAATAATTAACCTGGGAACCCCAAAAGCCAAACTTGGAATGTACAACACCACTGTAGAAATAAAACTATTAATTAATTTCCTCTTGTACTAAACAAAACACAGACATTAATGATGCACATTTCCCAGAGCTGACATATTCCAGTTAATAAATTCAAAATAAAGAGATATCTTTCTACCTTTTGTGCATTTTTTATCAGTTGCAATTTCTCCAGCCACTTTCTTCTGGTTTCTTCATGTCTTCTGCTAACTCTCCATCGTCTGCTGTCCATTTGTCCTTTCTTCTCTCTTCTAGTTTTTTTTCCATTCTCTCTCTACATCTGTTTTAACATACTAATCTTTCTCCTTTTGCTCTTTCCTCCATCTCTTTCTTTATTCCTTTTTTATCCACTCAAATTTTACCCTTCCATCCTCAATCCCCACTTACTCTCCCAATACCAGGCCAATTGTAGATTTTTCTTCCCTCCCACACAAAATATTTTCCCCTCTCCATTTCACTCTCCCAGCCCCATCCCATTCTAATCCTCCCTCAACATCAGCTCCCTTCTAGTTCCAGCCCCACCCAGCATCCGCTCCCTTCTAGTCCCCGCATCAGCCCATTTCCAGTCCTAGCCACCCATCAGCCCATTTTAATCCTATCCTAGCCTAGGGTTGCCAACTGGCTCCAGATGCGCCCGACAGGCTTGTTCCAGTCCTGTGTTTATCCCATTGCATGCAGGGACTTGTAGTCTTGCTTTTCTTATGGAGTGCAATGGAGAAATCAGAACTACATATCCCTATATGCAATGGAGTAAACCCAGGACTGGATCAAGCCTGTTGGGTGCATCTGGAGCCAATTGGCAACCCTATCCTAGCTCCACCATCAGCCCATTTCCAGTCCTATCCGAGCCCCTCTATCAGCTCATTTCCAATCCCAGCCCCCCATCAGCCCATTTCTAGTTCTTTCCTAGCCCCACCATCAGCCCATTTCAAATCCTAGCTCCCCTCCACTCAGTCCATTTCCATTCCAAGCCCCCTTTCTCATCAGCTATTTGCAGTTCAAGTCCCCCCTCCACTCAGCCCATTTCCAGTCCTAGTAACCCTCCCCCCAGTCCATTCCTAGTCCTAGTAACCCCCCCAGCCCATTTTCAGTCGAAGCACCTCCCCTCCCGAAGAGCCCCGCGGCTAGATAAGAGGGAGCCGGAGAGGCCCTGGCTCACCTCTACAGCTGCCGAAGTGAAGCACACCTTTTCCCTTCACTTCGGCAGCTGTACTGACGATTAGAACTTCCTGTTCCCCGCGCTCAGTGCATCAGTGTTCTAAATGTCAGTACAGCTGACGAAGTGAAGGGAAAAGATGTGCTTCACTTCGGCAGCTGTTAGAGGGAGCCTGGGCCTCTCTGGCTCCCTCTAAAGCCTCCCTGCCTGCTGCTGAATTCTTGCTCAATGGATGGGCTGGCCCTGTGTGTGTGTACATGGTACGCAGGTGCAGTGCCTGTGTGTGTGATATGCAGGTATCATGCATGTGTGGTGCAGCGTAGGGCTGGGGATCCTCTGTGTATGTGTCTGTGGGGGGGGGGTGCCTTGGTGTGTGTGTGTGTGTGGAGCATAGGTGCAGTGCCTCTGTGTTTATTTATTTATTTATTTATTACAGTTTCTTATATACCGCGCTATTTAGAATCAGCGCGGTTTACATCATAACAAAACGACCATTACGACAAACTGTCAGGTTTTACATTGAACAGGAGTACAAACTTAGATAACTGGGTTAACTATATACATAAACTATCTACACTGCAGTGTGAGGGCATTTCTAGATTGGGTCATTTCTTGGAGGGGATATCTGGTTCAGTTGCTGTCTGGGAAATATTGGCAGAAAAGGTATGTTTTGAGAGCCTTTCTGAACTGATATAGATTGGTAATGGCTCTAATGTCGGGGGGTAGGGTGTTCCAGCATTTTGGTACATAAAAACTGAATGCCCTGTTTGTGGTGTTCGTGTTGGACTTTGTTGAAGCCTTTGGTATAGCTAGCAAGTTTACAGCTGATGTTCTTCTTGCTCTGTTGGGGGGGACCATGTGGATTAGATTCGTGAGTGAGAGGGATGAGGTGCCTTTGATTGCCTTAAATGCTAATACAAGGGATTTGAAGGTGATTCTCCCGTGAATTGGTAGCCAGTGCAGCTGTTTGAGAATGGGAGTCACGTGGTCGTTTCTGGATGCACCGTAGAGGACCCTAGCTGCGGCATTCATGGCCAACTGTAAGGGGGTTAGTGTGGATTGGGGGAGACCTTGTAGGATGGCATTTGCAAAGTCAAAATGCGGCAGGATCAGCGCTTGATATATGGTACGGAAATCGTCTGGGTCCAGCAGGGAGCGTAGGTGTTTGAGGGAACTGATTTTGAAGTAGATGGCTTTGACTACGCTGCTTATGTGGCGTCTCATGTCTAGATGTTGGTCCAGGGTAACTCCCAAATATTTTATTGCATCTTTAGTTTGCAAATCAGCTTCCTTGACACTGACGTGGGATGGGGGCATAAAGTTGGAGTCTCTGGAGATGAAAAGGACCTCTGTTTTTTTATGCTGGATACGTAGGTTCTGTGTCTGGAGCCATGTTAAAACTGGGGTGCCTCTGAGTGTAGGTGTGTGTGCAGTGCATGTGTGTGTGTGGTGCTGTGTAGTGCTGGGGAGCCTCTGAGTGTGTGTCTGTGTGTGTGTGGGGGGGGAGGCAGTGTAGGGCTGAGGTGCCTCTGTGTGTGGTGCAGTGTAGAGCTTGGGTGCCTGTGTGTGTGTGGGGGGGGGGGGGGGTGAGGCAGTATAGGGCTGGGGTGCCTCTGTGTGTGTTTGTATGGAGTGCAGGTGCAGTGCATGTCTGTGTAGTGTAGTGTAGGATGGGTGCCGCTAAGTGTGTGTGGTGCAGTGTAGGGCTCGTGTGCCTCTGTGTGTAAGTGTATGTGCAGTGTGTGTGGTGAAGTGTAGGGCTGGGGTACCTCTGAGTGTAAGTGTGTGTGCAGTGCATGTGTGTGTGGTGCAGTGTAGGGCAGAGGTGCCTCTGAGTGTAAGTGTGTGTGCAGTGCATGTGTGTGTGGTGCAGTGTAGGGCAGGGGTGTCTCTGTGTGTAAGTGTGTGTGCAGTGCATGTGTGTGTGGTGCAGTGTAGGGCAGAGGTGCCTCTGAGTGTAAGTGTGTGTGCAGTGTATGTGTGTGTGGTGCAGTGTAGGGCAGGGGTGCCTCTGAGTGTAAGTGTGTGTGCAGTGCATGTGTGTGTGGTGCAGTGTAGGGCTGGGGTGCCTCTGAGTGTAAGTGTGTTTGCAGTGCATGTGTGTGTGGTGCAGTGTAGGGCTGGGGTGCCTCTGAGTGTAAGTGTGTGTGCAGTGCATGTGTGTGTGGTGCAGTGTTGGGCTGGGGTGCCTCTGAGTGTAAGTATGTTTGCAGTGCATGTGTGTGTGTGGTGCAATGTAGGGCTGGGGTGCCTCTGAGTGTAAGTGTGTGTGCAGTGCATGTGTGTGTGTGGTGCAGTGTAGGGCAGGGGTACCTCTGAGTGTAAGTGTGTGTGCAGTGCATGTGTGTGTCATGCATTGTAGGGCTGTGGTGCCTCTGAGTGTAAGTGTGTGTGCAGTGCATGTGTGTGTCATGCATTGTAGGGCTGTGGTGCCTCTGAGTGTAAGTGTGTGTGCAGTGCATGTGTGTGTGTGTGTGTGGTGCAGTGTAGTGCTGGGGTGCCTCTGGGTGTAAGTGTGTGTGCAGTGCATATGTGTGTGGTGCAGTGTAGGGCAGAGGTGCCTCTGAGTGTAAGTGTGTGTGCAGTGTATGTGTGTGTGGTGCAGTGTAGGGCTGGGGAGCCTCTGTGTGTAAGTGTGTGTGCCGTGCATGTGTGTGTGTGGTGCAGTGTAGGGCAGGGGTGCCTCTGTGTGTAAGTGTGTGTGCAGTGCATGTGTGTGTGTGTGGTGCAGTGTAGGGCAGGGGCGCCTCTGAGTGTAAGTGTGTGTGCAGTGCATGTGTGTGTGTGGTGCAGTGTAGGGCAGGGGTGCCTCTGTGTGTAAGTGTGTGTGCAGTGTATGTGTGTGTGTGGTGCAGTGTAGGGCAGGGGTGCCTCTGTGTGTAATTGTGTGTGCAATGTATGTGTGTGTAGTGTAGTGTAGGGCAGGGGTCCCTCTGAGTGTAAGTGTGTGTGCAGTGCGGTGTGTGTGTGTGTGGTGCAGTGTAGGGCTGGGGTGTCTCTGAGTGTAGGTGTGTGTACAGTGCATGTGTGTGTGTGGTGCAGTGTAGGGCTGGGGTGCCTATGAGTGTAGGTGTGTGTACAGTGCATGTGTGTGTGTGCTGCAGTGTAGGGCAGGGGTGCCTCTGGGTGTACGTGTGTGTGCAGTGCATGTGTGTGTAGTGCAGTGTAGTGCTGGGGTGCCTCTGAGTGTAAGTGTGTGTGCAGTGCGGTGTGTGTGTGGTGCAGTGTAGGGCAGGGGTGCCTCTGAGTGTAAGTGTGTGTGCAGTGCATCTGTGTGTCATGCATTGTAGGGCTGTGGTGCCTCTGAGTGTAAGTGTGTGTGCAGTGCATGTGTGTGTGTGGTGCAGTGTAGGGCAGGGGTGCCTCTGTGTGTAAGTGTGTGTGCAGTGTGAGTGTGTGTGGTGCAGTGTAGGGCTGTGGTGCCTCTGTGTGTAAGTGTGTGTGCAGTGCATGTGTGTGTGTGTAGTGTAGGGCTGGGGTGCCTCTGAGTGTAAGTGTGTGTGCAGTGCATGTGTGTGTGGTGCAGTGTATGGCAGGGGTGCCTCTGGGTGTACGTGTGTGTGCAGTGCATGTGTGTGTAGTGCAGTGTAGTGCTGGGGTGCCTCTGAGTGTAAGTGTGTGTGCAGTGCGGTGTGTGTGTGGTGCAGTGTAGTGCTGGGGTGCCTCTGAGTGTAGGTGTGTGTGCAGTGCGTGTGTGTGTAGTGCAGTGTAGGGCAGGGGTGCCTCTGAGTGTAAGTGTGTGTGCAGTGCATGTGTGTGTGCTGCAGTGTAGGGCAGGGGTGCCTTTGAGTGTGTGAGTGTGAAGGGTTCCCAGCATATAGTGATTTATAACTGAAACTCAAACTTTACTTAGGAGCTCAGGGCCCAACTCATACAAGGCTACGGAATACTACTGGGCAGCAGAAAAGGCCCTAAAGGGAAGATACTGCTGCTGCTACTGAACATTTGTATAGCGCTACAAGACATACGCAGCGCTGCACAGACACATGTGAAAGACAGTCCCTGCTCATCAGAGCTTACAATCTAGTCAAGACAGACAACACAGTAGCTGTAGACATGGGATACATCCAGGGGGAATGGTACAGAAATACAAAGAAGATCAGGTGAGTCAAGATCCAAAAGCGGAAACGAAGAGGTGAGTTTTCAGCCTGGATTTGAAAAGGGTCAGAGAAGGCGCCTGATGTACAGACTCAGGTAGTTTGCTCCAGGCGTGAGGTGCAGCAAGGTGAAAGGAGTGAAGTCTGGAGTTAGCAATAGAAGAGAAGGGCACAGATAGAAGCAGTTTGCCAGAAGAGCGGAGTTCCCGAGGAGGGGTGTAGGGAGAGATAAGAGAGGAAAGGTAGTGAGGAGCTGCAGAGTGAATGCACTTATAGGTCAGTCGGAGAAGATTGAACTGGATGCGGAAACGTATACGGAGCCAATGAAGTGACTTGAGGGGTAATATGAGCATGACGAGGCGGCGGTAGATTAGCTGAGCAGCAGAGTGTTGAACAGACTGAAGGGGAAAGAGGTGATTCAGAGGAAGACCTGCAAGGAGGAGGTTACAATAGTGCAGAAGGGAGAGGCCCAATATTCAAATGGCATTTACATGCTTTAAAGCCCAGTAAACGGTGTAATTGCCTTAGCTGGGAATATAAAGAGATTCACCAACTAATACCCCAATTATTTTCTGTGAACAAAAACGCCGTCACGCAGCTTGAGGTTTCCCATTAATCCTAAAGATAGGCAAGGCAAACCCTCACCTGTCTTTAAGGTGCCAATTGCTTCCGTAGCCGCGGCATTGAAAATCCAGTTTGGAGATCTACTGTGAGAGCTATATTCCTGTTGACTTTTAGCCCTTTGATGATCCGGGCTGATTTTTAAATTAATGTCTAGAAGCCAGAAGGTTGACTAACATGACTGGACATTTTTATGAGATTAAAACCTCTATATGCAATTCTGTAATCCTCCCGCTCTGTATGAACGAATCTGTCATAGCTGCTTCTAATGTAACTTACAATGGAGACTGTGGGTAGGATTCAACCGAGTGGGATGCTGTGAGGGCAAAGCACTGGAATGCTCTTCTAGTCACAGGAAGGGAGGAAGGGAGCTGGGGGAAGTTCCTGTGCTGCACAAAGTGACATTTTACTTACCAGATAATGTCCTTTCCTTGAGTCCTGCTAGACCAGTCGAGACAAGTAGGCTGTGTTCCCCCAGCAGCAGACCGGCGGAGACAAAGAACCAATGAAAAGCCCAGATTTCAATGACATCACTGCTATGCTTCCTAATCCCCCTCTTCAGCTGTTCCCTTTTCCTTTATCCAGAGACCTGGATGGTGCTCAGGGCCCTGCATTACATGCCCCAGTCAGCTTGGTGCAGGCTCACAGAAAAAGTGACAAAAGATCTTTTTCCAATAATAGTGGAACCTTAATAGACTAAGAAGGCCAACTAGCTCCACCCTTGGGTACATTCCAATTGCGTACCCAGCTACGAAAATCTCAGGTGTTTAGCCCTCTATGCTGCTTGGAGGGCAGTTCCAAACCTGAAGGAGCATAAACGAGAAAGAGAGGTTGCTTACCTGTAACGATGGCTCTCCATGGACAGCAGGATAAATCAGCCACACAGATGGGTGAGTCCCAAGCTGAGGGTTCAAGGGTCGTGTATTTGGATTAGGGAGAGTCCGCCCTTGCACCGTGAAGTTCAGCTGAGGGAGGATGAAGCTTATTCCAGTTATGGAGTACGCTCTGGCTCAAACTCTGTTCTGCCAGGAGGGCGGTGAGTGCAGGGCCAAATGGAGGAGTAGCCTAATGGCTACAGCGCTAGCTTCAGAACAAAGAGACAAAGGTTTGATTCCCACTAGCACTCCTTGTGACCTTCAGCAAGTCACTGAACCCTCCAGTGCCTCAGAAAATCCAATTGATCAATGTCCCTGGTTAATGTACATTCCCACGTTTAAGTTACAATGTTAATGCTTTGACTGAAATGATAAAAACAATATAAGAAATGTGATAGATAAATAAATAAGAAGGGGAGAGTTGGCTGCACCACCCCTTGTCTGTGGGGGGAATTGGCAGTGTGCCAAGACAAGGAAAGAGAATCTGGAATGGATTTATAGCGTGGAGGAGGGGGTGGTGAGAATCCAGGAGGAATGTGACAAATTCTATCTAACCTTTTGATGTCTTGGACATCTGCACCTTGCCCACTCACAATCTTAAATGACAGAGGTGTAAGGCAGGGGTCTCCAAATCCAGCCCTGGAGAGCCACAAACCAGTCAGGTTGGCAGGATATCTCTAATGCATATATATATTGTCATGCCCTTGCCCCTTACTTCCAGTATGGAGGGGCGTGGTTATCATAGAAAGCTTCACCTTTTAGCCTTTAACTGACTGGTTCCTTTGCCATGCCCTTTGGGAAATTTAATTCAGTCACAATCCACTTGGCTTCGGGTAGAAAAAACACTTGTAGTTGGCTCGAATGATAAGGCAATGACAGAATTTATTGACTCAAACGCAAGGTTCACAAATACTACCCTTGGATACTTTCTCCAGGATTCTTCACAATACACATCAGGACATAAATAAACTCAAAGCAAACTTTCAGCTTATAGTGTTCTTCAACTCAAAGGTAAAGCCTTTTAACAGCCAATACTACCAGCTTGGCTAGCGTTGCTGTTTAAAGCAAACAAAAACAGCATTTGTCAATGGCAGTTTTCTGTTCTGATAGTCTCAAACACTTCCAGACTGGTTTGTCTCCTTACAAACAAACTAAAACTTTTAACAGGACAAAAACTTATCATAAGCAAATAATGCTCTATTCCATGCTTTAGGAATATTCAAAAACAAAGCCAAAAACTTTCCTTCCTTTCACCATTAGCTCGGCTTCTTGCCAATGCACTGCTCTGGATATCAGGTGTTTATCAAGCACAATCAGAAAGCTTCAGCTTGCTCTTGCTTTCTCAGCAAACGTATTTCTTCTTTAACACAGGACATGCACAAAATCATCTACAGGCTTTCAAGGTTACTTGACTCTGAAGGTTTTCTCTTAAGGGTGGCTTTCTTTCAATCCCTCTGCAGTAAAGGATTGGCACAAGGAGCAATCCATGTATGAGTCTTCCTCATTCACAGCTAGGTCTGGTTCACCTAGTTGCATAGGCTCTACCTCTCCTTGCAGTTCACAGGGTTCAGCTGACTGCCTTCTGTTAGAGCTGAGAGTATCCCTTGCAACTCTGCACTGCTCTGTATTAGACAAGCTTTCAAGGCTCATACCTGGGCCTGGGCTTGTAGCAGCTTCTCCTCCCTCATGCTCTGGCCACCATTCTCCTGTGCTTCCTCATCCTGTCCTCCAGCTTGTGTTTCTGCTTGGGTCTCTCCCTGAGACTCTCTCTGGGACTCTCCTCCTCCTCTCCCCTGCTTCTTTCTCTATCCTAGACTTAAATCCCCAAGGCTCCAGCCTCGCCTCTTCTCCTCTCAGGTGACGGAGATCAGCTTGCCTCCTGGCAGCTGGGTAATTAGGGAACTCAGTGATGTAAGGGTCCTTTACCCTGGGTCTATATTCCCTCTCCTTTTCTCCACTAGGGGAACTCTGAAACCTATCCCATCTGAGAATTTCCTGCTTTCTAGGTGTGTTTGGGGTTTTATTTCTCTGACCTTGCATAAGGGTGAATTCCTTTCCTTTATCCCTTTCTCCTCTGTCATGATAAGCTTCCTTATCACAATATCTTATGCAAATTCATTAGGGATATCCCAAAAACCTGCAGGGTTGCGGACCTCCAGGACTGGAATTGAGTAGCTCTGTTCTAAAGGTTTCAAATGAATCTAAAAAGTGCCAATCCATGGTTTATAGACTTTAAAAAGACTATTTTAGGGAACAAAAGTTAGGTTTTATTAAAAAAAAAAGTTCAGACTGCATTGTTTAAAAATACTATCTTGGAAGCCCAGACCAGCTGCACACCACACTTTAAGAAAAGTGGAAGGAAGTCCAAAAAACTGCCAACATGGTTTAAAGGTGAGGTCAGAAAGGCTGTTGTTGCCAAAAAAGCATCTTTGAGGAAATGGAAAATGGAGACAAATGATGACAACTAGAAATAACACAAGCACTGGCAAGTTAGATGCAAGGCATTGATAAGGCAGGCAAAGAGAATTTGAGAAGAAGCTTACTGTGGAAGGAAAAACATAGTAAAGGCTTTTCAAGTATATTCGTAGCAAAAAACCTGAGAGAGTCAGTTGAACCATTAGATGATAGAGGGGAAAAAGGGCACTAAGAGGGTAAAAGGTCATAGTGGAGAGTCTGAATGAATTCTTTGCTTTGGTCTTTACTGAGGAAGATGTAGGGATGTTACCCATGACTGAAATGGTATTTAAAGGAGATGCTGTGGAAGAATTGAAAGAAATATTGATACACCGGGAAGTTGTATTACAACTATTTGATAAACTGAAGAATAGCAAATCACCTGGACCGTATGGTATACAGCCAAGGGTGTTGAAAGAACTGAAATATAAGATTGCAGACCTGCTATCATTAAAATCATCGGTAATATCTGAAGACTGGAGGATGGCCAATGTAATGCCAATTTTTAAAAAGGGCTCCAGGTGTGATACGGGAAACTACAGACTGTTGAGCCTGACATTAGTAGTGGGAAAAATGGTAGAAACCACCTAAAGGACAAAATTACTTAACATATAGATAGTCATGGTTTAATGGGAGACAGCCAACATGGCTTTACCCAAGGAAGGTCTTATCTTACTAATCAATTATGTTTTTTGAAGGTGTGAATAAACAGGTAGAGAAAGGTGAGTCGGTTGATATAGTCTATCTGGACTTTCAGAAAGCCTTTGACAAGGTCCCTCATCAGAGACTTTTGGCAAAATTAAAAAGTCATGGGATAGGAGGCAGTGTACTATTGTGGATCAGGAACTGGTTAAAAGATAGAAAGCAGAGGGTAGGGCTAAATGGCCAATTTTCCCAATGGAGAAAGGTGAATAGTGGAGTACTCCAGGGATCTGTGCTGGGTCCGCTGCTTTTTAACATATTCATAAATGACCTGGAAATGGGAATAACGAGTGAGGTAATTTGCAGATGACACAAAACTATTCAAAGTTGTTCAAACCCATGAGGACTGTGGAAAATTGCAAGAGGATCTCGATAAATTGGAAGACTGGGCATCCAAATGGCAGATGAATTTTAGTGTGGACAACTGCAAAGTTATGCACTTAGGAAAGAAAAAACCCAAATTATGGTTACATGATGCAAGGTTCCACATTGGGAACCACCACCCAGGAAAAAGATTTAGGCGTCATTGTGGATAACATGTTAAAACCCTCGGCCCAGTGTGCAGCGGCGGCCAAGAGAGCAAATAGAATGCTAGGTATGAAAAGGAAAGGGATGGAAAATAAAACAAAGGATATTATAATACCTCTGTACCGTTCCGTGGTGCGACCGCACCTTGCATACTGTGTGCAAGTCTGGTTGCCATATCTCTAAAGGATATAGCGTTATTAGAAAATGGTGAAGGGGATGGAAGGCTACTCCTATGAAGAGAGGCTAAAAATGTTGGGGTTCTTCAACCTGGAAAAGAGACGGCTGAGGGGAGATTTGATAGAGGCTTATAAATTAATGAATGGAGTGAAACGGGTAAATGTAGATTGATTGTTTACACCGTCAATAATATAGAAAGACTAGGGGACATGCAATGATGCTACAGGGTAACTTATTTAAGACTAATAAGAGAAAATATTTTTTCACTGAATGTGTAATCAAACTCTGGAATTTGCTACTAGAGGATGTAGTAAAAGCTGTTAGTGTAGCCGGGTTTAAAAAAGGTTTGCACAATTTCTGGAGGAAAGGTCCATATACCATTATTAAAGTGGACCCAGAATATCCACTGCTTGACCCAGTACAAGTATTGTGGAACCTGTGTCTTTTGCGGAAACTGCTAGGTACTTGTAAGCTAGATTGGCCACTGTTGGAAAAGTGATATTGGGCTGGATGGACCTTGGTCTGACCCAGTCTGGCATATCTTATGTTCTTATGTTCATTTATGCCACGGAGATATTTTAACGTCTCTATCATATCTCCTTTATCCCACCTTTCCTCTAAAGTATACATATTAAGAACTTTGTCTATCCTTATATGGTTTATAATGAAGACCAATAACTATTTTAGTAGCCTCCCTCTGCACCGACTCCATCCTGTTTATATCCTTGTGAAGGTGCGGTCTACAGAATTGCACACAATACTCCAAATGAGGTCGCACCAAACACTTACACAGAGGCACTATCACCTCCTTTATTCTGCTGGCCATTCCTCCCCCTATCCACCCAAGCATCCTTCCAGCTTTCGCCGTCACCTTTTCTATCTGTTTACTTTAAGACTGTCAGACCCAGTCACTCCCAGGTCTCGATCGTCTTTTGTGGACAGAAGTACTTCACCCCCTACACTGTACCGTTCCCTTGGTTTTTTGCAGCCCAGATGCATAACCCTGCAATTCTGCTTTATCCTCATCTGCATATTCTTGCCCTGAACATTTGAGTATGACAACGGCACTTTTCCCCTTCCTCCTCTCACTAACATATCAGAAAAAATGACTTATCCCTGCATTTTATTGCATTGGCTATTTCTTTTTATTTTTGCATCTTGGCTTTCCTGACTACTTTGCTACTTAGCCACCTGGAGGAGGAAGGTATGTCACTTATATTATTTTAATAAAGACAGACTCCTAGTGATGTTCAGGCCAAGGGTTAACATAAGAACATAAGATATGCCATACTAGGTCAGACCAAGGTCCATCAAGCCCAGTATCCTGTTTCCAACAGTGGCCAATCTAGGTCATACATACCTAGCAGTTTCCCCAAAAGACACAGGTTCCACGATGCTTGTACTGGATCAAGCATTGATATCCTGGGTCCCTTCTTAATAATGGTTTATGGACCTTTCCTCCAGGAACTTGTCCAAACCTTTTTTAAACCCAGCTACAGTAACAGCCTTCAGAGTCTGAAATATCTTAACCCCACAGGGGAGGGCTCTCAGGAAGAACACTAATCTTGCCTTATGTTTCTCCTACAATGACGTAGTAAGAATCATAAGGGGAAAATACACTAAAGAAGGATTGACCATGGCGCCTGTGTCAGCGGAGGCTTCACAAAAACTTCAATTCTTAATCACCAGAAGAAGCAAGGCAGGCAGTATTTTCTTGGATTAAGGATTTTGTATATTTGAAATTTCAACAAAAAGAGATGCATAAAGTGTAAATAATACATTCTTTAATTTTCTTTTACAATATAACTCCTTTTCCCAGAACTTTACTTGTCCACTTCGGGAAGTAGCATTAAGCACTGTCTTTCTCTGTATTTCCCAGATCAAACTTCTTATAAGTGTCTCTCTCTTTTTAACAAGTAAGAGTTCTAATTTTTCTTTTCTTAGTGTGTGCTATGCTTTAGTTATTTGAACTCAAATTTGTGTGTTGGTTTTGTAAGTGTGATATAGCAGTACCTTGAAAAATTAAATTATTTCCACTGGAGCCCGGTCTGTGAGTCCTCTTTGTTCCTGGTACTGAATCCCGTATCTTGGAGAAATGTTTCTGCTCTTCTTGTGATCCTCTGGGTCATCTGTCTAGTTCCTGGTATCCTGGATGAGGAGCTCAGAACCTATTACCTAACTATAAAAACTCAATAAAAGAAAACCCAGACTCCTTATCCTACACTGTCCCTGTCTATTCAAAAGAAAAGATAATCAATTAACGCTACCTACTTATCTCTCACTTGGTTTGCAGCTTGTCGTGCTGTGAGGGCTTGTGTGCATCAGTGATGCTGAGAGCTAAACTATCGGTAGTTTAACTACTGGCAGGGTCTCCCAAGATGGACAGGTCTCAGCTGAGGTGCCAGACGAAGACAAACCACCCATCTGGGCAGCAACAGAATGGGATAGTGTTGACGGCGGAGGATCACACTTCTGTGACAACGGCAACAACACCAAACTTAAACTGCGCGGAACGAAGACCCGGCAATCTACTTCTGTATCTTGCCATGAAAACCCAATGGATAGTTACAACAAAACAAATTGTGCTATGGTGCTGGAAGATGAGACTCCCAAGTCGGAAGGCACTCAACTAGCTACTGGGGAAGAGCTGAAGACTTTTCAGAGTAAAGCCAGCATTTATGATGTGGTTGGATCAAAGCCCTCGGGAAGTCTGACTGCTGATGTAGCTGCGCATGAAATGAGAGTCAGAAGCTGTAAAGATGTCTTACACATTGGAACATGGAACGTACGAAGCATGAACCAAGGGAAGTTGGAGGTGGTCAAGAATGAAATGGAACGTGTACAACTTGATCTGTTGGGTGTCAGCGAACTGAAATGGACTGGCATCAGGCACTTTGCATCAGATGATCACATGGTCTACTATGCTGGAAATGAAAGACAAAGAAGAAATGGTGTTGCATTTATAATAAAGAAGAAACTTGCAAGAACTGTAATGAAATACAATGCAGTCAGCGAACGCTTAATCTCTATTCGTCTACGAGGATTGCCTATCAACACAACTATAATTCAAGTATATGCCCCAACAACAGCTGCAGAAGAGAATGAAATTGAAGAGTTCTATGAACAAGTACAAGCTGAAATTGACAGAACATGCAAACAGGATATCCTGATAGTCATGGGTGACTGGAACGCAAAAGTTGGCAACAAAGAAGAAGGCAAAGTAGTTGGAAAATATGGACTTGGCAACAGAAATGAAGCTAGAGAAAGACTGATAGAATTCTGCCCAATGACATCAGAGAAAAGCCCCCGACAGAGCTGAAAGCCGATCGAGCAGCAAACACAAAAAAGATTGTACCCTGAGGTAGGGCCGTACCGAGTGGAAATCGTGCTCTGTGTGACTTGCACATCGAGCGCGTGCCCCCCCCCTTGCAGCTGGAGAGAAGAGGCGTGCCCGATGTGCAAGGGAGGGACAGATCTGCTTAGCATGCCGGCGAGAAGGCTTTACGGTCGCATTTTAGCTGTCTGTCGTTGCCTGCCGCCACTGAGAGAAGAAAAAGTGGTGGCGGCAGGCCACGGCAGACAGCTAAAATACACCCCTTAAGCCTTTGCGCCCTGTGCGGCCGCACCGATCGCGCGGGGCTAAGTACGGGCCTGCCCTGAGACCACAAAAAGTACGAACTGCCTTCAATAACTCCATATCTCTGCTGGCAATCACAAAAGCACAACTCATATGCTCCAAAAGATGCATAAAGAAAAGAAAAATAACCACCAGCAACAAAGATGTCAAAACTGAGCAATCAAAAGCAGATCTTCCATTCAATGGATTCGTTGAGACCTCCCAGAGTCACTGTGTCCAGACTGAAAATCCAGAGAAGAGTCTTATTCCAATCTCTGCCATATACAGAGGGTATACACTGTGGAATTGCTAGACACCTCAGATCCTCAAACCCATGACCAGAAGATGGACAGTGCTGAACCAAGAACAGAAAAAGAAAAAGAGTATTATATTTATTATTTTTCTTTTTCCATTCATTGCCTTTTTTTTGTGCCAAGTTTGGAGTTCCAGCTTTTGTTTTTTAGTTATTTTTCACCGTCAGTTATTTTGCTGAACAACTGACCAGCCGAAGGCACAGCCACGGTCTCCTTCCACCGCGAAGGGTTAAATAGTTCCCACTTCTCCAGCTTTACAGGGAAACTTAACTGCAAGGATTCCTCTGAAAAATATTTTCCCCCAATAAGACACTTAAAGAAAGTTCCTATGGGGAAAGTTTCTATTTATAAGCCCTAAATCAAATCTGCATCTTCCCGCCTCACAGCTAGATTTTCCCGCCTAAAATAAAAGGAGGGAAAAACTTCCTCAAGGGATCCCTGCACCGCTTTCACCTCTTATAATGGGCCTCTATGAGACCGGGACTACTTACCTTTACATAACACTATTTTTCCAAATAAATGACCCTTTTGCAGTTTAGATTCCATATTAATTATACCAACTCATTTAGAAGCTAAACCTCTGCTCTTTACTCCCAACCCCAAGGGGAAAACACAGCAATTTACAGCTAAGCTACTTATTTTTATCCCAAACCAAATATATATTTCAGGAGAGCGCACCTCCTGCACCTGAACTCTGCTTCTAGAACTTCTAGATAGAGAAGCTTTTAAACTAGAAAATAGGGGAAAGCCGACAGTCACCCAGGAGCGCATGGTTCGGACAAAGGTATCCTTGAAGGATACTACCAAAAGCAGTGAGGTTCCAAAAGGGGGTATAGTAGCCCAAATGCCCTTGAGTAAGGAGCAGACAGAGCATAAAGATTCCAAATTACCCATGCCTACCAATAGCCAGATTAATATGAAAAAAATACAGTCTCTAAAATGCTTGTATGCCAATGCTAGAAGTCTAAACAATAAGATGGGAGAGTTAGAATATATAGCACTAAATGAGAGGTTAGATATGATTGCACTCTCAGAGACATGGTGGAAGGAGGATAACCAGTGGGACACTGTGATACCTGGATACAAACTATATCGTAATGATAGAGCTGATCAAATTGGTGGAGGGGTTGCGCTCTATGTTAGAGAGGGCATTGAGTCAGAAAGGATTAAAGTTTTGCAGGGAACAAAATTTGCTGTAGAATCTCTATGGATTGAAATCCCATTTATGAAGGGGAAGGCGATGGCAGTGGGAGTGTACTATCGACCGCCTGGCCAGAATGAACAAATGGATGATGGAATGCTCAAAGAAATCAAGGAAGCTAACAAAAGTCACAACAGAGTAGTAATAATGGGTGATTTCAATTACCCCGGTATCGACTGGGTCAGTGTCACGGCAAGACAAGCTAAAGAGATAAAGTTTCTAGATGGAATAAATGACTGCTTCTTGGAGCAGCTGGTTCATGAACCGACCAGAGGGGAAGCCATACCGGACCTAGTCCTTAGTGGAACGCCAGATCTGGTGCAAGAAATAAGGGTGTTGGGACCACTTGGCAATAGTGATCATAGTATGATCATGTTTGATTTAATTAGTGGAGGACAGATAGTAAAGGAATCCACAGTATTACCTTTTAACTTTCAAAAGGGAGACTATGATAGAATGAGGAATATAGTTCAGAAAAAACTAAAAGGAGCGGTTCCAAAGGTTAAAGACTTACAGCAAGCTTGGGTGTTATTTAAAAATACTATCCTCGAAGCCCAGACCAGCTGTATTCCACGCATTAAGAAGAGTGGAAGAAAGTCCAAAAAACTGCCAGCGTGGTTTAAAGGTGAGGTCAGAGAGGCTGTTGCTGCCAAAAAAGCAACCTTCAGGAAATGGAAAAAAGAGCCAAATGATGAAAACTGGAAACATCACAAGCACTGGCAAGTTAAATGCAAAGCATTGATAAGGCAGGCAAAGCGGGAATTTGAGAAGAAACTTGCTACGGAAGCAAAAACACGAAATAAAGACTTTTTCAAGTACATTCGTAGCAAAAGGCCTGTGAGAGAGTCAATTGGACCGTTAGATGATAGAGGGGTAAAAGGGGCAGTAAGAGGAGACAAGGCTATAGCAGAGAGACTGAATGAATTCTTTGCTTCGGTCTTTACTGAGGAAGATGTAGGGATGTTACCCATGACTGAAGTGGTACTTAAAGGTGATACTGCAGAGGAATTGAGAGAAATATCACTACACCGGGAAGATATATTACAACTATTTGATAAACTGAATAGTAGTAAATCACCTGGACCGGATGGTATACATCCCAGAGTGTTGAAAGAACTGAAATATGAGATCGCGGACCTGCTATTGGTAATCTGTGAACTTTCATTAAAATCATCTGTAATACCTGAAGATTGGAGGGTCGCCAACGTAACACCAATTTTTAAAAAAGGTTCCAGGGGTGACCCGGGAAATTACAGACCGGTGAGCCTGACATCAGTACCGGGGAAAATGGTAGAAACCATCATAAAGAACAAAATTACACAACATGTAGATAGTCATGGCCTAATGGGAGACAGCCAACATGGCTTTAGACAAGGAAGATCTTGTCTTACTAATCTGATATGTTTCTTTGAAGGTGTGCATAAACAGGTAGACAAAGGTGAGTCGGTTGATATAGTGTATCTGGACTTCCAGAAAGCTTTTGACAAGGTCCCCCATCAGAGACTTTTGGCAAAACTAAAAAGTCATGGGATTGGAGGCAGTGTACTATTGTGGATCGGGAACTGGTTAAAAGATAGAAAGCAGAGGGTAGGGCTAAATGGCCAATATTCACAATGGAAAAAAGTGAATAGTGGAGTACCCCAGGGATCTGTACTGGGTCCGCTACTTTTTGACATATTCATAGATGACCTGGAAAAGGGAATAACTATTTATTTATTTTTTATTTATTTACAGTCTCTTATATACCGCACTATTCAGCATCAGCGCGGTTCACATGGAACAAATGCTCATTACAGTTAACATGTATGAGTTTACATATAACAGGGGACAGAAACTTGGCTAACAGGGGTAACTATTTACAGACTTATTACATGGAGTCATAATCAAAGCAGTTGCATAGAAAACACAGTTCACTTTATAGGTTTGAGTATCCACATGGTGAGTTGCTTGTGGTATTGTAAATTTGACTGAGAATGGTATCGGTGATGTCCTGAGGTTCTAGGGGGTGCAGTCATGGTCTATCAGGTACTTGTTGAAGAGGTGAGTTTTGAGGGCTTTCCTAAACTGTGGTAGGTTCTTAATAGCCCGGATGTCATGGGGTAATGCATTCCAGAATCTTGGTGCACTGAGACTGAAGGCCCTGTTGGCTGTTGATTTGGTGCAGGCAGTAAGTGCCTTTGGGACTTTTAGGGAGTTTATAGCCATGGTTCTTCTTATTCTATTTGGGGATGTGGAATGGATGAGGGCAGTTACGGATGCAGGTGAGAGATTGTGAACAGCTTTAAAAGTGATTATCAAGGTCTTGAAGATAGTTCTTGCACGAATTGGTAGCCAATGTAGCTGTATCAGCAGAGGTGTCACGTGGTCGCTCTTGGAAGCTCCATGGAGGACTCTTGCTGCCGCATTCATAGCTAGCTGCAGCGGGTTTAACGTAGATTGGGGAAGACCTTGTAATATTGCATTGGCATAGTCAAAATGAGGTATGACCAATGCCTGGAAAATCGTCCGAAAATCAGTTGGTTCGAGGATGGAACGTAGATACCTTAGTGAGCGGATCTTGTGGTAGACTGATTTGACTATGTTCCCTATGTGGGCCTTCATATCCAGGCGTTCATCTAAGGTGACTCCCAGGTATCGTATTGAGGATTTAGATTGCAGCTCAGCTTCTTTTACTTTAAGATATTGCGGTGGGGTAAAGTTGGGGTTCCTCGTAATGAAGAGTACTTCCGTTTTCTTATGTTGTATTCTGAGGTTTTGAGAGAGAAGCCAGTCAGATATTGCATTGAAACAACTCGTCAGTGGGGAGAGGTCCAGATGCTCGGTAGAGAAGGGTATGTAGAGCAGGACATCATCTGCGTATAACATACAGTCAACATTGAAGGACCGGATAATATTACAGATTGGCTGCATGTAAATGTTGAACTAGTCAGGTTATCAAATTTGCAGATGACACAAAACTGTTTAAAGTTGTTAAAACCCAAGAGGATTGTGGAAAGCTGCAGGAGGATCTGGATAAATTGGAAGACTGGGCATCCAAATGGCAGATGAAATTTAATGTGGACAAATGCAAAGTTATGCACCTAGGAAAGAACAACCCACACTATAGTTACACGATGCAAGGCTCCACATTAGAAACCACCACCCAGGAAAAGGACTTAGGAGTCATCGTGGATAACATGTTAAAACCCTCCGCCCAGTGTGCAGCGGCGGCCAAGAAAGCAAATAGAATGCTAGGTATCATAAAGAAAGGGATGGAGAATAAAACAAAGGATATTATAATGCCTCTGTATCGCTCCATGGTACGACCGCACCTTGAATATTGTGTGCAATTCTGGTCGCCGTATCTTAAAAAGGACATAGCGTTATTAGAAAAAGTACAGAGAAGAGCCACCAAATTGGTGAAGGGGATGGAAGGCTACTCCTATGAAGAGAGGCTAAAAAGGTTAGGGCTCTTTAACCTGGAAAAGAGACGGCTGAGAGGAGATATGATAGAGGTCTATAAATTAATGAATGGAGTGGAACAGATAAACGTGGATCAATTGTTTACGCTAGCAGAATATAGAAAGACTAGGGGACATGTAATGAAACTACAGGGTAAACTATTTAAGACAAATAAGAGAAAATATTTTTTCACTCAACGTGTAATCAAACTCTGGAATCTGTTACCGGAGGATGTAGTAAGGGCTGTTAGTATAGCTGGGTTTAAAAAGGTTTGGACAAGTTCCTGGAGGAAAGGTCCATAAACCACTATTAAAAAGGGACCCAGGATATCAATGCTTGACCCAGTACAAGCATTGTGGAACCTGTGGTCTTTTGGGGATATTGCTAGGTGTGTAGGACCTAGATTGGCCACTGTTGGAAACAGGATACTGGGCTTGATGGACCTCGGTCTGACCCAGTATGGCATGTCTTATGTTCTTATGTTCTTATGTTCTTAACTTTTCATAACTGACATTTATTTTCGCTGCTTTTTCCACAATAAAATGAGGCTCTTACTGTCCCTTTAAGACGGGCTTCTTTCTCTCTCTATATATCTATATCTATAGTGTCAGAACTCTCTTATTGGCTAACCTCATCCATCCATCTTCATGCTGACCTCTCATTAGCCAGTAAGTATAGCTTTTATCCCACCTCTGATCTCTTATTGGCCAGCTTCAGCCTATCCAGAATCTCTAACCTGACTCACTCTTCCTAGACTTTCTAGCACCCTATTGGCCCGTTCCTTTACTGTCTCCTCATTGGGCAGCTCCTTTGCTGACACCTCATTGGCCAGTTCCCTGTGTGTGTCAGAAATTAAAGTTCAAACCAGCCGCAGCAGGTAAAGGGACTTACAGTGCTTAAAGTCCTTTTCTTTTAGGAATAAAGCTTTTATTTTGTAGCTACTGGTTACATATATACGAGGTGGGTTCTTCCTGCTGTGGAAGGAGAGGAAATGCAGTGAGGGAAAAACTTCCTAAAGTTTAGGAGCTGCAGAATTATCTGATTCCACAGCAAGGGGAGAGGAAGCACCGTGTGTCATTCTCCTGTTGGATAAAGTAGCGAAAAGTAAAGTCGTAGAAGTTTCTGAAGGACTCCTGAGTTTCCCTTTATCTTTTCCTTACACCGAAAGCGAAGTTACTCACCTGTAACAGGTGTTCTCCGGGAAGAAGCAGGAAGTCAGTCCTCACATAGGGGACTCCCTAGCTCCAGGCTGCTGGGAACTGGACCACGACAGCACCACAAGCGACCAACAGGGGAGGGCACCAGCTGCAGAGGAGGAGTCCCTGCACTGAGATTCCGCAACATCCAGCAATCCTCATCACCCCCAGTCCAGGAGCCTGACCATCGATGGGTTGGAGGGCAGGAGTTGCCTAGACACCAAGTATGCTATGAATTACTGCCACCCAAGAGGGCAGAGTCTGTTTGGTTACTGGCAGCTCCAGTTTACTGGGGTCAAACGAGTCCCAAGAGTTGGGGTGCTTTCTGATGGTCCCAGGTCCTATGAAGATAGAATGATGGTGCCCTCTTGCAATCCAAAGTGTGCAAAACCGATTCCATCTTGCCAGAGTGAGGCCACGGAAAGAAAGTAGGGAGAACCACCTCCTGATTGAGGTATAAAGCAGACACCACCTTAGGGAGAAACTTGGGATGCATCCACAGCACTACTCTGTTCATGTAGAACTAGGTGTAGGGAGGATCTGCCTTCAGCTCCCTATAGAAGTCACAGCCACCAGGAAAAGTCACAGCTCCAGGCAGAAGTCACAGCCACCAGGAAAGCCACCTTCCAGGAGAGGTACCTCAGGTGGCAGGTGGCCAAATCCCACCGAGGGACCTTCTCAGGTTTCTAGGAGGATGTAGTGACCTACCAGAGGAGCTGCTGCCGCAGGACTCCTAGGATGCCCAGACCTCCCTCAATGAACCCTCTTTCAGACTGGGAGAGGGGAACACCAGAGTGGAGTTTGGCTTGAGGAACAGTTTCCCCTGCAACTCCAAACATTTCCTATTGGTCTTGGGCATCCTGGCCTGGCACCAGTCACAGGAGGAGCTGTCGTTGTCTGGGCCCAGACAACAGAGGCAGAAGTCATGAGTATCAGTAACTGATATGTTTTGGCCACATCGGTAACACTTTAAATCCACCAGGGGTCTTGGTGGAGAATACCCGGCTGGGGTCGAGGACCCCCAGGTGAAAATAGGTGTGAATGCTGGTCAAGGAAACCCTTGACAAAAAGAGGACTACATGAGGCCAAGAGAGGCACTGGGGTGCCTGATTTAAGATGGAGGTGGTATAGGGACTGAAGTCAGGAATTTGGAAGGGGAAGAATCACTTTTTCCAGGAGAGATGAGGACCATGTCCATTGGGCTCTGCGGAAAAAAGGATACTGAACAAGATGGCACCCTTGGGCAGGAAGGGCACCACACATGCATGGTAGCATTTCCAAGGGCTTTCTTTGAAAGCTGGGGAAATGCTATGCACCGGCTTCGTCGGTGCCAATGTCACCCATATGTGAGGACTGACTTCCTGCTTGTTCCTGGTGAAACATCTTCTTTAAGAGAAGAATCTCTCACCATCTTGTGAGCATTTTATCTACTGCAGGCATTTTGAGACTGGTGTGCCTCACTTCCTCAATCTTCCTCCCAGTCTCCGCCATCGCCTCTCCCATGTTTTCCAGCTTTTGTGTCAAACTTTGGCTCCAGCACTTTCGCTGCCTCTTGAGCCGGTTCCTAGGGGACAAGTCCAGACTATCTGTGTTTGGGACACATTGCTCAGAACCCACTGATATCAGAGCCAGTTGTGCCAAGTCTTCAGATGTTCCTCAGTCACAAGGCCAACCAATTTTATGGGGAAAAAATGCTGATAAAAGTCCTTGCACATGCCCTCACGTGACCTCCCAAGCAGGAATTTTAAAGTGCTCTTTCCCATCCCTGGTTTAATTTCTCTTCCATACTGATGCTCTGTTAACATTAACATTATTAATTACCATTTACAGCATAGTTTGATTCTCCCTCTCAAAATAACCTTTAATGCTGGAAAGAACTCTGATGTTATGCTGAAGCAATATCTAGAAACCAGCGGGCAGGTCGGGAGAAGGAAAGAGTCCAGCCCTTAGTTGTAAAGGAGTGTGAGCTGCTGTGAAACACTGTGCAGCCGACTACAGGATTTTGCCTGTTTTACAGTGGAATCGGACTGACTGACTAATAGCTAAGTCCTTTATCCTGGCTGCCACAGTCAATAGTGACTTACTTGCAAAATCCGTGCTTTACTCCTAGCAGTGAGCGCACAAGAGAGACGCTGCCCTGCTATGAGAAGAGTCTTTATACTGTGTGCGGCGTGGACGTGCCTTGGTTAGCTGCACAATAAGGCTTTGTGGTAACAGTGCTTGTGTTTGCAACATTTGTAACATTGTGATATGTTTTCTATTGTTTGAATGTCATTGTTACTCTGTTGCCATATTGTTGATACTTTGGGAGCCTGTCATGTGGTGAATGACTAGTTTATTTATTTAGACAGATTTGTATACCCCCTTATCCTTCAATCAAAGTGGTCACAACACATCACAATGATCCCGTTCCATAGGTCCAGTGAAGTTCTTCAGTGTCCAATAAATTCTACTACTACTGACTGCTCCTGATCATTTGTATAGCGCTATAAGACGTACACAGCACTGTACAGGCACATATAAGAGACGGTCCCTGCTCATCAGAGCTTACAACCTCCTCCCTATCTTTACAACTCAGAAAGGGAAAACCCTGATCTAAGGCTGAGGCTCTTTCAGTCTTGGAGTAACCGACATTCAGACTGAATCGAATTCCTTTGTTCACTGTCCCGTCCTTCCTATAATAAAGAATAATTAACAATCCCTGGCTAAAAACTTTCACTCAAACCCAATCACACACGGGTCAGGACTTTCATACAATTTCTTCAGCTCAAATTTTCTTTTCAGGAGACTGGCCTCTATAAAGAGAAATCAAAGAAAGACGTCAGCTTGACATCCAAAGCTCCTCGGTCTGTGCCGCACTTACAGGCTGTCGGCCTTCAGCATTGCATTTACCGCCTGGCTCAGCACAGCCGCGGGCTGACAGCATTTTAACCCTTTTTTCCCAAAAAAGAAATGGTCTTCAGCCTTACTTTAATTATTTTTTCCCAACACAATGTTTTCAGAGCTCACTGAATTAATCTCAGTCAAGAGAATTACTGAGATTTGTTTTGTTTTTTTAGTTTAAGAAACCTTGTTTTTGGTTTTTCAAACCTGTTCCTATTAACCCCTTTATCTTTATCAGGGTTCACTAACCTCGTCCACAGCATCTGCCTTTATTTAAGCTTTTGAATCCAAGCCACAAACCAGTCAGTATATTCTTCTAAACGTTTTCAGAGTCCACCTCCGACGCTCGCAAGCACAGCCTTTTACCCCAAATTAAAGTGCTGCTCCCTCAAACCTCTGCAAATGGGTTTTCACAACTATTTCATTTTCTGCCTTCGCTTTTGTCACAATGAGTTTCCCTATAAGTAATTTCTCTTCAGATAACTGCCTTTAACTCTCAAAATTATTCCTCTCACACGTTACACTACCAGCACCCTTCTTGCGTCTTACACTGTTCAGTCTTGAAGAACTGGTAAAAGGGACTATTACTTCTGGAGAGAGTCTGCAACTGTGAGTATATACTTCTGGTAATTTTCTAAAAGGAATTCTTTGTATTAAAGTTAATTAATCTGTGAATCCACTATTTTTGTTAAATCAGTCAGGGCCTAGTAGCAGCAGTTTAAGTTTACATTTAAAACACAGAGGAGAACTTTCTGGTTACATTTGGAACCCAGCAGAGAGCTTGTAGTCTAAATTTAATAGTCACTCAGGGCCTAGCATCAGCAACGTTCTTTTAGCTTAAATTTAAAACACAGAAAAGAGCTTTCTGGTTAAATTTAGAAACCAACAGAGAGCTTGTAGTTTCAATTTCATAAGAAGTTAGAGCCTAGCAGCAGCTAAGAGCTATAATTTAAATCAAATCAGAATTTAGCTTCCCTCAGCAGCACAAGATAGGGTACTGTGTAGCAGCCCTCTTTTAATAATGACATCAGTACCAGGAAAAATGGTAGAAACCATCATAAAGAATAAAATTACTCAGCATGTAGATAGTCATGACCTAATGAGAGACAGCCAACATGGCTTTAGACAAGGAAGACTTTTGGCAAAACTAAAGAGTCATGGGCTAGGAGGCAGTGTACTATTGTGGATCAGGAACTGGTTAAAAGATAGAAAGCAGAGGGTAGGGCTAAATGGCCAATTTTCCCAGTGGAGAAAGGTGAGTAGTGGTGTACCCCAGGGATCTGTGCTGGGTCCGCTGCTTTTTGACATATTCATAAATGACCTGGAAAGTGGAATAACGAGTGAGGTTATCAAATTTGCAGATGACACAAAACTATTTAAAGTTGTTAAAACCCAAGAGGATTGTGGAAAATTGCAAGAGGATCTTGATAAATTGGAAGACTGGGCATCAAAATTGCAGATGAAATTTAATGTGGACAAGTGCAAGGTTATGTACCTAGGGAAGAACAACCCAAACTATGGTTACACGATGCAAGGTTCCACATTAAGAACCACCACTCAGGAAAAAGATTTAGGCGTCATTGTGGATACCATGTTAAAACCCTCGGCCCAGTGTGCAGCGGCAGCCAAGAGAGCAAATAGAATGCTAGGTATGATAAGGAAAGGAATGGAAAATAAAACAAAAGATATTATAATGCCTCTTTATCGTTCCATGGTGAGACCGCACCTTGAATATTGTGTGCAATTCTGGTTGCCGTATCTTAAAAAGGATATAGCAATTTTAGAAAAGGTTCAGAGAAGAGCCACCAAAATGGTAAAGGGGATGGAAGGATACTCCTATGAAGAAAGGCTAAAAAGGTTAGGGCTCTTTAACCTGGAAAAGAGACGGCTGAGGGGAGATATGATAGAAGTCTATAAATTATTAAACGGAGTGGAACGGGTAAATGTAGATCGATTGTTTACCTTATCAGAATATAGAAAGACTAGGGGACATGCAATGAAGCTACAGGGTAAACTATTTAAGACTAATAAAAGAAAATATTTTTTCACTCAACGTGTAATCAAACTCTGGAATTTGCTACCGGAGGATGTAGTAAAGGCTGTTAGTGTAGCTGGGTTTAAAAAAGGTTTGGACAAGTTCCTGGAGGAAAAGTCCATAAACCATTATTAAGAAGGGACCCAGGATATCAATGCTTGAACCAATACAAGCATTGTGGAACCTGTGTCCCTTGGGGAAATTGCTAGGTACTGTCACACTGCCCCCCTAGTGGTGATGGCATGGCACGACAGAAGGGCGTGGACAGAGAGGAGAAAAGTTTGTTTAGGGAGGAGGTTGGTTCTTTTGCAGGGCCCAGGCTTCTGTAGGCCTGGTTGCCTTCTGTGCAACTAACTCTCCTAAGAAATTATAGTCCGAGTTAGGGAAATGGTAAAGCTTTTATTTCCCTCTTTGCAAAACAGGTTCTTTAGCCCAGAGTACAATAACAACACATAAAAAGAAAATGTCCTTGCTTCAGGTTAAGGAAAAACATAAGTATTGAAAACACTGTTATCTTCACAGTACAGGCACATGAAATATAACATCCAATTCTTAGCTCACCACATCTATGCCTCTCTCAGTGCTCAATTCTTTCTGACAGGCAGTAATTAACTTCCATTGGAATGTCTAAGGGATCCTCCTGGTATTCCACCTGCATCGGCTCACTGCTTAGAGCGTTTGGGAGGTTTCCTTCAGGCTCTCTGCTTAGTGCTTGGATCAAGCGCCAGTAGTCAGTATTGCAAGGTAAGTCCTGTATTTGTAAATTTCTCTGCTGAGGACAGTCTCGCTTGCATACAGTTCTTTCTCTGTAAAGTTTCTTATTAACTGCAGGTTTGAACCTTGTTTCAGGAAGGCCTCTGTGAGGACAACAAGCTCTAATGCCTGCCTCTTTCTGTGTCACATCATTCAAAGTATCACCATTATAAAAATAGCATTTACCTTTGCTTCCACGGTGCTCTCTGAAAGGTGTAGGCTGAGGTTTGGGCCTGCCGGGTCCTAGATTATCCGTTACACAGGTAGGCCTCAGGCTCTTATCAAACTTAGGCCTGGGACTCTCTCTTATAGTCCAGCTTCCTTCAGGGTCAGCTGCTTTATAAAAGCTTTCTCTCCTGGAGAGTTTATCTCTCCCTTCTTTAAAATGTTTACAGTAAGTTCCTGTACCTGGTTTGGCTGGCACGGCTGGGCTGGTTCCCTTGGTCAGGAGTCCTCTCCCTGGATTCTCCAGATATCCATGTAACTTGGGAACTGAAGCTTCCTGCACGATTTCCTGACAGTCTCCTTGCCTGTCTGAAGCTGTCTGCCAACCTCTTTGTCTTTCTCTTTTTCTCCAACCTCTTTGGCTGTACAGGTCTCTTTGCCAGTCTCCTTGACTGTGTTCTGGCTTGTCTCTTTGCCAGTCTCCTTGACTGTGTTCTGGCACGTCTCTTTGCCAGTCTCCTTGACTGTGTTCTGGCACGTCTCTTTGCCAGTCTCCTTGCCTCTCCTTGACTGACCTGACTGCCCTGACTGCCCTGACTGCCTCCTTCCTCCAGTCAACTGAGCATTTAAGAGGAGTTCTTCCCCTTCTGCCTTGGGTGTTGGCTGGAATTACGTCATGGGTTTTAAGGCATGGTTCTTCAGACCTCCAGAGGTCTCTCTGGCTCCCTCTACATGGTTCCTCATGTCGCTGCAGCTGTTCTTTACCTCTTTTTTCCGTGTTTAAAACCTTTCCTTCTGCTTGCCGCTGGTCTGCGGTGCCACATATCCCCCCTCTTAAAATATGACGGGCTGGTGAAGCCTCTTCTACACAGCACGGAATACGCGACCTTGCGCTCGCCTTAAAGTGTAGCTGCTGGGTATTATACTTCTTCCATTTGAGCTCCGTCAATGTCTCTACAGGGTAGGGTATTTTGGTCGCTGATGCTAGCAGTGCCGATCGGTCATGCCATGGCCGAAGAGTGTTGGCATGATAAACTTGTGTGTGCCCTTTGTCATCTTTGACCTCATAGGAAGTCGGTCCCAACGACTTGACTATGGTATGTGGTCCTCGCCATCGAGCCTCAAACTTCGGAGTTGCACCTGCTACCAGGATCATAACTTTTTCTCCTGCTTGTAGCTGCCTGTGCTTTACTCGCTGGTCATAGTAATGTTTTTGCTTCCATTGACTTTTCTTCAAATTTTCTTCCGCAACCTGGGAAGTTCGCTCTAGGCGAGTTCTGAGGTTCTGCAGAAATAGGGGCACCCCTATTTCGGCCTCCACGGGCTCGATCCATTGTTCCTTTAGGACGTCCAGTAAACCTCTCTGGGACCGTCCATACAGGAGTTCATACGGGGACGTGCCTAGGGAAGTTTGTCTTCGTTCCCTACAGGCATACAGAACGAATGGTAACATGGTGTCCCATTCTGACATTTGTCCACCTAGCGCTCTTCGGAGCATTTGCTTTATGCTCTGGTTAAGGCGTTCTACCAGACCGTTACACTGAGGATGGTATGCAGCGGTCTTTTTATGGTGTATGCCAAAGGCGTCCCACACCTGTGCGAGGTACTTCGACAAAAAATTGCTGCCCCTGTCTGTCAGTATTTCCTGTGGGAATCCAATTTCACAAAATAATTTAACCAGTTCACTGGCAATAGGCTTCGCCAAAATACTTCTTAGGGGAATGGCCCAAGGGAACCGGGTGGCCTGATCGATGATTACCAGGATGTATTGGTACCCCCTGGGTGTTTTAACCAAGGGCCCTACAATATCCATGGCTAATCTTCGCACCGGGTCTGTAATCACCGGCATAGGCACCAATGGTACGGCAGGAGGTTTTCGAGCGGTCACTCTTTGGCAGGTTGCGCAGGATTCGCAGAATCGAGTTGTTTTCCGAAATATCCCTGGCCAATAGAATCTGGTCCAGCGTACCTTGTGCTCCCTTATGACCCCCTACAGGGTGGTCATGGGCCAGTCGTAGAATCAATAACTTGAACGTACTCGGTATCACCAGCTGTTTCCGCAGCTCCCCTGTTCATGGATCTTTACTCTCCCGATATAACAGGTCATCCTCCATACAGAATCGGGGGTAGGAATCCTTTTCCTCTCGGGCTTGCTCAAAGGCATGAGCTAGTACTGGGTCCGCTTTTTGCTCTCTCTTGAAGGAGGGAAACTTCTCCATCAGTTCAGCTGGAACCCAGGGCATCCCTTCTCCAGCTTCCAATCCTGCTCTTCCCTGAGAGCGACATCTTCGTTCACGCCTCCGTTCAGCCTTCGGCTTTCGCTCTTTCCTCAAGGGATCTCCCATTAGGTCCTCATGCGACGGGAGGGTTCCTAAAGAATTATCTCTGGAGCAGGAGGGTTGTTCGTCGTCCTGTGTATGGGACCTCGTAGAAACTAGAGCCTTTTTGAGAGGCTCACTCTTATTTGCACTGATTGGCTGTACATTGGAGTGATCGGCCGACTTAGGCCGTGACTCCGGACTATCCATATACTCATGCCAACTACAGGTGGAATTTGGGATTTGTTTTTCTGCGGGAGACAAGCCCTCTTTAAGGCTCCTTCGGAACTGCGGCCAGTCGCGACCCAATACTAGTTCTTGGGGCAATTTTGGCACGACTGCTATCAGCATTTCCTTCCTTATTCCCAAACCTTTAACCCACAACCTGTAGAGAGGATAGCTTGTGGCAGCCCCGTGAATACATTTTATTTTTACACTGCCTTCTGGATCTTCAGGTACTGATCCTCCCTGGCCTCTGATCACAGACCATAACTTCTGGGACATCATCGTTTGATCAGCGCCTGAGTCCAGAAGCGCACTTACATCCACTCCATGTATTTGTACAGACAATACAAATCCTTCTCGGACTGTCTTTGGGGTTTCCCCCACAAGGGCAGTGTGAGTGTAACAATCATTTTTTAAATGGCCTTTCTTACCACAAGTAAAACAACGCCTACCTTCTTGCTTATCTGGAGGGTAATTGCTTCTCACACTTCCATACACTGGTCGGGAAGGGTTCCCTACCTTCCGGGCTTCCATACCTAAGGCTGCCTTGGGGCTACCCATTCTATGTTGGGTGACTTTCTCAGCCTCTAGGTACCTTTCTGTAAGGGTTATAGCCTCAGTAGTGGTACAGCAATTCTGCAACATAAGGTAGTTCTGTACCCTACTGGGCACCGCTGTCATGTATTGTTCCAATACCAGGGCGTCCATTAGCGTGTCTACAGTTTTCCTCTCGGGCTGTAGCCACTTGTATGCTAAGCTCCTAATTCTGTGTCCCAGGGCTTTTGGTGTCTCACCCGCTCTAAGGGTAGTAGCCCTAAACATTTTATTGTATGACAATGGGGTAAGTCCTAGGCGATCCCTAATCGCTGACACTACCTCTTCGTAGGTGTTGGCTAAGGCAGGCGGCATGGCCCGGTAAGCAGCCAGTGCCTCGCCCGTAAGGGATGCTGCTAGACGTATTGACCATTGTTCTGGGGGCCAATTCGCTGAACTTGCTATTCTGGTGAAGGAATCTAGGAAATCGTCCACATTATCCTCAGGACTCAATTTTCCTACCACTAAGTCATGGCAAGTCCATTGTCCCACTGCTTGCTTGTTCACAGCAGTCGCACTCGCCTTCTCTTCATTGAGCTTGGCCATTTCTTCTCTTTCTTCAAACTTCCTCCGTTATCCCACACTAGACAGGCTTATTTACATGTTACCTGATTCTGGTGTGTAATCAGCATTGGGATGGAAGTTGCTGTTGCTCGCCGCCGCTCTCCATCTGAGAATTTGGCAACAGGATTTTCACTGTTCAGGATTTCTCCCCAATCCGTTCCGGATCCTCAGCTACTCCGCTCCGGGTTTTCAGCTTCCGGTTCAGTTTCTTGAGCTGATCCACTCCGGGTTTTCGGGGTTTTTTTTCAGCAGCACAGCCAAGACCTTTTTCCCCTTTTCTTCAGGAATTTTAGTCCTTATTCCTCTTTAGTGCTGTAGTGAATTTCCAGGCAAAATCCAACAACTACGCCATTTTCCCCTTGTCACACTGCCCCCCTAGTGGTGATGGCGTGGCACGACAGAAGGGCGTGGACAGAGAGGAGAAAAGTTTGTTTAGGGAGGAGGTTGGATCTTTTGCAGGGCCCAGGCTTCTGTAGGCCTGGTTGCCTTCTGTGCAACTAACTCTCCTAAGAAATTATAGTCCGAGTTAGGGAAATGGTAAAGCTTTTATTTCCCTCTTTGCAAAACAGGTTCTTTAGCCCAGAGTACAATAACAACACATAAAAAGAAAATGTCCTTGCTTCAGGTTAAGGAAAAACATAAGTATTGAAAACACTGTTATCTTCACAGTACAGGCACATGAAATATAACATCCAATTCTTAGCTCACCACATCTATGCCTCTCTTAGGGCTCAATCCTTTCTGACAGGCAGTAATTAACTTCCATTGGAATGTCTAAGGGATCCTCCTGGTATTCCACCTGCATCGACTCACTGCTTAGAGTGTTTGGGAGGTTTCCTTCAGGCTCTCTGCTTAGTGCTTGGATCAAGCGCCAGTAGTCAGTATTGCAAGGTAAGTCCTGTATTTGTAAATTTCTCTGCTGAGGATAGTCTCACTTGCATACAGTTCTTTCTCTATAAAGTTTCTTATTAACTGCAGGTTTGAACCTTGTTTCAGGAAGGCCTCTGTGAGGACAACAAGCTCTAATGCCTGCCTCTTTCTTTGTCACCGTATTCAAAATATCACCATTATAAAAATAGCATTTACCTTTGCTTCCACGGTGCTCTCTGAAAGGTGTAGGCTGAGGTTTGGGCCTGCCGGGTCCTAGATTATCCGTTACACAGGTAGGCCTCAGGCTCTTATCAAACTTAGGCCTGGGACTCTCTCTTATAGTCCAGCTTCCTTCAGGGTCAGCTGCTTTATAAAAGCTTTCTCTCCTGGAGAGTTTATCTCTCCCTTCTTTAAAATGTTTACAGTAGGTTCCTGTACCTGGTTTTGCTGGCACGGCTGGGCTGGTTCCCTTGGTCAGGAGTCCTCTCCCTGGATTCTCCAGATATCCATGTAACTTGGGAATTGAAGCTTCCTGCACGATTTCCTGACAGTCTCCTTGCCTGTCTGAAGCTGTCTGCCAACCTCTTTGTCTTTCTCTTTTTCTCCAACCTCTTTGGCTGGACAGGTCTCTTCGCCAGTCTCCTTGACTGTGTTCTGGCTCGTCTCTTTGCCAGTCTCCTTGACTGTGTTCTGGCTCGTCTCTTTGCCAGTCTCCTTGACTGTGTTCTGGCTCGTCTCTTTGCCAGTCTCCTTGACTGTGATCTGGCTCGTCTCTTTGCCAGTCCCCTTGACTGTGTTCTGGCTCGTCTCTTTGCCAGTCTCCTTGCCTCTCCTTGACTGCCCCCTTCCTCCAGTCAACTGAGCATTTAAGAGGAGTTCTTCCCCTTCTGCCTTGGGTGTTGGCTGGAATTGCGTCATTGGCTTTAAGGCATGGTTCTTCAGACCTCCAGAGGTCTCTCTGGCTCCCTCTACGTGGTTCCTCATGTCGCTGCAGCTGTTCTTTACCTCTTTTTTCCGTGTTTAAAACCTTTCCTTCTGCTTGCCGCTGGTCTGCGGTGCCACAGTACATATGACCTAGATTGGCCACTGTTGGAAACAGAATACTGGGCTTGATAGACCTTGGTCTGACCCAGTATGGCATATCTTATGTTCTTATGTTCTTATGACCCAACTGCCAGATTCAAGATCTTATCACCCACATTTGTAGCTTTCAGATTAGTGCTCGTCCACTCACCAAACCTCAAAAGGCTCCACAGCACCTTCCACAGCCACCCCCAAAACTCTAAATTCCAACTTCAAAACATTTTTCCCCTTAAGGCTGGACCAGTTCTTATTTTTCTGCACTATTTCTTTCAATTTGGACTGCGTCAGAAACAGTGACATTCCTGCCTGAACTGCAACCCTTAAAATAGATCCCTGCACCCCTCTCATTAGCTACAATGTTAGTCTATGGAGCTGGGACTTGTTTTTCAATAAAACATCATTTTTAAGCATTAAAACAGACTTTTTAAAAACAAGAAACATTGGATTTATCCTTTAAGTGAAACGAAGGCTCCAGTGTGAATTCTAAGCCCCCAGGGGTTCAACGCTCCCCTCAGGAAAAACAGAGCATTCTGTGCTCTACTAGGATCCCTGAGGGTAGAAACGGGTCACGCTGGAAGGCACTCTTAGACTTGTTAGAAGAGATTAACCCTTCGCCTGCTCAAGCTGAGAGAAGCCACAAAAAGAGAACAAGAATATGAAGCCATGCAAACAGACCCTTACCCTTCTGATCAAGAATCCATAGAATCTTGTATTTATTTATTTATTTATTTTATTTATTTGAAAGTTTTTTATATGCCGCTGCTTCCAAGGATCAGCAGCGGTTTACATTACAACATTAGAAATCAAAAACAGGTGGGGGGCGGAGCCTAGCGTAGAGAAAGATGGCTGCATAGAGCTTAGGCTCCGGAGGGCTTTTGCAGAATTTTGTTTCCCAGCAGACTCGGAATAAGTGGGAGCGGAGTTTTTGGGACGGCAGTAGTCGGGGAACATGTCTAGCTCTAAGCCGATGCGACTAGATTTCCCCGCATCCCAAAACAGCGGCGTGAAGCGTTCAAAGACGGAGCCCCCCTCTCTGCAAAAGATGGCGGCGGCCCGGGAGTCTGAAGGCATGCAGGAATTGCTCTCGGAAGTTAGGGCGGTGAGAGAAATGGTCCGAGCAAACGGTGAAGCGCTCTCCGCGGTGCAGGAAGAGATGGGAGCGCTGCGGACCACAATTGAGGGGCTTACCCTGCGGCAGGAGAAGGTCGAGCAGGTGCTGGAAACGCATGACATGCATCTACGTCTTGTGGAAAGGCAAGCCAAACAGATCAAGGCTTTGCAGAGAGATCTTGAGGATGGCAATAACAGGGCCCGGAGGAACAACATCAGGATCGTTGGGGTGCCGGAGGGAGTTGAAGGCAAGGATGTCATCCCATATTTGCAGAAAATGATCCCTCAAGTGCTGCGAGTTACATTTGAGCTTCCATTTGAGATAGATCGTGCGCACAGGGTTCCTGCACAGCGGCAGCTGAACAACACTAGGCCGAGGCCAATTATTTTGTGTGTGATGCACTTTCAGCAGGTGATGCAGATAATGGAGGCCTCGCGGCTGCACTCGCCTATTGAATTTGAAGGGCATCGGCTATTTTTTTTCCCGGACTTGGCTAAAAGCACGATTGATTGGCGTAAGAATTTTGTGGCCCTTAAGCCTCGACTTCAACAGCTTCAGGCGCCGTTCGGCCTGATGTATCCAGCGCGCATGAGAGTAACCTTGCATAATCAGATGCGGACATTTGAGGAGCCCGAGGCTTTGGTTGCGTACTTAGAAGAGAAGGAGCACTCACAGATGCGGTGAAGTGTGATCGGGTACAAGCCGAGGATATCTTCAGTGTTGATACTTGCTTGGGAGATCTGAGTTACAACCTTTTGCTCATGGTGATGCATGAGGTGGAACATTACATAACCGGACATGGCCACTTGAGGTGCCTGAGGACATGGTCGCATATCACAAGGAGAAGGAGCATCCGTAGATGTGGTGAATTGGCATCTGGTGCAAGCCTTGGACATTTCCAGGGGATAGTGATGTTTTCTGCCTTGGGAGAATTGAGTCCAAATTGTTTGTTTTGAGGGATGTTTGTTGGGGAGGTTTTTTTAAAGGGGCATGGGTGTTATTGCATAACATGTTTTAAATATGGAGCATTGTTCGCACAATCAGTGCGCTTTATCGTGTTTCCTTGCTCATTGTTTTTTGTTAGTGAATGTGGACAGGGGGGATGGGGGTGGTAGTGGTTGGTAGGGTGTGGGTTAAGTTGTGGGTTTGGTTTGGGGTTTTGAGGGTTGATAACTGCTGGGGATAATGTGACTTTGTGTTGCCCTCTGTGCCTATCTTTTTCTCTGGGTTCCACTATAGATGGTGTTAGAGGGTCTCCTTTTCCGGAGTGTGCTGGGGTGATGTATTGGGGGGGGGGGGGGTGAAAGTCTAGGGGGGTGCTGGGGGAAGTTTGGCTGTTGGGCTGTGGGAGTAATAAGGGTGGTGGGTAGATGGGAGACAGTATGTGTGAGGCGTGAGTGTTGGTTCAGACGGGTAGTGGGCATGGGCTATGACTGGATGAATAGTTCATCATTATGGCTGTGGTTAAGATATTATCCTTAAATGTTAAAGGGATTAATAACCCCATTAAGCACAAGAAAATTGTGATGTATGGGAGGCATGAGCAAGCTGATGTTATGTTTCTGCAAGAGACTCGCTTAAGTGCGCAAGAGTCGCTGAAGCTGGGTATTAAGCCTTATACAGTAGTGGCTTACTCCCCGGCTATCCATAAGCGCAATGGGGTGGCTATCTTGGCTAGACATTCCCTGGCTTCTGGGGTCCTGCATACATGGGCGGATAAGGAGGGTAGATGGGTCAAGACCTTACTTAGGGTGGGAGGTTCAGAGGTAGCATTTATGAATATTTATGCTCCTAACTTGGATGATCCTGATTTCTTTAGAGTGGTTGCGGAAGAGGCTCACCAAGAGTTGCCGGGTGTTCTAGTATTGGGCGGGGATTTCAACTTGGTGATGGATCCTTTAGTGGATCGGATTCCTTTTAGAATAGGTAGACCGTCCAGGGCGAGGGATGTTCTCTCTTCCTTGGTACAGGCAGCTGGGCTGGTGGATATTTGGCGGCTCTTGCACCCTGTAGAGCGGGAGTTTACCTTTTATTCACCACCTCATCAGTCTTCATCGCGCATCGATTTGTTTTTGGTTTCTAAAGCCTTATGTCCTAAAGTGATAGCTACCAGTATACATGCTATGCATATCTCTGATCATGCGGCGATCTCCCTGTCCATTAAGGATGAGCCGGCGTCTTCCGATTCAGGGAGGTGGTTCTTTGATAGATCGCTTTTAGAGGATGAAGGTTTTCGGGTGCGTGTTAGGGTTGCTATAGGGGAGTATTTTGAGCTTAATAATATTGCGGATTCGGCTGACTGGGCTTGGTGGGAGGGGTTTAAAGCTTACATCAGAGCCATTATAACGAGCTATGCTATAACTCAGGCCAAGAGGATTAAGGGGCAGCTGCGTAGCCTAGACATTCAAATAAAGGCAGGGGAACGACTTCTTGCTCGGCGGGCGGACCCTGGGGTTTTGCTTCGCCTGCAGCAGCTCAGGTATAAGTATAACTTGATATTATCTGATGCAGCCACACGCAGTGTAAAAGCTCAGAATGGGGTTTATTATTGGGAGAGTAATAAGGCCGGGAGATTATTGGCCAATGCCCTTCAGGCTCGCAAGGAGAAGAGTCGGATAGCGGCTCTCCGTGGTCCGCAGGGGCAGGACCTCCTTGTCACGGATGAGGAGATAGCGGATTCTTTCAGATTTTTCTATCAGAATTTGTACTCCTCTGAAGGTACATTTGAGAAGGAGAGGTTTGTGGCATTGCTAGCAGGGATTCAGCGGCCTACCTTAGATGGGGAATCTGCGGAGTGGTTAGATGGCCCCTTTTCGGTTGCTGATGTGGAGGGCGCTGTTGCCTCACTGGCAAGGGGAAAAGCGGCGGGACCCGATGGCCTTCCGAGTGAATTTTATAAAACATTTTCCAAGGAATTATGCCCTCAAATGCAGAGGTACTTTCAAATTATGGCTAATGAGCCTGAGCAGGTTGGAGCTTTTGCGGCGGCAAATGTAATAGTGCTGGAAAAACCTGGCAGGGATCCCCAAGTAGTGGGCAATTACCGCCCTATATCCTTACTAAACGTGGATTATAAGATATATGCTACTGTCTTGGCTCAAAAAGTTGCTAAAGTGGCCCCTTTATTGATCCATCTGGACCAGTGCGGTTTCGTCGGGAGTAGGTCCACGACGGATAACGCAAGAATGTTGTGCCATGTCCTTGTGGGGGCTCCTGCCAAATGTGTGAAGTCACTAAGGAAACTACAGCATTTGCTTACCATGGTAAAACCTACCGATTACGTCACTTTACCAACTGCATTAAATCTTATGTGGTTTATGTAATAGAATGCCCATGTGGGCTAATTTATGTCGGAAAAACAACACGCCAATTTAAAGTTCGATTGGCAGAACACCGCAGCAGGTTAAAATGTCGTACAGCAAATGCTCCAATAGTTGAACATTGCCTGCAAGAAGGACACGAATTTAGAGATTTAAAGTGCTATTGTATCGATCACTGTTTATCAGGATTGGAGGGAAAATCACGGGATCAAACATTAATAATGCAAGAGCAACGCTGGATATTTACGCTACAAACGGTAAAACCGAAAGGCCTTAACATACAAATTGATTGGAATTTATGTGTGTGAAGGTCAATATGACAGGGAGGAAGCAGTTAAATAGCTGGCAATTTTCCAAGACCGCATGCGCGGCGCAGTTCAGTGACATACGGTTTGAGAAGAAGAAGCGATTAGCAGCACAGCTACGGTAACTTAGTTTAAACTTTCAACATCGCATAAGCTATATTCTGTAGTCAATTATATTTTGATCATATTGTGAATTTAATGAAGGAACTAATATATAACTCCCTATTTAGAATGAAACGTTTATAAAACTGTCGAACACCTGAACTCGCCAATCTGAATACCTGTTTAAGAAAATGGAGTGAAGGTCGCCCCTGAGGAAACAGCTTGTCTGTGAAACGCGACAGCGCTGTAAAAAGCGTCGGGCAGAATTGAAGATAAGCTCTTATTATTTTCTATATTTATATGGTTCAAGACTGAATATGAAAATGAAAATGCTTATTAAGTAAAAGTATAAGCAATATATTTATTTATTTATTTATTTATTTATACATCTTTTCTATACCGCCACTTCCAGCGATCAGTGGCGGTTTACAGGTAAACAAAAATTAATAATAGAGAGCTATTATTTTACATAGAACGGGTTTAGAACAATTTTTACATAGAACAGGTTTAGAACTATTTTACATAGAACAGGATTATAGAACAATGAACAGTAAACAGAGAACTAATAAATTTTACATAGAACGGATTTAGAAAAATGAACATTCAACTATTAAATTGCAACTCGATAATACAATGATGTAACTGGCTATCCACAGTAAATCAACGGCAATGGAATATATTAACATTAATTACACTTATTCACATTAGCGACAAGTAATTGCTTTCAAATAGAAAGTTTAACTAAGTGAGCAATGTGAATATGAGTGAAGGACTTTATGTCCTCTCTAGGTAGGGTCAGTGAGTGACTGCTGATCAAAATGCAAGCATCTATTAAGTAAAAAACGTGAGCAACATAGCGGTCATTGATGCAAATCGGAGCGTGGTCCATATTTAATCAGGACTAACGGCTCTTGGAAGTCTGAGACCGGTTGCTTTAATATAAATTTATATGTTAAAAGTCAACACTGGGAACAAATAACAGTTCATAGAAGAACGTTTGGAGTAAGATAATTCTCACATAACTCAAGGGTTTCCAAAGCGGCTTCAGTCACTCAATCGTTGTTTTTCTTTGCTCATAGGGCGTTCTGTACGCCAGTTAGATTAAATCGGTGGAATAAAGGGACTAGTGACAAATGTTGGTCTTGTCAGGCATTTGTTGGTACTTTGGAGCATGTTATGTATAGCTGCCCCTGTATTAGCAACTTTTGGGCCCAGGTTTGGGAGCGGGTGCAAGATATATTAGATTTTCGAGCCCCCCTTTCCTGGGCCATCATAAGCTTTAGATCTATAGTAACATAGTAACATAGTAAGTGACGGCAGATAAAGACCAGCATGGTCCATCTAGTCTACCCAGCAAGAAGGCAAGGGTAGGTGCACCTGTCGCTCTGTGCAGGCCACCCCTCCCCATGTTTTTGTTTCTGTTTAGGGGTGAACCCACCACTCCATGTAGGACACCCTTATTTGTTCAGATGCTAGATAGTTCAGAAGTTAGATGGTACTGTTTATTTTGCTTTTATCCTGTTGCTGTAAAGGGATCCACTGTGTTTGTCCCATGCCGTTTTGAATTCCATCACCGTGTTTGCCCTCACCACTTCCATCGGGAGGGCATTCCAAGCATCCACCACCCTTTCAGTGAAGAAATATTTCCTGACATTGCCTTTCAATTTACCACCTTGCAGCTTCATGTTATGCTCTCTAGTTTTACAGCTTCCCCGTCTTTGGAAGAGGTTTGTTTGTTCATCATTTCTCTTTAAGTATTTAAAGGTCTGAATCATAACTCCCCTGTCCCTCCTCTCCTCCAAAGTGTACATATTTAGGTCTTCAAGTCTCTCCTCATAAAGCTTCTGGCGCAGGCTCCAAATCATTTTGGTCGCCTTTCTCTGAACAGTTTCCAGTCTTTTTATATCTTTTGCAAGATATGGCCTCCAAAACTGAACACAGTATTCCAAGTGAGGCCTCACCAGTGACTTGTACAGTGGCATAAGTACCTCTTCCTTTCTGCTGGTAATCCCTCTTTGAATGCAGCCCAACATCCTCCTGGCTTTTGCCACCGCCTTGTCGCACTGTTTTGCCACCTTGAGATCATCAGAGATAATCACACCAAGGTCTTTCTCCTGAACCGTGCATACCAACCTCTCACCCCCTATTGTGTACTTTTCCCTTGGATTTCTGCTACCCAAGTGCATGACACTGGACTTTTTCACATTAAATCGTAGTTGCCAAGCATTAGACCAGTCTTCCAGCTTTTGTAGATCTTTCCTCATGTTATCCACTCCCTCTGGGGAGTCCACTCTGTTGCAAATTTTTGTGTCATCTGCAAAAAGACAGACCTTTCCATTCAGTCCTTCAACAATATCACTCACAAATATATTGAACAGTGCCGGGCCCAGGACCGAACCCTGAGGCACCCCGCTAATCACCTTCCTCTCATCCGAGTGAGCTCCATGTACCATCACCCTCTGTTGTCTGTCAGTCAACCAATTTCTAATCCAGTTTACTATCTTGGGACCCATCCCCAAGCTACTGAGTTTATTGACAAGCCTCCTATGAGGAACAGTATCAAAGGCTTTGCTGAAATCCAGATAGATGGCATCCATTGCATGCCCCAGATCTAGTTCCTTGGTCACCCAATCAAAGAACTCAATCAGATTTGTTTGGCAAGACCGTCCTTCAGTAAAACCATGTTGCCTGGGATCTTGCAACCTGTTGGTTTTGAGAAAGTTCACTATTCGCTCTTTCAGGAGCGCCTCCATTACTTTTCCTGCCACCGAGGTAAGGCTCACGGGCCTGTAATTTGACACTTCTTCCCTGTCACCACTTTTGTGTAGAGGTACAACATTAGCCATTCTCCAGTCCTGAGGAACCACTCCTGTTTCCAAGGATCTGTTGAAGACATCCTTTAACGGTCCTGCAAGAACCTCTCTGAGCTCTTTCAGTATCCTGGGATGTATCCCATCCGGTCCCATGGCTTTGTCCACTTTCAGTTTAGCAAGTTGTTCTAACACCTCATCTTCTGTGAATGGTGTGGTATCTACTTCAGTCCTATTTTTATATTTGGGTATATTTTGGGTATATTTTTATATTTAGTCCTATTTTTATATTTGGGTATATTTTGGGTATATCTTCTGTGGGTATTCCATTCTTGGAGAAGGCTGGCTGGTTTTTATTAGACTTTATGGTGGGGGTAGCTGTATGCCTTATTGTTAGGAATTGGAAACGAACATATGATGTTAGTATGGCAGCATGGTGGAATTTGGTGTGTGTGTACAGCAAGTATGAACAAATGCCAAGAAAAGGGATGGCCAGGGGGGGATCGCAGCATCTGAAATGGAAAGCCCTTAATGATTTTGCCGCACAGGCCCATTGAGACGGGGTAGGTTGTCTACCTATGCACTGGGAGTATGCAGCAGAGATTGGGCTGCCCACAGCGTTTGCTGATGGACGCACCCTAGTTGACTGCTGTTGGTACCAGCACATTCTGGAGTTAGGGGGGGGGGCGGGTTTTGTGTTTTGTATTTAGATTGCTGTAATAAATGTTTTGTTTAAAGGGGGAGGGTTGTGTTGGGTTGTTGGGGGTTATGTATTTGTTTTGTGGGCTCCTCTGTGGATTTTGTATTTGCCTGCTGTAATGCTTCGGAGGAGCGTTTGAAAAGGTAAAGAAATCTATTAAAAAAAAAAAAAGAAATCAAAAACAGGTACATTGAACATTGTATGGATTGCTCTTTGTCTGAGACGGTAGTCTAAGGGCAGTTCTGAGTTTTAAAGGAAGGAAAACCAGGACTGGATTAGCTGAATAACAAGTGCTTTATTTGCTGAAAAGGTTTGGGAAAGTCAGCTGTGTTTTATCCCACACACATTCCATGATACAAAGCGCAATTTTGTGCTCATCATTATTTATCCATATTTAAACTATGCGCATATTTCTGCCAAAAGGACAGCCCCCCCCCCCTCCCCAGCTTAGGGCTCCCCTTGCTCTTTTCCACTTTCTCAACCTGCCAGAACTTCCAAGGACCATTGGCAATGTCCCCACCCTTCCCCCTTTCTCTTTATTCCTCTTCTTCCATTTAGATCCATCCCACCCCCCTTTCCCCCCTTGTCTCCTATTTGTGTCCCTTTTCTTCTTCCCCTCTCACTTCCCTTGCCTCCCTTTCCCTTCCCTCCCAGCTACCCTTATCTCCATTCCTTGCCCCCCCCTCCCTCTGGGCCCCCTCCATTAACCATTAGTGATGCATTCTGGTCCCACCTCCACCAACTCTGCTCCCCCGCTTATTTATTGTTACTTCCATAGGGTCTCTCACCATTTTCTCCATGTTTCCCCGTGCCACCTTATCTCTATGATTAACCAGATTTATCCTATAAGCTGCCCTTTTCCCCCCTCTCTATCTGCCTGCCCTCTTCCACCCCTTCATCAATTGAAATGACCTACCTATTCCCCACTCCCAACCTCTACTCTCCCCTCCTCTCCAAAGATCGACAACAGATACTATGCAACAAACATAAAACACTCCAAACATTAAAATACTTCGTTTCAGGGGGCCCCGTGCAAAGAACATTCTGCTTTTTTTTTAAATTAAATAAAAAAAAAAAAAATAGCTGGCAGCTGCTGCTGCCACCGTGGCAGCAGCAGAATTGAGTGTCCCGCGGGGCCACCTCTGCCCGGCTGAGCTCTCCCTGCCCGGCCAAGCCCCTCTGCGACGGCTTTCAGATCCGCAAAGGGAGAGTGTCTCCCTCGTGTCTCTGTTAAGCCCGCCAGCTTTTTTTTTTTTTTAATTTTCCCATTTCCCGAGCCGATGTGGGGGAGTTAGGACTGGAAATGGGCTGTGGGCTGATAGGGCCTGTCTGGAAATGGGGTGATGGGGGATTAGGACTGGTAATGGGCTATGGGGGGGCTAGGACAGGAAATGGGCTGATGGGGAGGGGTTAGGACTTGAGGTGGGCTGATGGGGTTAGGACTGGTAATGGGCTGTGGGCTGATGTGGGGGAGTTAGGACTGGCAATGGGCTATGGGGGTCTGACTGGAAATGGGCTGATGGGCTTAGGACTGGAAGTGGGCTGATGGGGGTTAAGACTGGTAATGGGTTATAGGGGGGGCTTAAACTGAAAATGGGGTGATGGGGGTTAGGACTGGAAGTGGGTTGATGGGGGGCTAGGAATGGTAATGGGTTGGGGGGTTGCTAGGACTGGAAATGGGCTGAGTGAAGGGGGGGATTGAACTGCAAATAGCTGATGGGGAGGGGGCTTGGAATGGAAATGGGCTGTGAGGGAAGGGAGCTAGGACTGAAAATGGGCTGATGGAGCAGCTAGGATAGGACTGGAAATGGGCTGTTGGGGGGAGCTAAGATTGGAAATGGGCTGTGGTGGGGACTTGGATTGAAATGGACTCATGGAGGGGCTAGAACTGTAAGTAGGCTTGGACTGGAATTGGGCTGAGTGGAGGGGAGCTAGGATTTGACATGGGCTGATGGTGGGGCTAGGAAATGACTAGAAATGGGCTGATGGGGGGCTAGGATTGGAAATGAGCTGATGAAGGGACTCGGACTGGAAATGGATGGGGGAGCTAGGACTGGAAATGGGCTGATGGGGGGCTAGGACTGGAAATGGGCTGATGCAGGGACTAGAAGGGAATGGATGCTGGGTGAGACTGGAACTAGAAGGGAGCTGATGTTGGGGGAGGATTAGAATGAGATGGGGCTGGGAGAGTAAAATGGAGAGGGGAAAAATATGTTGTGTGGGAGGGATGAAAAATCTACAATTGGCCGGTTATTGGGAGAGTAAGTGGGGATTGAGGATGGAGGGGTAAAATCTGAGTGGATGAAATAGGAATGAGGAAAGAGCAAAAGGAGAAAGATTAGTATGTTAAAGCAGATGTAGAGAGAGAATGGAAAAAAAAACTAGAAGAGAGAAGAAAGGACAAATGGACAGCCGACGATGGAGAGTTAGCAGAAAACATGAAGAAACCAGAAGAAAGCGGCTGGAGCAATTGCAACTGAAAAAAAAATGCACAAAAGGTAGAAAGATATCTCTTTATTTTGAATTTATTAACTGGAATATGAAAGCTCTGGGAAATGTGCATCATTAACGTCTGCGCTTTGTTTGGTACAAGAGGAAATTAATTTATAGTTTTATTTCTACAGTGTTGTTGTACATTCCAAGTTTGGCTTTTGGGATTCCCACTTTAATTATTGTCTTCCTGTTTCTAAATTGTGATTCCTTGTTTGGTGATGGTCTATGTTCTGCATGTGTAACTGAGCTGAGGTATTCTGTTTATGTAATTCCTATTTGACATTGCCACTTGTTCTCTTTCCCCAGTATTCTCTGAAATGTATTGGTTTAATATTTGCAGTGTTGCCTTTTGATAGGTAGGGTATGGTGCTTTGTGAGTCCTGGTAATGCTGTCAGGATACGGCGGGTTTGCTAGGGGTTCTAAATGGGCAGTGTTTGTAGTAGTTCCTAATGTGCCTGGCGGTGGGCACTGGATTATAGTAATGTAGAAATCTTTTAGTCTTTCTTTATCCATACACTCATTAAGAGACGTTTACTAAAAGTTAGTGTATGGTAACATTATGCAAATATTTATGCAAATAAGGCCACTTATGCAAATGAGGTCCCGTACAGAGTCTCCGCACATGGCCCCGCACCCCCCTTGGGCCGCCCCTGCTTCCTCATGCCCATATTCTTCATTCTCTTCCCATCTTGATATCCCTCGTCCTTTTTTCTGGACTCTGGTTATACATAGTTTTTATCTGGGCTCATTATATTTATTTCTCTCTCATTATCTCCTCCGGCCTTGCTCCATAAATATCCTGGACAAATGCTGCCCCCTGCAATCGTGATCTAACCAGCACGTATTATATATGCTTTCAACACAAAGTTACCACACACAGTGCAAGTCTACTGATTCAGTTCCACACCTCTCTCTCCAATGCCCAATTCAATAGGCTCCGTCTCATTACTTATATAATCCAATTCACTTAAGAGTGCACCATCTGCTTCCTGCCACTGACCAGTATCTCATCCGTCAGCCAAGCTTGCCAGAAAGGACTGTGCCGCTTCAGTGGTGTTAAAGATGTGCTGCTTGCCTTGATGTTTCACTTTAATCTTGCAGGTTACATAAGAGCAAACCACATGCCCCTATTTATGAGTGTGGTGCACACTCCAGCAAATTCTTTCCTTCGCTGGCTAACCTGTGTCAAATAGTCTTGAAATATCAGTATTTTCTATGGCCCTGAAGTCTGATTCCTCTTTGTTCTAGCTGTTTTCAACACTGCTTCTTTTTGAACAAAGTTCAGAAATCTCACAATCACCACACGTGGCCGGCCCGCTCCTTCTCTTTTCTGCCCTAGCCTGTGCGCTCTTTCGATAACCAGTGGGCCCACACTTGCCTGTAGGGGAAATTGAGAGACCAGCCACGTTTCCAGATATCCACGTAATTCGCTATCCTTGACTGACTCCGATATCCCTACGATTCGCAAGCTTTTTGTCTCCCTCGGTTTTCCAAGTCATCGATCTTGTCTGCGTAGCTTTTTATTTTCTTCTCCATCTCCTTATTGTCTGGGCCTGCTTTTGCTGAGCTTCCTCCACCCGCTGTTCCACCTGCGTCACTCGCGGTCCAATTTCTGTCACCGCCTGCCCCACTTGAGACAGCTGCTCTGATAACGCCTGGAATTGTCCCTCTAGAGCCACCACCACTGCGCTGGTTACCTCTTCCACTTCCCCAGCCAGTTGGTTATTTATTGGGCTAGCCGGAGCAGAAGACACCATCTTGTTTTCCAAACCATGGGGCTTCTCCTTCCGCCCCGTTTTCATTGCCATTTGTTTTCGTGGTGTTTGCGCTCTCTTCGTCATTCTCCCTCCAACACTCCCCTGCTTCTCTGTCCTCGCGGTCAGCTTGTTCCGGCGGAGTTCTACCGTTTAAACTCTGTTTTTGCAGTGGGATACTCCAGAGCTTGGCAATCTGCTGCTGCCTAGCTCCCTGCATCACATGGTCCCTCTAAATCTCTTTAAAATGTGTCCAAAATGTGCTGCTCCAAGTCCCTGTGTGTAGTTAATTGGGGAAGTTCCCTACGAAGCAAGACCGCTGTGTTGCATTCAGAGACAAATTACCAGCAGAAAGCAAGAGGTACTAATGCCACTGTACAAGTCGCTGGTGAGGCCTCACTTGGAATACTGGGTTCAGTTTTGGAGACCGTATCTCGCAAAGGATATAAAAAGGCTGGAAGTGGTTCAGACGAAGGCGACCAAAATAATTTGTAGCCTGCATCACAAAACATATTTGAGAAGAGACTTGAAGAACTAATTATGTCTTTGACGCAGGCATTGAGGACTTCAGGCACTGTATTCTTTTCTAAGCAACATCGCTACTATAAAACAACACTATTAAGAACATAAGAAGTCCAGCATCCCCGCCCCTTCACTCCTCTGCTAATCCAGCATCTCCCCTCTGTCTCTTAACGTCTTCTGCTAGTCCAGCATCTTTCTATGTCCTCTGCCTCCCCCCCCCCAAGATACAGCTCAAGTAAGAGGAGCACTTCCCAGACCCTCCCCCTTCCCCAGTACTCCAACATTTCTCCTTCCTTATGCCCTCTTCCCTGGCAATCTACTTCCGGTGACACTGCCAAGAAAACCCAGGAGCTTCTGGGTCGCCAGGAGTCAGGACTGACTCGAAGGCACACATTGCATTTGCATGCCCTCTTCCCCCCCTCCCCCCTCCCCATCTCACACTGTCATACTTGCTGTGCCCGGGATCACATCCCCTCTTGTCTCCCTCCTTCAGTCGTCCTCCCAAACCACTGCTGCAAGTAAATTCTATGGCCTAAAACACTATCCTCCCTCTCCAACTACACACGGGCAGCCAAAACCTTAAACACCCTCCTAAGAACAGTTTCCACTGTCAAAGACAAGAGCCGTCAGAACCGGGCTGGGGACCTCGTTCAAGAACAATAACCATTTATGAGCAAAAGTGTCACCCAAAACTACCTGCTAAATCAATCACTGGCAATACAAATAAGTTATCTATGGAACTTGGGGACGTTAAGAAACAAGCTGTCTCTATGGATTTGAGGCTTTCTCAAGTGTCGGGTCTATCAGACTCGTTGATGAAGGATAACGTGTTGTTTAAAGCAAAGATAGAGGCCCTGGAAAACACTGCCAGAGCGTCTAATCTAAGGATTTTGAATTTTCCTGTGATACCTGCAGTGGCTCCGGTGGAACTTTTTAAGAAATATATGCAGGAGTCTCTGATGATTTCACCTGAGCTGTTTCCTCCTGTTGCGAAGGCATATTATTTGCCTGTAGGTAAAAAGGAGGGGGAATGTGTAGTTGGAGGTATACAAATGGATTCGCTGGATGTGTCAGCCTTGCTGCGATCCCCTCCTGAGCAAGAAAGGAAGGTCTCTACATTATTGGTGACTTTAGCACTTTCATCTGATAGAGACTGGTTTCTTAAGGTTTATTTCAAGAAACGTGGTAATTTATTCATGGGAGGGAGAGTTTCTATCTTCCTGGATATTTCTAGGGACACCCAGCGTAGACGGAAAGCTTTTCTTTTATTAAAGCCTGGGGTTCTCAGACTAGGGGCGTCTTATTAAGATTTCCATGTAAATGTATAGTTTTGCATAATTCTGCTAAATATATTTTCTTGCAACCTCAAGATTTATCCTCCTATATCAGTACTCATATGGTAACATCATCTCCTTCATAAGGGTCTGCGATCTGTAATTGATACTCCTCACTCTCTTTTGCTCTCTGGGCTTTCTGAGTATAATTTGTTTAGTGTGCCATAGGGGTATCTCCGCTCCTAAGGTTTTTTTTCTTCTTCTTTAGTTCTCACCCCTACTTATTGGGGACTAATGATGTATCACCTTAGAGGTTGTTTTCTTTTGGTGTATTATTTTGAAAAATTTTCATGGTCTATATCTTTTCTGTTCAAGTGTATATACTTGATTCTAATGTTAAAATGCATAAATTAAAAAAAAAAATTAATCACTGGCATAATCCTCTTAGTTATATATTCATCTTAAATAATACTTAGTACACCGATATTACCAATCAATATATCGTATAACACAAGCCAGCGCTGATTATATCACAACTAGTCATCCACCACATACAATACATGACAGGCTCCGGAAGTATCAACAATATGGCAACAGAGTAACAATGACATTCAAACAATAGAAACCATATCACAATGTTACAAATGTTGCAAATACAAACACTGTTACCACAAAGCCTTATTGTGCAACTAACCAAGGCAAGTCCACCCTGCAAACAATATAAAGACTCTTCTCATAGCAGGGCAGCGTCTCTCTTGTGCGCTCGCTGCTGAAACACAGATTTTGCAAGTACTTAGCTGTAGGTCAGTCAGTATGATTCCACTGTAAAACAGGCAAAGTCCTGTAGTCGGGTGCACAGTGTTTCACAGCAGCTCACATTCCTTTATAGTCAAGGGCTGGACACCTTCCTTCTCCTGACCTGCCCACAAGTTTCGAGATATTGCTTCAGCATAACATCGCCATTCCTTCCAGAATTAAAGGTTGTTTTTAAAGAGAGAATGAAACTATGCTGTTAATGGTAATTAATAATATTAATGTTAACAGAGCATCAGTATGGAAGAGAAATTAAACCAGGGATGGGAAAGAGCACTTTAAAATTCCTGCTTGGGAGGTCACGTGAGGGCATCTGCAAGGACTTTTATCTGCATTTTTCCCCATAAAATTGGTTGGGCTTGTGACTGAGGAACATCTGAAGGCTTGCCACAACTGGCTCTGATATCGGTGGATTCCAAGCAATGTTTCCCAAACACAGATAGTCTGGACTCAGCCCCTAAGAATTGTCTCAAGAGGTAGCAAAAATACTGGAGCCAAAGTTCGACCAAGTGCTAAAAAAGCTGGAAAACATGGGAGAGGTGATGGCGGAGATTGGGAGGAAGATTGAGGAAGTGAGGCACACCAGTCTCAAAATGTCTGCAGTACACAAAATGCCCTCAGGATGGTGCTGTTACTCCTGAGCTGAGAGATTCGTGTGTCTGATAAGATGTGTCAATGTAAGGAAACGTCAAAGGGAAACTCAGGAGCCCTTCAGAAACTTCTACATTACTACACCTTTCACTACTTTACCCATGATTCTGCCAACAGGAGAATGACACACAGACCTTCTACTCCCCTTGCTGCAGAATCAGAAAACTCTCTAGCTCCTAAAATTTAGATAGTTTTTCCATCACTGCACCGGAAGAACCCACCTCTTATATAGGACATTGGGGGGCATTTTTAGTCACAGCGGCCGGCACTGCCAAAGTCATCATCACTTTAAATTAAACCCGGATATCCAATGCCAGTGCAGATCTAGTGACCGACCCTGAATATCCAGTTTCATTAGATTGATACTTTGCAATCCAGTTAGCAGCAATATTCAGACACCATCCAAACCCACATAAAGTTAGGACACCCTTTCACCTGCAGTTTAGCTTTTGATTAGCAGCTGAATACTGCCTCTTACTGGCCACCCCTGAAACATGCCGGCATTAACCTAGTGTGCAGCAGAAGCCAATAGAATGCTAGGAATCATAAGGAAAGACATGGAGAATACAACAAAGGATGACATCATAATGCCTCTGTATCATTATATGGTGCAACTGCACCTTGAATATTCTGTGCAATTCTGGTTGCCGTTTCTTCAAAAGGATATAGCGGAATTAGAAAAGGTACAGAGAAGAGCCACCAAAATGGTAAAGGCGATGAAAGGTTACCTCTATGAGGAGATGCTTAAAAGGTTAGGGCTCTTCAACCTGGAAAAGAGATGGCCTAAGGGAGAAATTCCCCAGTACTTTTTTTGAGACTTTAAATCTTTTTTTTTTTTTAATTTTCAATTTTTATTGAAAACTAAAAGTGGACACAACATCGGCAAAACATGTCCATCTTCTCCCTCTCTCACCCCTGTGTCCAGCATCTCCTTCTCCCTTTATTACATCATGTCCAGCATCTCCCCTCTGTCTCCCTCTGGTCCACCCCTCTCCCCAACTCCAGCATTTTCCCATATTCTCCCTATAAGCCCCTGGCCAACATCACCCCTCTGTCTCTGCTTCTTGCTTCTCCCTCTGCCCCTTTCCATGTCCAGTATCTTCATTTATCTCCCGAGCTCCTCACCTCACTGCCTCCCTATTCCCTCCCCCCCCCCAGCACCTAGCAGTTCCCTTCTGAATCACTGTGCCTATCCATGTTCAGCTCCCAATGCCCCTTCATGTCCACCCTTTGTATGTACTAGGGGCAGAGGCTGCCCATGGATCAGCATGTTCCACAGACGGAGAGGCTTTGCACAGTCCCTGCCCGCTGGACATGCTGCTCCCACAGGCAAGTTCTGATCTCTGAACCACAATCGCTGCTGCCTTCCACACGCTTCTGTGCAAGTCATGACTGCGGACCTGAGAAATAGAGCCTGCTCACAGGAGTCAATGTCAGAAGGATGCCTGCCACTACTCCTCACTTAGGATGACCTGCGGAGCATCAGCAGCCTAGTAGAGAGCCTGCCCATGGGCAGAAGACTGTGAGTAGCTATTGTGGCCTCTCACAGCCTTCTGCCACAGGAACAGTATGTCTTGTGGGATGCCTCTCCACTAAGCCCCCGGTGGTCTACAGGGAATCCTGAATGGAGAGCGGGGACAGGCAGCTAGCGACAGCACGCTCCTGAAATCGGCACCTCCCTGCCACACTTACTCAGCTTACTGGGTAGTGCCGGCCCTGGTCCAGCAATTGTCTTCTTACCCCCCCCCCCCCCCCGCATTTGTCTTCCTGCCCTCCCTCCATTGTCCAAAACTATTTAAATAACACCACTCTAAATAATTAAACCCCAAAACCAAAACTGGAGTGTAAATAAAAATCTTCAGCTCCTATTTTTTTGTCAGAAGATTAGCCTTCAGGGAAATCCCTCTTTTGGTATGCCTTCCTTTTTAATCAATAATGGTTCATAGTAACATAGTAAATTATGGCAGATAAAGACCAGCATGGTCCATCTAGTCTGCCCAGTAAGATGGCAAGAGTAGGTGCACCTGCTGCTCTGTGCAGGCCACCCCTCCCCATATCTCTGTTTTGGGGTGGAGCCACCACTCCATGTTGGACACCCCTATTTGTTGAGAAGATGGTTCAGAAGTTAGTTGGTTCAGTTTATCTTGTTTTTATCCTGTTGCTGTAAAGGGATCCACTGTGTCTGTCCCATGCCGTTTTGAATTCCATCACCGTGTTTGCCCCCACCACTTCCATCGGGAGGGCATTCCAAGCATCCACCACCCTTTCAGTGAAAAAGTATTTCCTGACATTGCCTTTCAATTTACCCCCTTGTAGCTTCATGTTATGCCTTCTAGTTTTACTGCTTCCCCGTCTTTGGAAGAGGTTTGTTTGTTCATTATTTCTCTTTAAGTATTTAAAGGTTTGAATCATATCTCCCCTGTCCCTCCTCTCCTCCAAAGTGTACATATTTAGGTCTTCAAGTCTCTTTTCATAAGGCTTCTGACGCAGGCTCCAAATCATTTTGGTCGCTTTCCTCTGAACAGTTTCCAGGCTTTTTGCATCTTTTGCAAGATATGGCCTCCAAAACTGAACACAGTATTCCAAGTGAGGCCTCACCAGTGACTTGTACAGTGGCATTAGTACCTCTTCCTTTCTGCTGGTAATTCCTCTTCGTATGCAGCCCAACATCCTCCTGGCTTTTGCCACCGCCTTGTCGCACTGTTTTGTCACTTTGAGATCACACCCTTAGAACCAAATCACCATAAGAAAAAGCACATTAATAAGTGCCCCTTCATACCTATTATATATCAAAAACGTATTAAATCACAGCATTCTTCTAGACGAACTGGAAAACCTTACCGCTGGCCATGGCCTGGATATATCTTGTAGCCATTGAAACTGCACAGCTTGATCCCCTAATCCACTTACTTCATGGTGCAGTGCAGTGTGTGCTTTTGAGTCAGTCCTGACTCCTGGTGACCCAGAAGCTTGTGGGTTTTCTTGGCAGTGTCACTGGAAGTAGTTTGCCAGGCCTTTCTTCTGAGGCAATGGAGGGTTAAGTGACTTGCCCAAGGCCACAAGGAGTGCTAGTGGGAATTGAACCCTGGTTGCTTGGTTACCAAGCCAGTGTTCTAACCACTAGGCTACTCCTCCATGACTGCCTCCATTTTTGAGCATTTGTCATCCTTCCCCCTTTCCTGTTGTCCAGCATTTGACTTCCTGCCCCCCACCCCCCCACACACACATTTGCCTTTTACCATCAACTCTCTTCCTGCTGCCACTGATGCTTCTCAGCAGCAGGAATACAAAAACCTCCATTGACTTTTATGTCCCTGCTGGTTCCCCCCCACCCCTGAAGCAAAAAGCATCATCAGATGGGGCAGCAACTTTCAGGACCTTAATTCTTGATTCTGATGTGTCCTGTCCTCTCTGATGATGTTTTTTGTGTCTGGGGCGGGGGGGGGGGGGGGAATGGGGGGGCAGAACCAGCAGGGACTTACAAGCCAATGGAGGCTTGAAAATTCCACAGTTTCTGATTACTTTTTTTTTTTGGCTACAGATATAGCTCACAGCCACTGCCCCAGTGTCATCAGATCTGGGACAGCAGAAGGGGGTATATTTCATTGCTGCTACCACTGCCAAGAAGCAGACTCAGCAGCAGCAGCAGCTGAGCACTCAAATTTTTTTTTACATTTCAGGCAGCTATTTTGGGGGCATTTATTGCCACCCCCAAAACTTTGCCTCCTGAGTGGGCCACCTCATTCTGCCTCATTATAGAGCTGCCCTTGGTGGGGAACCACTGTCTCTCCACTCTTTGCATTGTTCTTTGGTTTCTGGATCTTACATATGGTCCACAGTCACAAGATGATCCAAAAATCCCACAGCAGTCCTATGAAATTGGTCCAAAATTGCATGTGAAGCAACCACTAGATCACACTTCTGGTCAGCATTGAAAGCAAGTTCTGCTACAAGGGGACATGGGATGAGGGTGAAGGGAGATAGATTCAGGAGTGATATGTGGAAAGAGTAGTGGATCCGTGGAATAGTCTCCCAGTGGAGGTGGTAGAGATGAGGACAGTAACTGAATTCAAAAAAGCATGGGACAAACACAGAGGATCTCTAAAGGAAAAAAGGGGACTGTTGTAGTTGTTGATATGGAAGGACAGACTAGATAGGCCATGTGGTCTTTTTCTGTCATCATCTTTCTATGTTTCTATTTGGGAACCTATTTGGCTGAGAGCTTCTTCATGTCTAAAATGTCATAGATGATATAATCCCACATTCTCGGAGTATCTTCAGTATCTCTACTATCCTTTTAGGTGATATTCTTTGATCCTTCAGGATAATGGAATGAACTATATCCATGTTTTCTGGAATTGTCATTTCACTTGGTCTCCCAAGACGTTCTTTGTCTTCAGTGCTGAAATGTCCCGTCTTAAACTTAGGAACCCAGTTCTTGACTGTAGAAGAGGAAGGACACTTATCACCTGATGTAACCGACATATCATTGTGGATTTGTTTGGCCAAGTTCCCTTTTAAGAAAAGATATTTCATCGCTGCTTGGCACTCTTTTGTTGTGAAATCTCCGTTGTTTTGTAACATTCTAGCTTCAGATCTGCAGAAAAAAAAATATGGTTTACAAATAATGAAATTTTGGCCAGTCAAATTCAAAACAATGACATTCACCATGATATAGTTATTTTTTGTTAAAAAGTAGGGGAAATAGGGAAATCCAAAGACTTTTCAGCAAGCCTTTGTAATTTCCCAAACTGTAGGGTTAAGGGCAGTTTAACAAGAAATAATGCATGCATCATAACAAATCATATTAAATAAAAGGTAAAAAAAACCCTTATAATTTAAATAGCCAAGTTTTCACAATTTTCCTAAATGATAATACAGTAAGAGACCCTTCAAATTCTTAGGCAAATTTGCCCACAATTCAGCAGTTTATAGGATAGTGAAGAAATGAATCTTGTCTTATTACTAACACTTCTATAAGAGGGGAAGAGAAGAATATTAGACACCTGTAGTCACTGTGATTTGGTCACTAACAAAGGAAGAAAAAGGTCTGAAACATGAACAGGAACATAGGGGGGTACGTTTACTAAACAGAACTAACATCGCAGTGATGATATTATCGCTTGATAAGTGATGTTATCACGTGATAATGGTGCATTACCATGCGATAACATCACGTATTGCGTGATAGCGTCACCAGTGGTGTTAAGCTGCGCAGAAGGTGGAGTAAGGCTCCCCAGAGGGCGGAGATAAGGGGTCAATAGGCTTAGAGTGGGCGGCGAGAGGCTCCAGGCACACTAACACTGTGAAATCAGGGTTTCAAAATTAATGCCACTGAAAACCTTGCGTTAGAGGCACATTTGCAGGAGAGAGAAACCAGTTCAGTCAGCAATGTAGAGCAAAGTCAGGGAGACCCAGATAAGTGATAGTAGTGATACATGTGCAGTAACAAAACATGCAAAAACCAGAGAGATAATGACCAGAACCAAACTAGAAATAGAAAACACCGAGCTGGCCAATAGAAAAAACATTGATAAATGGTAATCAACACAACCCATAAAGAATAAAAAGGAAGATGTCACTTTTGGAAGGGTCAATTCTGATTCCCCCCACAAGGTGAATGTTCCAGCATTGATGAGGGTTTGCTGTGGTGTATATTGGGCAGCTTGCTTATGTGGCTTTCATATGTACCGAGGGGAAGCGTGAATGTCTAGGCAGGCACCCCTACCCCATATCATGCACCATAGGCAGCTGCCTACCAGCACACTGGATGACCTGGGACTGCGCACCACCGGCACAAGGGCATGTCAGCATGGTGGCGGAGGGGTGCTGGTGGTGGAGGGGGCAGTGGCATCTGCTGTGGGGATAATTTGGTTTAGGTCTAGATTTCAGGTCAGCCTCTTGCTTTCTGCAACTGCCCCCCTGTCTGCTTGAACTGTACGCAGCTACATATGAATGGCACAAGAACAACACATGTGGGCTACAGAAGAAAAAATATGCGGCCTATTATAATAAAGCCTAAGAAGCCATACTTTGGACAGAAGTGTCCAAGGATATAGGCCTAGGCCCAGACAAGAAATACAGGCCAAGCTAGGAATTCACAAAACTAATGAGCAAACAAATCCTCTTAGCCCTGAAGATTACAGATGGTGCCAGGAACATGTACAGAACAAAGGAAGGAGCAGAGGGCTGCAGACGGCTACAGATAAGGCAGACCTTGAAACAACAACTGCAAAAAAATGATTAACAGGGGAGGGTCCTAGGGTCCCGAGAAAGAATTTATGAAGAATTTGCTAGAACTCTGAGACAGAGGGGTATATAACAAGACAGCAGCAGAAGGGCGTGGGCAGTGTTTTTCTCCCCTTGCAGAGAGAACGCTGCCCGTCACCTCTCAGACAGACACTTGTATATTTGTGCTTACAGCTTTGCTGCTTGTACCAAATAAAGGGGTATGTTTACTAAACGGCGCACAAGTGTGCAGCGCACAATAGACACCTCGTTTTTGTGCCCCGCACACGTGCGTGCCGCACTAACGGGCCCGCACATGTGCGTGGCCCACTAATGTGCGAGAAAGGCGTGGAAAGGCTCTCGGAGGGCGGAGGAAGGCTCCCCAGGGACGGAGAGAAGGGGTCAATGGGTGGAGAGCGGGAGGGGAGAGGCTCCCCGCACACGAGCGGGGCTGAAATTCAATGGAAAAAATACCGCGAGTGAAAACCTCGCAGTAGAGCCGATTTAAAGGGAAGAGAAACCATTTCTGTCAGCAATGTACAGCAAAAACCAGGGAAACCTAAAAAAAGTGCAGTGTGATACATGTGCACAGTACAAAAGGGCAAATAAACATTAAAAATGACCCCAACAAAATACAAAAAAATCATAATCAAGCTGGCCAATAGTGATATCAATGGGCAACAGTAAAAAACACTCCCAAGAAAGCTCCAAAAAAAAAAAAAAAGATTTTTTGAAGGGTCTACGCTCCGTAGACCCTTCCAAAAATCATTTCTTTTGTTGGAGCTTTGAGCTATGAAGCAAACATTGCAACCTACGTACAGCCATACCTAGTTCAGCAGTAATTGCAGGGGTCTGAAATATAGGAATCCAAGAGGTATAGCTCAGGCCATCAAGTCGTTTTTGTCAGTGGATATGTGGAATTAATATATTCATAAGAGGCCATGAGAGCAGCATCTTGGGATTTATCATACCAGGGGGAGGTGTCTCTTTTGTGTCTGTGGGCGCTTGTGTGATAGCGACTGACATTGAGAGGGATTAACACTGAATAGGCCTCAGCCCTAACCAGAGCACAAGGAAGGTGAGTCAGGCTTATAGCTTGATATAGGAAACCCTGACAATACCAATAGTGGCCTGCAAGAGCCAGGAATCGGGTATTTTTGGTCCAGGTCCAGTTCATTTTGTGTCCCCATGCAATTGAACTATGCCTTATGATTGATTGATCATTACGGGGAAAATAACAGGAGGAATAAGGGGTACCAGTTCTGCGTCTGGACTGCTGAACCATTTCTATAAATAGGACCCACTGTGTATGTGTTGTGCCAGTAAGCAGGGGTAACATTCAAAGATGCATTAGTGATAACAAACCAGTTGTCCAAGCTATAAGGAACCAAAAAGCTATAAGGAATTATGGACCTGGGGGAAACAGTACATCGCTGTTGTGCAGGATGGTAGGTGATATTACACTTCAGTGAAGGGCGCGAGTCAGAATGGACTAGCCCTCCATTACCAATACAGTATGGATACATCAAAGGAGAAGGGGCATAGACTTGGACTGGGACCAGGTCAGATAAATTTAAATGCTCCCAAGTATGGGAGCAGTTAGAGGGGGCCTAGCATGGAGTAGTGTAGTATTCGGTAGGATCCTGGCAAGCCAAGTTTCCCGAGTACTCCACTGGTTGTTGTTGTTGTTGTTGTTAAGTGCCGTCGAGTCAGAGTCGACTCATGGCGACCCTCTGGATAGCTATCCTAAATTGTGTTCGGTCTTCAGTCAGGCGGCTCATTGTTGACAGACTGGTACCCGTAGCTGCTGTTATTGTATCGATCCATCTCATTGCTGGCCTTCCTCTTTTGCATTGACCTTCTATCTTGCCAAGCATAATGTCTTTCTCTAATGATCTTCTCTTCTCATGATGTGTCCAAAGTATGAAAGTCGAAGTCTTGTCATCTGAGCTTCTAAAGAAAGCTGAGGTTTGATCACCTCTAGTACCGACTGGTTTGTTCTTCGGGCAGTCCATGGTATACACAGTACTCGCCGCCAGCACCATAATTCAAAGGCATCAATTTTCTTCCTGTCTGTCTGGTTGTACTGGTACTGGTACTGGTTGTACTGGTACTATATTGACTGGTGCATACCCAACTCCCTTTGGCAGTGGGGTGCATATGATACAGTCCGAGATATTCATTAATTGGACAACCTCAAGAACTGTGGATTTCCATAGATTAGGTCCTGGTGTGGACCTTCGGGATTGTAAGGGACTACCCTAGGAAATATTAAAGGAACTATTGAAAGAACTGTTCAGGTTCTGTGTAGAGAGATTCAGAGGAGCAGGTTGAGGAATATATGTGTATGGAAGGGAAAGAACTAGAAGTGATCCTACCAATGCTCCACAAAGAATTGCCCTTACCATGAAAGGGGAGGGATTCAATGGGGACTGGTGGGCCTTATGCATTATAAAAGCAATCTAAAAAGCAGAAATACTAAACAAAGTACAACAAATATGATTACTAACAGAATGAAAATTACAGGAGGCGGATCTAACACAGAGGGACTGAGAGGAGATAAATAGGCTTCAGATAGTATACACATTAATCAGTTATACTAATATCTTAAACAGGCACTAGGTAAATGTCTTTATAGTGGGTCTAAGTGGAGCTTCTCTTTTTCCAGATCTCTCGGAGAAGTGTCCATCACAAATAATATCACTGTTCTGTACCCACAGTTTGTTGAACACTACTGATGGTAGGGGCTGGAAAAATATCTTTGCTATGTATTGTCGTGACCCCCTGCCCAGGCCAAAGGCTGATAGGCAAAAGGGCTGCCTTATTTGCCCTTAAGTAATGTCACAAGACGTTTCTTCCAGCAGGGGTTGCTGGGACTTGTAGTTTTTATATTACTTGCAGACAAAGTAGTGTGACCACTCGGGGTTTTTAAGGCAAAACAAAGATATTTTTATTTTTGTGGGTTTCCCCTCTCGCATCAAAATTAATAAACAATACGCAAAGTGGGATTATTTCTCCAAATGAAAATCACCAGGAACAAAAATGTGGCTGGAACATCAGCACTCAATTAGACTCTTTGTCCAGTAGCTGTTCATAGCCTTCTTCCGTACAAACAGTTTCACAGCTACTGCGGGTAATTACAACAGGTAAACTCTTTTCCTCTTTTATCCAAAGCTGATGCATTTAACCCTTAGGTTTCAGTGGAAATTTTTTCTTTCTCACAGATGCTCTCAGCTCTTCAATGGCTAAACCAGTATGCTATGTAAACTCTCTTTTCAGTTCAAGGCTAGCATATGTTTAAACCTTCTGTTTTACAAAAAGAACAGTCCATTTCTATTTCGTCTTACTCATGAGCACTCTCATAAACATCTACTTGCATATCTTTACAAGCTTCACTTTGCTTATCTTCCTCCGGACTCTTGGCAAAAGATTCAAGCTGTTATACAGAAATTTGTGAAGCTCTCCTAAGAACTGCTCTCTCTCTGGTCACAGCCAGCAGTGCTTTGGGAATGAGGCTTCCTATTCTGAAACAGCTTCTCCAATATCTTAACAGCGTTCAGGTCTGTCTCTCTGCCTTTAGCTGCACTCTGATTACTTTTGTTTGTAACAGCTTTCACTGTCCTCTTGCCTGCACGGTTTCCTTGAGCATTCTGTTCTGCACTTAGATTCAGTTCTCTAACAACGTCTTCAGCCAAGGTTCTGCTAGGCACTGAAGCAGACGTACCTTCTAAGCCAGAACTGCTTTCCTTGTTGTCAGAACTGTTTCCCATGGTGGAGTAAAACTTTCCAGATTTCTACTTTCTAAGCTTCTTTGAACCAGGTTTCTCTCTCAGCCATGCTTCCAGCTGCTCTACCGGTTTTACTCTGAGCTTTTTCCCTCTACAACTCTCTGAAGCAGGTTTAAAACAGTGCTTTGCAGTGACCACACCCTGCTTTCTGCACGTGTCTCTCATCTCACTAGGGCTCCAGTTTTCACTTACGTCATGGTTTTGGTGGGGCTCAGCTTCAGCTGCTGTATGCTCCTCCAGCTTGTGGTTACAATGGAAAGCTTGGCTATCTGTGCTCTTAAAGGTGTATCCCTCATTTTCTTCACATTCCATCTCTTCCACACAGCTCTCACTGTCACACATTCCCCCCCTTAAGATATTACGGGCTGGTTTAATACTATCCTCACAGCACGTAATTCTCACCGGAATGTTGGTGTTGCATTTTCCTTTCTGCGGGCTATGGTTAACCGTGGTCAAATGTGCTAGTGCTACCCTCTCATGCCAAGGCCTTAACACATTGACGTGGTAAATTTGTCGGCGGCCTCTCCTGTTTTCTACTGAATATGTTACAGGGCCTACCTGCTCAACCACTCTGAAGGGCCCTTTCCATTGGCTTTCAAACTTCGGGCCGGCTCCTGCCACCATTACAATTACCTTTTCACCTATACTCAACTGGCGAGGTTTAGTATTGCGATCATAGTAGCCTTTTTGTTTCTGCTGACTGGCCTTTAAATTTTCTTCCACTTTCTGGGCGGTTCGTGTCAGTCTGCTTCTTAAATCTCTCAAGAACTGGGGCACCCCTATCTCTTCTATTCCGGGTTCAACCCACTGTTCCCGGAGGACATCTAGAATACCCCTCGGGGGTCGCCTATACATTAATTCGTATGGGGAGATTCCTAGAGATGCTTGTTTTCTTTCCCTACAAGCATACAACATGAAGGGAAGCATAGTGTCCCACTCCGTCATTTTCCCTTCTAATGCTCGTCTTAACATTTTCTTTAATGTCTGATTTTGCCTTTCCACCAGTCCATTGGACTGTGGATGGTAGGCTGCGGTCTTTACATATCTAATACCAAAGGTGTCCCAGACCTGAGCTAAATATTTGGACATAAAATTGCTGCCCCTGTCGGTCAATACTTCTCAAGGAAATCCTACCTCACAAAACAGTTTTATCATTTCTGCTGCCACTGTTTTTGCAAAAATACTACGTAATGGAACTGCCCAGGGGAACCTTGTGGCTTGATCCACTATGACCAATATATATTGGAATCCCCGAGGCATCCTTATCATGGGGCCCACTATGTCCATGGCCAGCCTACGAATGGGTTCCGTGATTACTGGTACGGGTACCAGTGGTACTCCTGTTGGCCACACTGAGGTGACCCTTTGGCAGGATGGACAAGCCTCACAAAACTTCGTGGTCTCTTTAAAAACACCTGGCCAATAGAAGCGTGCCAATATTTGGTCCAGTGTTCCCTGAATCCCTTTATGCGCTCCTATGGGGTGGTCATGAGCAAGTCTTAATACCAGGCTTTTAAATGTAGTAGGCACTACAAGCTGTTTATGTTGGTTTCCGGTGCCCGGATCCAAACCTTCTCTATACATAATTTCTCCGTCTAGAAAGAACCTTGGCAGGGTGTCCCTCCCCTCTTGGGCATACTTGAAGGCCTGGGTGAGAGCTGGATCTGCCTGCTGTTCTTTTGCAAAAGAGGGGAATTTTTCCACCAATTCGGCTGGGACCCAAGGCAACTCCTGCCCGGCCTGTATCTCAGCTTTGCTCTGGGAGCGGGTCCGCCTCTCTCGTCGTTTCTCGCCTTTACCCTTTTTATCCTTAGCTACCGGGGTAGTTGCTAGATCTTCGTGGACGGGAAGATCCTCTAACTCTCCCTTTTGGGGTTCTTCCTCCTCCTCTAGATTTCTACGAGGTCTGGGGCCTCGTTAAAATCATCCCTTCCTTTGGCTGCAAACCCTGTTTGAGACCTTTCAGGAACTGTGGCCAGTCCCTGCCTAATACCAATTCCTGAGGCAATCTGGGTATTACCGCTACCGGGATCTCCTTTTCTATGCCCAATCCTTTTATTAGGACTTTGTAGACGGGGTACAAGGATGTTGCCTCGTGAACACACCTAATTTTCACGGTTTCACTGGGTTGGCGGGGCACTGCCTTACTCTGGGCCTCTATCCTTTTCCAAAGCTTTCTGGATACCATGCTTTGATTTGATCCCGAGTCTAATAAAGTGTTAGCCTCCACCCCTTGCACTGTTACTGCCAAGAGAAACCCTTCCTTGATCTTCTTTGGGTCGCCTGTTATCATTGCTGTTTTCACTCTACACTCCTTCTGCAAGTGACTATCGCTTCCACACCTAAAGCATGTTCTTTTCACACATTTGTTTCTACACATAGGCATGCACATTTTAGCAAGTTCATCTCTCGGCCTTTCTTTCCTTTCTGATAAAGCATTAATTGCCTTTTTGGAAGCACTGCCCTTCTCTTGCGTAGCTGACTCCGCTTCCATGAAACGTTCCGCAAGCGAAATGGCTTCCTGGGTGTTTTGACAATTTTGCAAAATCAGGAAGGTACGCACACTTAGTGGTACAGCGGCCATGAATTGTTCTAATATGATGCTATCAATCACCGTTTCAACTGTCTTCTCTTCTAGCGCTAACCATTTTATAACCAGACTTTTCACACGTTGTGTGGCACCCCCACTTGCTTAGGCGGTTTCCTATAGGCAGGGGCGTACCTCCTTATGACCCTTTTTGGTATGGGTTCCCAGAGCCGGGGCTTCTGGGATTCGTAGTTGTGTGAAATGATGAGTAGGCCGAGGGTTGAAGGCAAGACACAGGAAAATTTATTTTTTTCTTCCTTTTTACCAAAAACACATATTCACACGCTCCATCTTGGTTGATGCTGTAATGACAAGAAAAAGAAAGAAACCACCAAGCGTGGCACGAAATATAAGTGCTCTTTCCCCAGAGCTCCTATTGAGCACTGCTGTATCCCCTGCACCGGTATCCGTTTATGATCCCCCTTATACACGGATTACCTGATGCAGGTGTAGACTCGAGTTTATCAGTCAACAGATCCCAGCTCGGTAATCAGCTCCAGTTCGGTCCTTCTGCTGCCACTCCAGTCTTTGTTCCTCAGCAGGCTTTTATATCCTTATTGGACTCTTATAGAAGTTTCTTCCTCCTTTCTCCTTTGTAGTTGCCAAATTTTGTTTATGTGTGGGGTAAAGGAAAAATCCTTAAAACTACGCCACCTGTGGCGCCCCCACTTGCTTAGGCGGTTGCCTATAGGGAGGGGCATACCTCCTTATGACCCTTTTTAGTACGGGTTCCCAGAGCCAGGGCTTCTGGGATTCGTAGTTGTGTGAAATAATGAGTAGGCCGATGGTTGAAGGCAAGACACAGGAAAATTTATTTTTTTCTTCCTTTTTACCAAAAACACATATTCACAAAAGGATACTTCTCCCACAAAAACAAAAAGAATGTCCAGCTCCAGAACTTCACAGTGACAAAGGTTGCAATTGCTTCTTCAGCTGTACACAATGTAGCTTGTTATTTCTTTTACTTCTGGCTTAAACAACTGCTTTTTCAAACTGTGCAATATTCAAATTGAAGCTTCTTTACTTCTGGTTGCTGCACACTCAGATAGTTCTTTTCTTAAACATTCAAATCAAGCCTTTGACTATTTCTAGCTGCTTTAAACCACCAGCAACTTCATTTCAAACATTTTCAGCATTCTAGGAATAAGACAAACTGGTATAATAGTTTATGGGCTTTCCACCTTTAAACCCTATAGCTTCTTCATTTTGTCTTTATACAAAAAGAGCAAACCATTTGACATTCTATAGAAGCATTATCAGAATCATAATTATCTATCTGCATGCTCTCATATTCAGGATCTGTTGTCTCCTGTCTGGAATTAGCTTGTGGGAACGTAGACTTAATTTCTTTTAACAATTTTAAAACCTTTTCCCAGCGAGACCTCACTCTAAGTTCAGGGATTCTTGATAGGCTAGGGAAATCCTTATCTTGCAATAAACTGTTCAAGGCTTCTAATGGGCTCACCTTCCTTCTAGCCACAGATCTTTTCACAGGCTTTTCCAGAAGTGAAACTCTCCCCACAGGTTCCTGCTGGGCTGTTCCCGTACCTTGCTTATAGTCTGCAGATTCCTCAGGCCAAACACTCCTGTATCCAGAGCCAGCTGTAATTCCTCTACAACACGGACTCCCTTCAGGGCTATAGTTTCCTGTGTTTTGGCTGCAATGGGAATCTCTTCTGAGGCTATCTTTGGAGTACCTCTCTCAGCTTTCCTGAAAGATTCCTTTCCTTCTGGTTCCCTCGTGATCTCCTTGTCCTCTGTTTCCCTGGTGGTCTCTCTTCTTCCTGTTCCCTCAGGCTTAAATGAGTGGGGCTGCCCTACAGCCTCAAACTCCTCCCCCAGGTGCTTCTTATTACCTTCCTTGGTTGCCTTGGAGCTTGGGCATGGTCTGAGCTCAGCAGCCCCGTGTGTGTTTTTTTTTTTCACTTTGGCTGTACTTTGAAAGTCAGTGCTCTCTGGGCTATCCCTTTGCTTAAAGGTAAATGCTTGTCTTTTATCTATTTCTATGGGCTCTAATATGGTTTCGCCACCACAGTTGGCATAAGGCTCTGGGTGTTTCACCTGGTTTTAGCCTCGTGCTCCGTAATAAACGGTGGTACACCAAGGGTGTTAGACCTAATCTGTCCCTAATGGCTTTCTTGACCTCATCATAATTGTTGGCTAGAGACGCTGGCATGGCCCGGTACACTGCCAAGGCCTCGCCTGTGAGACATGGCCAAACGCACTGCCCATTGGTCTTTAGGCCAGCCAATTATGTGAGCCACACGTTCAAAGGCTTCTAAGAAGTCATCTATATCGTCCTTGTCAGTGAGCTGACCAAGGCTAAATGTCCCACTAGACGGTAGTCCAAGTGTACCAGCTTGATACAGTCCTGCTGAACCTGGTGGAGTTGCAATTGGATCTGGTTCCTTCTTCAGGGTTCTCATCCACGCCTCCAGTAATTCTAGCAGTGGTTGCTGTTGAGCCTGCATTATTTATTTATTTATTTAGTATACATTTGTATACCGCTACTTCCAGCGATCAGCAGCGGTTTTTTGATTACAGATTGGAAATTGTCAAATCATGACAGGAAATTTTTGAGGTATAAACACATTGATTAGACAGGAAAGCACAGCACACAGAGAACTATTTTACAGGGAACATGGGCTATGGAGGGTTAAGTGGCTTGCCCAAGACCACAAGGAGCACCTGTGGGACTAGAAACCCCAGTCCTTCCGGCCCAAGATTGCTGTCCTCTAGTGGGATTTGAACCCCCGACCTTCCGGCCCGAAGTACCTTGCCCCAACCACTAGGCCACTCCTCCACTCCATTCTAGCAGCCGATCGCTCCTGGGCTTCCAACGATAGCTCTCTCTGCCGCTCGAATTGAAAGGCCATCCATTGGAGGATGTCCTTGGTCTCCATGGTCCTCCTGCTCTGAAATGACAAAACAGACAGGAAACACCACCCAAGTGTGATACCACACTATGCAATGCAGTATTCCTTTCTTTCTTTGGGCTAAAGCAATACACCCCAGTACTAGTATCCTTAGCTAACCCCAGTTAGGTACGAATTACCTGGTACTGGTGTAACTTCAGGCTCTGCACATCCGATGGTCTCTGCAATCTTCCCGATGCTTAGACTCAGTCCTGATGCACTTCTCTGTACTGTTTTCCTGCAGCCTTGACTCCAGCGCTACTCCTGGCTTGGAAATCCATGCACATGCGCACTGCAAATAAATCCGTAGCAATTACGCCACTCTGTCGTGACCCCCTGCCCAGGCCAAAGGCTGATAGGCAAAAGGGCTGCCTTATTTGCCCTTAAGTAATGTCACAAGACGTTTCTTCCAGCAGGGGTTGCTGGGACTTGTAGTTCTTTTATTACTTGCAGACAAAATAGTGTGATCACTCGGGGTTTTTAAGGCAAAACAAAGATATTTTTATTTTTGTGGGTTTCCCCTCTCGCATCAAAATTCATAAACAATACGCAAAGTGGGATTATTTCTCCAAATGAAAATCACCAGGAACAAAAATGTGGCTGGAACATCAGCACTCAATTAGACTCTTTGTCCAGTAACTGTTCATAGCCTTCTTCCGTACAAACAGTTTCACAGCTACTGCGGGTAATTACAACAGGTAAACTCTTTTCCTCTTTTATCCAAAGCTGAAGCATTTAACCCTTAGGTTTCAGTGGAAATTTTTTCTTTCTCACAGATGCTCTTAGCTCTTCAATGGCTAAACAAATATGCTATGTAAACTCCCTTTTCAGTTCAAGGCTAGCATATGTTTAAACCTTCTGTTTACAAAAAGAACAGTCCATTTCTATTTCGTCACACTCATGAGCACTCTCATAAACATCTACTTGCATATCTTCACAAGCTTCACTTTGCTTATCTTCCTCCAGACTCTTGGTAAAAGATTCAAGCTGACTGTTATACAGAAATTTGTGAAGCTCTCCTAAGAACTGCTCTCTCTCTGGTCACAACCAGCAGTGCTTTGGGAATGAGGCTTCCTATTCTGAAACAGCTTCTCCAATATCTTAACAGCATTCAGGTCTGTCTCTCTGCCTTTAGCTGCACTCTGATTACTTTTGTTTGTAACAGCTTTCACTGTCCTCTTGCCTGCACAGTTTCCTTGAGCATTCTGTTCTGCACTTAGATTCAGTTCTCTAACAACGTCTTCAGCCAAGGTTCTGCTAGGCACTGAAGCAGACGTACCTTCTAAGCCAGAACTGCTTTCCTTGTTGTCAGAACTGTTTCCCACGGTGGAGTAAAACTTTCCAGATTTCTCCTTTTTTAAGCCGCTTTGAACCAGGTTTCTCTCTCAGCCATGCTTCCAGCTGCTCTACCGGTTTCACTCTGAGCTTTTTCCCTCTACAACTCTCTGAAGCAGGTTTAAAACAGTGCTTTGCAGCGACCACATCCTGCTTCCTGCACGTGTCTCTCATCTCACTAGGGCTCCAGTTTGCACTTACATCATGGTTTTGGTGGGGCTCAGCTTCAGCTGCTGTATGCTCCTCCAGCATGTGGTTACTATGGAAACCTTGGCTATCTCTGCTCTTAAAGGTGTATCCCTCATTTTCTTCACATTCCATCTCTTCCACACAGCTCTCACTGTCACAGTATCCATGAAGTGCCATTATCAAACTGAACAGCGGTTGGAGTTACAGCTGTAACAGTATGTGGTCCAGAGTAGATAGGATGGTACCACTTGTCCCTCATTTGGATCCAGCAGTAGACAAGATCACACAATTAAAAAACATATGGGACTAACGCTGTTGGTGGTATGCAGGAAGCCAGCTTCTGTTGAATCAAGGATACACTGGTCTGAAGTCCTGTAAGATAAGCAGAAAACAAGTGGGCAAATTTTGGGTACCTGACTTCATAACTGGGCACATGCTCCTTCTTTCAGTTATGATTTCATGAGGAGTTAGGCCTAACCGCTTGATAGGATTATTTCTCAACAGATACAGGCAAAGAGGTAATGCTTGCAGCCAAGTCTCGCCACTCCCAATCATTAGCTTTCTTAACTGTGTTTTAATAAGACCATTGCACCTTTCTACAAGGCCATTTGAGGTTGGAGAATAGACAGCAGCATAGCGCCATCTAACGGGCAATTTTTCAGAAAATTCTTTGACTAATTGATTTTTAAAATGGGACCCATTATCTGATAAGATTTGGGCAGGGATCCCATACCATGGAATTATGTGTTCCATTAATACTTTTAGGACTTCCGTAGCAGTCTCTTTCTTACATGGAAATGCTTGAACCCATTGTGAGTAAGAACAAACCAGAACCAATAGGTATCGTCTGCCCTGCATTTCACCTGCATATCAGTGAAATCAATGTGCCAATGTAGAAAAGGCCCTTGTGGTCTTGGTATTGCACCCCCACTTGGTTTAAGACGTGCATGGGGGGGGGGGGGGGTGCTAGTGATACAGGTGTGGCAGCCACTAACTACTGCCTGAACCAACTTACGCATATCAGGACACCACAATGTATCCCCAAGATGGGAGACAATGGCTGTCACACTGCAATGATCTGCACAGTGCAGCATAGTTGACAGATTTATCAAAGCAGCAGAGGAAACACATATCTTCCCTGAAGGGTGCATCCATACTTTGTGGATCTTAATACATCCAGCATTCACCCATCGCTGTAATTCATTCTGTTACACATTTTCCTGTAAATCCTCCAGTTTGCAAAGGTCATGCTGCCTACTCTGCTGACGGGTTACTACCATAGTCTCGGGGACTTCAGGATAAGTGGTTTCTTGTGCTAAGCTGTCAGCTATCGAGTTTCCATACTGCTCCCATGTCTTAACTTCCTGATGTGCTGCAACCCACTCACATTCTGTCAAATAGCCCTGCTCTGCTCTTTCTCTGAGCATTTCAAACACTTCCATTAGGATCTCAGCGTGTTGGAGAGGCTGGTCTTTAGCTGACAAATATCCCCTCGGCCCAAATGGTACTATATATGTGCACTGAGCTGCTTACAAACTGAGAATCTGTGTAAATTACTAGATGTTTAGTTTCATTTTCTCTCAGGACTTGTGCTAGTGCTGCGATTTCTGCACTCTGTGCGCTGTATCCTAGGGGCATCTCATACTGTGCTGTGGCAGTAACTACTCCCTGTGGGGTTACTCTACAGATAGCAAAACCTGCTCTGCCTTCTCTCTGGGATCCATCTATGAACCAATATTCAGCCTCTTGAGGCACATCTGAATGTGGCACTATCCCTAACGTGGGTCTGACATCTTCTACTTGCTGCATGCAGTCATGCGTGATAGTAGACACCTGGAGTAGATCCTGTAAATCCCTAAAAGGATTCTGCTTTGGTACCAATTGGTGTCTAATATGGCTGCGTAGCAGCGCAGCTACACACTTACCTACCCTGGTGGGTAAGAAATGGATGGTACTGGAATTTAGAAGCGCATGCAGTGTGTAGTCAGTATAAGTTTACTTGTAAGGGAGTCATATAACCATACAATATTTCGATTGCTGCGCTGGCGGCCACTAATCCCTGTTCACAACTTGTTAATCCTTGCTCTACTATAGAAAAAGATCCTGACAAATATCCCATTACTCTACCATTTCCCTGCGTGACAACTGCTACCCAGGCAGTGGGGCTGTGAAACACTTAGACATCCACTGGGAGGCTGTGATCAGGTAAATAGAGTGATGGCAAATCGTTCAGATTCTTCAATAATGTTTGCAAACATAACCTTTCTTCCTCACTGAGAGTTATAGGCTGGGATCCTTTCGGGTTCCCTTTCAAATGTCTCCTGAATATCTGAGTCCTTGCACTATATCGTGGCACCCAAAGACGGCTATAGTTTAACATTCCCAAGAGTGCTCGTAACTCTTTCACAGTGCGAGATTCAGTGACCTTGAGCACAGCTTCCTCAAATATAGGTTCTAATAGTTTTTCCTTTTCATTGAGTGTCATTCCAAGGAATGTCACCTGCGATTGACAGTACTGAAGTTTCTCCCTGTTCACTCTGTAACCACCCTTAGCCAATAACACTAACAATTCTCTGGTATATTGTTTACACAATTCCTCAGTGTCTGCTGTCTAAAGTAAATCATCTACATACTGGACAAGTGAAACTGAGTCAGGCAGCTGGCGTTTGAAAGGAGCTAGATCTTTGTCTAAACATCGAGTGAAAATTGAGGGACTATCTGTGTATCCCTGAGGTAATCTAGTCCACTGAAAATGTTGTTCATTATATTGAAATGCCAGCAATGGCCTACTATCGGGATGGACTGGGACCCCAAAAAATGCATTTGATAAATCTAAGATAGTACTATATTTCCTTGGGGTTTTTTGCTGTAACAATGTAGCTGGGTTAGCTACAAGAGGGAACTGCCTCCACCACTGAATTAAGACCTCTCAAATCATAGACTACTCTCCACTTACCATTGGGCTTTTTAATAGGAAACAGGGGTGTATTAAATTGAGACGTGCTGGGTTCTATAATAGCATTTTGCAATAACATATCAATCTCCTCACTTGCTCCTACTACAGCTTCTGGCTGAAGTGGATATTGAGCAACATTTGGACCCTGACAATTTTCTTTTAATGTAATTCGGACAGGTGATGCAGACCTTATTAGGCCAAAAGGGTTTTCTGGGGTAGCCCAAACTTCAGGTGGGATATTAGTAAAATTTGGCTGACTGTCTGCAGGAGCAAAACAGATGGTGTGCTGATAAAGGTCATCTGTACCTCAAAGGTGGATAGTAGATCGCATCCCATCAAATTAACTGGACAGGGTGGGGCATACAATAGGGGTTTACAAATATGTTGCCCCATGAGTTCTACCTCAATGGGTACTGTCATTTTGGTAGTAATTGGGTCTCCATTAAACCCTGTTGTCACAGTAGTTTGATGAGGGAGGCTTACGCCTGGGGGTAGGGAATTCAGTACTGATGTTGTGGCTCCGGAATCCAACAACATCTGCACTTTATACCCATTTAGACGGACTTCAATTATCGGCTCATGCTCATTGAGCATGGCCCGCATCACCATAGAGAGTCATTGTGGTCCCCCTTGAGGAGGCTGCCACTGGGGAAACCTGCTCTGAGGACCCTGGTAGGCATTGTGTGGCCCTTGTGGTTTTGCTGATCCTCGGGCTGGGGGTCTTCGGCATTCACGCTGAAGATGTCCCCTTCTGCCACAGTTCCAGCAAGTAAGGGCGCTTCTCTGAAAATGCTGTGACTGAGGTGGTCCTGCCTGTCCTCCTTTCCAAGTACCCCCACTGTTTGGTCCTGTCTGGTTCCAAGCCTGAGCATATAAACCAAAATTCTCCCAGGGGTCTTCTTCAATGTCATACTGTTCTAAATCTCTAATAATATCATTTTTCTGTTTTATAATGGCCCTAAGTTTTTGCTGCTTTTCTGTTTTATTTGAACCTTCTCTTTCTTTTTCCTTCTCATCGTCCTTTTCCTTGTCCTTCTCTTTAACTTTACTTTTATCAAGATCCTCCTGCAATTCTGTTAGTTGTATTGCCATTAATTTTGTCTGCAAACTTTTCATATCCTTCTCAGGTTTTATCTGTTCTTCTTCAGCTAATTTGACAAAATGGTGTATATGTGACTGCTGTCTTGCCCAGGACTCATCTTCTAACACCACAATCGTGTCTTCATTGAACTGATTTAGGAAAAGTATTGCTAAGTGTTTGGAAAAATAGGGGCAGGAAACCTGGGTCAGAATAAACCATGCCAATCTGCGTTTCCCACAAATCTTGAAATCGGGCAATATATGCACTAATATCTTCTATCTTAAAACACATTTTCAGTAGTGGCCCTAAGTTCTTCTGGGTGGGGTTTAGTTCTTTTATAGAAGTCCAAACTCTCGGTCGGTGTTCATTAAACTCAGAACCATCATATCGTGTTTCTGCTAAAGTAACTTGGTGTAAATTAGCTCTGGCAAACACTTGATTTATTGCATGAGTTCCCAGGAGTTTTGCTAATAGTGCTTTAACATCCCCTAGCCCTAAAGCATACCCTGCCATAACCCGCTCAGACTTTTGAATCCAGGAAGCCCCCCCTCTACTAAGAGGAGGTAAGACACTAGCTATATTATCCATATCAGTAAAATTCCAAAGGACATATCGAATAGTTCCTCCTCGTGAATGCAAGAGGGGCAAGCACAGTTTTTCTTCAAATTTTTCCCATATTTCTAATCCTGTCTTCATGTAGCATTGAGTGTCACATGTATGATTTTCTCCCAGTTGGTGAGAGGTCTTATGTGTGCACTAGGTGCAAGGAGCTCTTTGCTCTCAGGGAACAAGTCCGTTCTCTAGAGGCTAGAGTAGCAGACTTGGAAAACATAAGAAAGACAGAGATGTACATAGACGAGACCTACAGGGATATAGTCCTGAAGTCCCACCTCCAGTTTGGCAGCATCCCTGTTGCCATGGAGGAGAGAGGTCACGTGACAGGAGAGCATCACCCTGGTGTGGCAGGAAGTGATCCTGTAACTAGGACCTGTCCTCCAGGTGATGTAAAACCCTCTTGCACCGAGGAAGTTTCTCCAGGGCCATGTGCCCATGAGGGAAGGGTTAGGACAGCCGTTATAGTTGGTGAATCGATCATTAGGCATGTAGATAGCTGGGTGGCTGGTGGACGTTAGGATCGCCTGGTAACATGCCTGCCTGGTGCAAAGGTAGCGGACCTCACGGGCCACCTAGATAAGGTCTTAGATAGTGCTGGGGAGGAGTCTGCTGTCTTGGTACATCTCGGTACCAATGACATAGGAAAATGTGGTAGGGAGGTTCTGGAGGCTAAATTTAGGCTATTAGGTAGGAAGTTGAAATCCAGAACTTCCAGGGTAGCGTTCTCCGAAATGCTTCCCGTTCCACATGCAGGACCCAAAAGGCAGGCAGAGCTCCGGAGTCTCAATGCGTGGATGAGACAATGGTGCAGAGATGAGGGGTTTGGATTTGTTAGGAACTGGGGTACATTCTGGGGAAAGGAGGGGCTCTTCCGAAGGGATGGGCTTCACCTTAACCGGGATGGAACCAGGCTGCTGGCATTAACCTTTAAAAAGGAGATAGAGCAGCTTTTAAACTAGATAATAGGGGAAAGCCGACAGTCACCCAAGAGCGGATGGTTCGGAAGAATGTATCCTTGAAGGATACTACCAAAAGCAGAGAGGTTCCAAAAAAAGAGTAAAGTAGCCCAAATGCCCTCGAGTATGGAAACAGACAGAGCTTAAAGATCCCAAATTACCCATGTCTACCAAAAGCCAAATGAATATGAATAAAATACAGTCTCTAAAATGCTTGTATGCAAATGCTAGAAGTCTAAAAAATAAGATGGGAGAGTTAGAATATATAGCACTAAATGAGAGGTTAGATATGATTGGAATATCAAAGACATGGTGGAAGGAGGGCAACCAGTGGGACACTGTGATACCTGGGTACAAATTATATCGTAATGATAGAGCTGATAAAATTGGTGGAGGGGTTGCGCTCTATGTTAGAGAGGGCATTGAGTCAGAAAGGATTAAAGTTTTGCAGGAAACAAAATTTGATGTAGAATCTCTATGGATTGAAATTCCATGTAAAAAGGGGAAGGCGATGGCAGTGGGGGTGTACTATCGACCATAGTGGGGGTGTACTATCTCGTAGTGGGGGTGTACTATCGACCGCCTGGCCAGAATGAACAAATGGATGATGAAATGCTCAAAGAAATCAAGGAAGCTAACAAATGTTACAGCTTGGTAATAATAATGGGTGATTTCAATTACCCCGGTATCGACTGGGTCAGTGTCACGGCAGGACATGCTAAGGAGATAAATTTCCTAGATGACATAAATGACTGCTTCTTGGAGCAGCTGGTTCATGAACCGACCAGAGGGGAAGCCATATTAGACCTAGTCCTTAGTGGAACACCAGATCTAGTGCAAGATCGCCTTTGATTTAATTAGTGGAGGAGGGATAGTAAGGAAATCCACAGTACTACCTTTTAATTTTCAAAAGGGAGACTATGATAACATGAGGAAAATAGTTAGGAAAAAACTAAAAGGAGCAGTTGCAAAGGTTAAAGACTTACATCAAGCTTGGGTGTTGTTGAAAAATACTATCTTGGAAGCCCAGACCAGCGGTATTCCACACTTTAAGAAAAGTGGAAGGAAGTCCAAAAAACTGCCAGCATGGTTTAAAGGTAAGGTCAGAGAGGCTGTTGTTGCCAAAAAAGCATCTTTCAGGAAATGGAAAAAGAGCCAAACGACGAAACCTGGAAACAGCACAAGCACTGGCAGGTCAAATGCAAGGCATTGATAAAGAAGGCAAAGGGAGAATTTGAGAAGAAGCTTGCTGTAGAAGCAAAAACGTGAAATAAAGATTTTTTCAAGTACATTCGTAACAAAAAACCTGTGAGAGAGTCGGTTGGACCTTTAGATGATAAAGGAGTTAAAGGGGCACTAAGAGGCGACAAGGCAATAGCGGAGAGACTGAATGAATTCTTTGCTTTGGTCTTTACTGAGGAAGATGTAGGGATGTTACCCATGTTGAAGTGGTATTTAAAGGTGTGGAAGAATTGAAGGAAATATAGATACATCGGGAAGATGTATTACAACTATTAGATAAACTGAAGAGTAGCAAATCACCTGGGCCGGATGGTATACATCCAAGGGTGTTGAAAGAACTGAAATATGAGATTGCAGACCTGCTATTAGTAATCTGTGAACTATCATTAAAATCATCTCAAATACCTGAAGATTGGAGGATCGCCAATGTAACACCAATTTTTAAAAAGGGTTCCAGGGGTGATCTGGGAAAATACAGACCGGTGAGCCTCACGTCAGTACCGGGAAAAATGGTAGAAACCATCATAAAGAATAAAATTACTCAGCATGTAGATAGTCATGGCCTAATGGGAGACAGCCAACATGGCTTTAGACAAGGAAGATCTTGTCTTACTAATCTGTTATGTTTTTTTTTGAAAGTGTGAATAAACAGGTGGCCAAAGGTGAGTCGGTTGATATAGTGTATCTGGACTTTCAGAAAGTCTTTGACAAGGTCCCTCATCAGAGACTTTTGGCAAAACTAAAGAGTCATGGGATAGGAGGCAGTGTACTACTGTGGATCAGGAACTGGTTAAAAGATAGAAAGCAGAGGGTTGGGCTAAATGGCCAATTTTCCCAATGGAGAAAGGTGAATAGTGGTGTACCCCAGGGATCTATGCTGGGTCCGCTGCTTTTTTACATATTCTTAAATGACCTGGAAAGTGGAATAACGAGTGAGGTTATCAAATTTGCAGATGACACAAAACTATTTAAAGTTGTTAAAACCCAAGAGGATTGTGAAAAATTGCAAGAGTATCTTGATAAATTGGAAGACTGGGCATCAAAATGGCAGATGAAATTTAATGTGGACAAGTGCAAAGTTATGCACCTAGGGAAGACAACCCAAACTATGGTTACACGATGCAAGGTTCCACATTAGGAACCACCACCCAGGAAAAAGATTTTGACGTCATTGTGGATAACATGTTAAAACCCTTGGCCCAGTGTGCAGCGGCAGCCAAGAGAGCAAATAGAATGCTAGGTATGATAAGGAAAGGAATGGAAAATAAAACAAAAGATATTATAATGCCTCTATACCGTTCCATTGTGAGACCGCACCTTGAATATTGTGTGCAGTTCTGGTTGCCGTATCTTAAAAAGGATATAGTGTTATTAGAAAATGTTCAGAGAAGAGCCACCAAAATGGTAAAGGGGATGGAAGGATACTCCTATGAAGAAAGGCTAAAAAGGTTAGGGCTCTTTAACCTGGAAAAGAGACGGCTGAGGGGAGATCTGATAGAAGACTATAAATTAATGAATGAAGTGGAACGGGTAAACGTAGATCGATTGTTTACGTTATCAGAATATAGAAAGACTAGGGGACATGCAATGAAGCTATAGGGTAAACTATTTAAGACTAATAAAAAAAAATATTTTTTCACTCAACGTGTAATCAAACTCTGGAATTTGTTACCTGAGGATGTAGTAAAGGCTGTTAGTGTAGCTGGGTTTAAAAAAGGTTTGGACAAATTCCTGGAGGAAAGTTCCATAAACCATTATTAAGAAGGGACCCAGGATATCAATGCTTGACCCAGTACAAGCATTGCGGAACCTGTGTCTTTTGGGGAAACTGCTAGGTACATATGACCTAGATTGGCCACTGTTGGAAACAGGATACTGGGCTTGATGGACCTTGGTCTGACCCACTATGGCATATCTTATGTTCTTATGTAATCTAAATCCCATTGTGGGTCTCCCGCTCCCCCATGAATGCAAAGTCTCTCAGTATTCAAATGTGCAGTGTCAAGTTCTCCCTCTGGAGGCCATTGCAACATTTGCGGCTGGTTCTCTAATGTGCAGCCATACATATTGTCATTCCATTGGTCGATGAAGTAACGATTTCCCTCACCCTCAGCTACTGTTTCCTTAGGCATTAGTGAGGCTCCAGGCTGACTGTTATTTCTTGTAATCCCAATGTGCTTTCTATTACTTTCCTTGTTTTCATAGCTGGATCTCAAAGAGTTCAGTCTGTCTTGAGCGGCGTTTAATTTATCCCACTCCTCTTTCATCCTATCTGTCTCATTTCTGTTATGCTGTTCCCACTTCTCCAGTGCTGACTTCCGCTCCTCCCAATCTTTAATTTGTGACTCTTCTAATTTCTTTTGTTCTTGTTCTTCATATTTATCCTGTTCTTCCTTCTCCTTAACTTTCTCTTCCCACTCAGCCTGCTGATTTTCTAGGCTTATTCTAAATTGTTCCTCTTCTTCTTGACGAGCCCTTTTCCATTTCTCAGTACTGGCTTCTAACTCTGCTTTCCATTGTGCTAATTCGTTCTCACAAATTGGCTGCTTACAATATTCTGCCCACTCTTCTTTCTCTCTCCCTATATCCTCACATGCTGCCCTTATCTCAGGATCTTCCATCGCTCCTGGGGGCATTTGGTTATAAAATCTCCTTTCGGGTGAGGTCTCCTTTTTGTTACTGTGGAGGGTCCCCTTGGATTGTTTAGGCTCCTGATATATAGGAATAGGGTCTTGGTATCCTATAGCTGCAACTGCAGTTTAGGTAGGATATAGTCCTGTTTCTCCCAGATTATGTGTGGGGTTATAAGGAGGGGGCTCCTCACCACATTCTCTTGCTACCTCCATCCATAATGTGACATGTTGTAGGTGTTCCACTAATTTCTGTCTTGTTTTGTCCTTCTCTATCTTAGTTTGCAAGTCATGTAGCGAATGTGGGTCTAGGGTACCGCTTGCTGGCCAGGCAACAGCGGAGTCTCGTAGTGCCCAGTTACGCCACTTCTTGCAGAACTGGTCTAAAGTTTTAGCAGCAAGTGGATATCTCTTAACAACTTTCTGTAATGCAGTCTGCTCTTCTACATCTACTTTTCTAGTATCAGAATCAGTTTCTTTTATATTTTTCTTAAACATCCTAACTAGTCTCTAATATCCTACTTATGCAAAATTTTCTACTAATAACTATACCTATGCAAAGTGAAAACCAACAATATATATATATAAGAAAAACGTCTCTTACCCTTTCGATGTTTCTTCTGCAGGAATTCAAAATCAGGCTTACCTCCTTCTCAACCTGTGCTTCGTCCGGCGAACACGGAAGAACACTTCCCGGTGATGTCACCATGATCACATCGGAGTCACCAAGATGTTGGGGGTTTTCTGGGCTTCCCTTAAGATTTTTTGGGGATTAACTATTTTTGTTTGGCTGCTTGTGTTCAACCCCAACATAAATATATATATATACAGGACTTTAAACAAATTGCTCTTGCCACCATAAAAGCATGGGAATTGTTTTATTTATCTATTTTGCCAGGTCTGTAACATCACAAGCTTTGCTTTTAATAAGGTACAAATTTCAATATCAATCCATAGCATCAATACATCTATAACAAGCAAAGCACCCGACTTAAGTGTAAAAAGGTCCTGGAGACAGAGACAGCCTCACTCCAATGAGATCAGCTAATGGCTGTCTGTCTATTAGAATTTCTTCTCTATATTTATATTCATTTTTAGGCTCAAATTGCTGATTAATAGATTTCCTTTCTTTTTTCTTATTCTCTATCTGCAAATTTGCTTCTCAATCTTTACCCTTCATTATTTTTTCCTTGTGGCATTCTGTCTCTCATAGTAGTTCTCGTCGCTGTGTGCTGACTCTGTTTCCTGCAGATTAAATTCTTCATTTTGTTCCCCTTTGTTCATTCAAGAGGCCCAGGTCGCAGCTCTTCACTAGATCTATAGCCCTCAGAGCCTCTCATTGTGTCAGCTCTCTGGGACAGGATACACAGGTCTGCAAAAAAACGTTTTCAAGAGCTGTTTTGGTTATTCCACGTAATCTTTATGTTTTTTGGTGTGCTGAATCCGTAAATGACCTCCATTTTGTCATAGGACATCACGTTTCCTGACAATTTAGGTAACTATGTTAAATAAGGCAATACCTCAAAATAAATGGAAATAGACTTAAAAAATTAAAGTTTTATTACAATATTTTCATGAAAATCCTTTTTTGAACTGAAATGAGCTCACCTACACATACTAAACTCGATTTTCCTTCCTTGTGAGGCTCCTCTTGATGCATTTACGCTTGTGAGTAGCATCTGGAATGTCTCTCTGAAGCATCCAACAGTAGTCTGCCATCATTGTAATGCACCATTTTCCCTGGTATCTCCTTTCCATCTCTTTAATGTCTTGGTGGAATTGTTCACCTTGTTCCTCACTCATAGCTCCCAAATTTTCAGGAAAGTAGTCAAGGCGGGACTGGAGGAAATGCACTTTCAAACTCATCAGGCAACCTAAAGCTTGAAATGCTTTCAGCATTCGTCCGACAATCATTTTGTAGTGAGGATCTTTGTTATTGCCTAAAAATTTCTGTACGACTTCTTTAAATGCAATCCACCCTTCTTTTTGAGGATCCGTCATGGTATTGACAAAACTCTTGATCAACTATAAGCCTTCTAATGTCTGGTCCGACGAACACACCTTCCTTCAATTTTGCCTCCGACAGGCCTGGAAACTTGGTGACCAAGTATTTGAATCATTCTCCATCTCTTGGAAGTGATTTTACGAATTGCCTCATCAATCCCAATTTTATGTGGAGAGGTGGTAGAAGAACTTTATGGGAAGGTACCAAAGTTTCTCGGAGGACATTTTTCTCACTGACTGTTAGTACCCTCGGCTGCCAACTCTTCTTGGTCCAGTGATTTTGTCGGTCTCGACTGTCCCATAGACACAGTAAACAAGGATATTTGGTATACCCGGCTTGTTGCCCGAGCAGCATGCACAAGACCTTCAAGTCCCCACACACTTGCCAACCATAGTCTTCATATTTAAGTTTACGAAGAACCAATTCCAAGTTCTCGTAGGTTTCCTTCAATTGTATGGAATGACCTACAGGTATGGAAGCGTAAAAACCGTTGTGGAGTAAAACTACTTTGAGACTTCTTTTTGAAGAATCTATATAAAGACGCCATTGCTCTGAATCATATTGGATTTTAAATTGACCCATCAGACCTTCAACATCGAAGCAATAAACCAACTTGTCTTCCTGGGCGAAGTAAGGAACGAACTCCTTTTCACGATGTATGAACCATGAAGATGACACTCCTGACAACAATAAATTCCTGCTTTTCAGCCTTGATCCGAGTAACTCAGCGGCATCTTTGGGAAGATTCAGGTCTCTTACCAAATCATTCATCTCCTCCTGAGAAAACAATTTTGGTCTTGTATCATCTTCAAAGTCAGAACTTGATTCGTCATCTGGTTCAGGTATGACTTCCCCTTCATCGGAGCTATGTATCTCTTCCAAGGTAGCAGGGGGCTTGGGTACTGGTATATCTGTGCCATGGGGGATGGGACGAATTGCCAAGTGAAGATTGGGGTATGAAATGGAATGCTTCCATTTGGAATTAAACCCGTTCACATCGCATGAACAAAAGTAACAGTCGTCACTATGGTTCTTTTGCTCTCGCCATACCATAGGAATCCCATAACGGAAAGATTTTTTCTTACCCTTGAACCAGTTTCGGAGGTCCTCAACACACCGTTTGCACACTTTATGAGGTGCCCAGACTTTATCTTGATCTCCAATTTTTAGTCCAAAGTATGCAAAGTATACTTTTTTCACAAAGTCTGTAAAATTCTGCTGTTGCTTCAACACTGTATATTCACCACAGATGAAACAGAAACTGTCTGGTGAATTAATACACTTTCGCGGAGCCATAACATAACGGTTGAAGAATGACGAGCTAACACGAATTGCAATGAAAAAGTGTGAACGGCCTGGAACCAAGAACCTGATGATGATTCATGCATAAGTGTGGCATGCAGGAGAGAGCAACTCTGTGTCTGTACACGAGATGTCACAGTGCTGGCCACGCCCCCCTGCACTGACCAGAGCTGCTGCTATCTACCCTGTGTCTCCCTCCCACTGGATTCTTCAGGAAAGATTAACCCCTTCTACCATTAGAAGCACGGACTTAAAACTTGCTTAGCTTATGTATATATTGCTGACCATCAGATTTACAGTGCAAGCCACTTAACCCTCCATAGCCCATGTTCCCTGTAAAATAGTTATCTCCAAGTTATAATGCCCTGTTCAATGTAATTTCAGTTTGTTCAATGTAAACCGCACTGATGCAGAATAGCGCGGTATATAAGAGAATATAAATAAAAATAAAATAAATAAATATTTTTTTTTACATAACTCGGACAACCCCTTTAAGGTTTTTTATATCTTAAATGCACTTATGTGAATTAATTAATAGTAATTTGAATTAATTAATAGTAATTTGAAAAAAATTGATAAATTTGAAGACAATTTTGCATGTTGTGGCAAATCATGACGTCTAGGAGTTTTTTCAATATTTTATTTGTTTTCAGCACACCAAAATACATGGAAATTAGATGAAAATGATGAAACAGCTTTTTAGTCGTTTCCTGCAGATTAAGTTCTTCGTTTTGTTCCCCTTTGTTCATTCAAGAACATAAGATATGCCATACTGGGTCAGACCAAGGTCCATCAAGCCCAGTATCCTGTTTCCAACAGTGGCCAATCTAGGTCATCTAGGTCATTCAAGAGGCCCAGGTAACAGCTCTTCACTAGCTCTATAGCCCTCAGAGCCTCTCATTGTGTCAGCTCTCTGGGACAGGATATTAGCTCATTTCTTGCTCAATCTTGCTGATTTTGCAGTTTCAGTGTGAAAACAGGCTGTTTCTTTCTTAGGCCATGAGCTATAGACGCTAGCACAAGATGGAGGATATTAATACTCTGACAAAGGTACCTGAAAGGGGATTCATTTTTCCCCTTCAATCATGAGTAATTTGTATTTTATACAGCTATAAATTGGCAGCAAGTATAATTCATATAATACGGATGTGAAATATTCAGTTCTGTTAACTTTCCAAATAATTTGGGCAGCCACATGTTGGGCCATCTTTAACTGACTTATTGCCTGTTTGGAGAGGCCCAGGAAAATGCTGTTAAAATAATCAAAGTGTGAGGTGATCATTGCCTGAACGACAGACCGAAAGTCATAGCTTGATAGCAGTGGTCTCAATTGTTGAATCATCATTAGTTTGTAATAGATCTTACCAGGCATTAATTTTATATGGGTGGTTATGCTAAGGGATTGATGATCATTGAGGTAAGCCCATCTCTTTGTCTATTATGGTTTAGATGTCTGTAAACTGATGTCCCCTCACTTGGTTTGCAGCTTGTCGTGCTGTGAGGGCTTGTGTGCATCAGTGATGCTGAGAGCTAAACTATCGGTAGTTTAACTACTGGCAGGGTCTCAAAAGATGGAAAGGTCTCAGCTGAGGTGCCAGACCAAGACAAACCACCCATCTGGGCAGCAGCAGAATGGGATAGTGTTGATGGCGGAGGATCACATTTCTATGACAATGGCAACAACACCAAACTTAAACTGCGCAGAAGAAAGGCCCGGCAATCTACTTCTGTATCTTGCCATGATAGTTACAACAAAACAAATTGTGCTATAGTGCTGGAAGATGAGACCCCCAGGTCGGAAGGCACTCAACTAGCTATTGGGGAAGTGCTGAAGACTTTTCAGAGTAAAGCCAGCATTTATGATGTGGTTGGATCAAAGCCCTCGGGACGTCTGACTGCTGATGTAGCTGCGCATGAAATGAGAGTCAGAAGCTGTTGATGTCTTACGCATTGGAACATGGACCGTACAAAGCATGAACCAAGGGAAGTTGGAGGTGGTCAAGAATGAAATGGAACGTGTACAACTTGATCTGTTGGGTGTCAGCGAACTGAAATGCACTGGCATCAGGCACTTTGCATCAGATAATCACATGGTCTACTATGCTGGAAATGAAAGACAAAGAAGAAATGGTGTTGCATTTATACGGCCTGCACCCCTCCGGCCCAGCCACTGCTCTCCCGATCGGGGAGGAGCACGCCGGAGCAACGCGGCTCCCAGCCTGCTGCTCTACCCAATCGGGGCAGAGCAGCCACAGATTTAAAGGAAGCGCCGGCAGGCGCACAGGCCTCTCCACGGCCTGCACCCCTCCGGCCCAGCCACTGCTCTCCCGATCGGGGAGGAGCACGCCGGAGCAACGCGGCTCCCAGCCTGCTGCTCTACCCAATCGGGGCAGAGCAGCCACAGATTTAAAGGAAGCGCCGGCAGGCGCACAGGCCTCTCCACGGCCTGCACCCCTCCGGCCCAGCCACTGCTCTCCCGATCGGGGAGGAGCACGCCGGAGCAACGCGGCTCCCAGCCTGCTGCTCTACCCAATCGGGGCAGAGCAGCCACAGATTTAAAGGAAGCGCCGGCAGGCGCGCCCGCGCCTGGCGGGCCCGCGCCTGAGGGCCTCGCCAGAGGGCCCTTTGGCGTGGCCCTTAGGCGTGGACCGAAGGAGCAAGAACTCTCTCACCCGAAGATAACAAGTCTCCCTCATCAGGAAAGTACCAAAAGACAGCCTGGGACTCAGACCAGACCCTGCAAACAGCAGAGAACAAGCACACAACATCAAACAGCGAAAACGCTAGTATAGAAGATAAGAAAGAAAGAAAAACCCTCATCGACACCTACAACCTGCAAAGGGTAAAGCTGAACTCCCTTAGCGTCGAGCTCACATACCACAACTTCACATCATTTCAACTACTCAACCGCAAGTATAACTACCACAATCACTTAAACAGACTCTCCCAACAGCTGTAGCATGTACTTTAAATGTGTTTAATTCTGTAGGCAGCAACTGTTAATGTTACTGTAGTCAGTATCCAGCAACTTCTTCATTACACTGTTGTTAGTTTCTAGGAAGTGTTGCTTCTAACAGCTTCTATCACTGTTTATGTTACTGTAGTCAGTATCCAGCAATTTCTGCATTATACTCAGCTAATGTTGTTAGTTCTAGGAAGTGTTGCCTCTAACAACTACTGTTACCATTTATCACTGAGCTACCTACTGTTGTCAGTATCGAGCAAATAATAGCTGCTGTCACCAGTGCCACACTGATTCTCACTGTCTTCAGTAGCTATTACATTATACCCCTTATTGATACTTTACTCTCCCCACTCTTGCTGTGTAAGCTACAGTAAAAAAACCTCTGTGCCCTTCCCATATCGCAATCATTCACTCCTATTCACACAACATGGCCTCACACTTCCTGGCCCTTGCCAGCCTGTACCTCCTTACAAATTGGCTAGGAACATCCCATGCACTATCTCAATCCCAAAACCAGATCCCCATCTTGAGCAACCATGGGAAAAGATGGTCTAGATCCCACCCAGGTGGCGACACACGGCGCACACACCTCATACACATTACACTCCAACCTTCCACGTCACCTGATCACAAGAAACTAAAGTATCACCACAACCAGGGCCGGATTTACGTATACGCCATGTACGCCATGGCGTAGGGCCCACAACCGGCAGGGGCCCACAAAAAATAGAACCAATTTTTTTTTTCAACTCTATTAAAAAAAAAACCTGGTGGCTGCCGCCGCGGGGCCCCCTCTGCTGCCGCGGGGGCCCCGTCTACAAGCTGGTCGGGTCGGGTCGGGTCTCGTCTCCCTCCCTCCCTCCCGGCTGCGAGAGACGCGAAGATAGAGCGTCTCCTCGCGTCTGTGTTAAGCCCGCAGGGGCTGATGGGATTTCCCATCAGCCCCTGCGGGCTTAACACAGACGCGAGGAGACGCTCTCCCTTCGCGTCTCTCGCAGCCTGCAGCGAGGGAGGGAGAGAGACCCGACCCGACCTGACCCGACCGGACCGGACCGGACCCGACCAGCTTGTAGACGGGGCCCCCGCGGCAGCAGAGGGGGCCCTGCGGCGGCAGCCACCAGGTTTTTTTTTAAATTAAATTTTACTTTAGGCCGGGGGGGGGGTAGGAGTCCTACCCCCCCCCCCGGCTTAAAGTAAAATTTAATTTTAAAAAAAAACCTGGTGGCTGCCGCCGCGGGGCCCCCTCTGCTGCCACGGGGGCCCCGTCTACAAGCTGGTCGGGTCCGGTCCGGTCGGGTCGGGTCGGGTCGGGTCCGGTCGGGTCTCTCTCCCTCCCTCCCTCGCTGCAGGCTGCGAGAGACGCGAAGATGCGTCTCTCGCAGCCTGCAGCCTGCAGCGAGGGAGGGAGAGAGACCCGACCGGACCCGACCCGACCCGACCGGACCCGACCAGCTTGTAGACGGGGCCCCCGCGGCAGCAGAGGGGGCCCCGCGGCGGCAGCCACCAGGTTTTTTTTTTAATTAAATTTTACTTTAGGCCGGGGGGGGTAGGACTGGTAATGGGCTATGGGGGGGGTAGGACTGGTAATGGGCTATGGGGGGGTAGGACTGGTAATGGGCTATGGGGGGGGTAGGACTGGTAATGGACTATGGGGGGGTAGGACTGGTAATGGGCTATTGGGGGGGCTGGGGCTGGAAATGGACTGGGGGGGTAGGGCTGGTAATGGGCTATTGGGGGGCTGGGGCTGGAAATGGGCTGGGCTGGGGGGGTTAAGGCTAGAGGTGGGCTGATGGGGTTAGGACTGGTAATGGACTGTGGGCTGTTGGGGGGGCTTAGAACTGGCAATGGGCTTTGGGGGGGGTTAAGACTGGTAATGGGCTGTGGGCTGATGGGGGTTGTCTGGTAATGGGCTATGGGGGCTAGGACTGGAAATGGGCTGGGGGGTTAAAACTGGAGGTGGGATGATGGGGTTAGGACTGGTAATGGGCTGTGGGCTGATGGGGGGGGGGGGGTAGGACTGGCAATGGGCTATGGGGGCCTGACTGGAAATGGGTTGATGGGGTTAGGACTGGAAGTGGGCTGATGGGGGGTTAGGACTGGTAATGGGTTATAGGGGGGGCTTAAACTGAAAATGGGGTGATGGGGGGTTAAGGACTGAAAATGGGGTGATGGGGGGTTAAGGACTGTAAGTGGGGTGATGGGGGGGCTAGGACTGGAAATGGGCTGATGGATGGCTAGGACTGGAAATGGGCTGATGCAGGGACTAGAAGGGAATGGATGCTGGGTGAGGCTGGAACTAGAAGGGAGCTGATGTTGGGGGAGGATTAGAATGGGATGGGGCTGGAAGAGTAAAATGGAGAAGGGAAAAATATTTTGTGTGGGAGGGATAAAAAATCTACAATTGGCCGGGTATTGGGAGAGTAAGTGGGGATTGAGGATGGAGGGGTAAAATTTGAGTGGATGAAATAGGAATGAGGAAAGAGCAAAAGGAGAAAGATTAGTATGTTAAAGCAGATGTAGAGAGAGAATGGAAAAAAATCTAGAAGAGAGAAGAAAGTACAAATGGACAGCAGACGATGGAGAGTTAGCAGAAGACACGAAGAAACCAGAAGAAAGTGGCTGGAGCAATTGCAGCTGAAAAAAATGCACAAAAGGTAGAAAAATATCTCTTTATTTTGAATTTATTAATTGGAATATGTCAGCTCTGGTAAATGTGCATCATTAACATCTGTGCTTTGTTTAGTACAAGAGCAAATTAATGTATAGTTTTATTTCTACAGTGTTGTACATTCCAAGTTTGGCTTTTGGGATTCCCAGTTTAATTATTGTCTTCCTATTTCTAAATTGTGATTACTTGTTTGGTGATGGTCTATGTTCTGCATGTGTAACTGAGCTGAGGTGTTCTGTTTATATAATTCCTATTTGACATTGCCACTTGTTCTCTTTCCCCAGTAGGTCATGTATTGTTGTTCTCTGAAATGTATTGGTTTAATATTTGCAGTGTTGCCTTTTGATTGGTAGAGTATGGTGCTTTGTGAGTCCTGGTAGTGCTGTTAGGATACGGCGGGTTTACTATGGGCAGTGTTTGTAGTAGTTCCTAATGTGTCTGGCAGTTGGCACTGGATTATAGTAATGTAGAAATCTTTTAGTCTTTCTTTATCCATACACTCATTAAGAGGCACGTTTACTAAAAGTTAGTATATGGTAACATTATGCAAATATTTATGCAAATGAGGCCCCTTATGCAAATGAGGTCCGCACCCCCCTTGGGCCGCCCCTGCTGGGGGCCCACAATTTTTGTTGGCGTAGGGCCTCACTCAAGGTAAATCCGGCCCTGACCACAACCTAAAGTGTGCCATGATAAATGCACGCTCTATACGCAAGAAATGGCCCGTGGTCCTAGATATGATTTCCTTCTATAACCTGGACGTACTTTTAATCACGGAAACCTGGCTATCATCAGAGGATAACGTCATCCTCAACCAACTCCTACCTCCCAACTTCTCCATACATATAAAACACAGAGAAAATAAAAAAGGAGGGGGAGTACTTATCCTCACCAAATCAGATCTCCATTTCCTGATCACTGACGCCTCCAGTACATGTAATCTGGACTATCTCTCCATCAAAAACAAGCAATGCTCCATCAATCTAATATACAGGTCTCCTTCCTCATCACCTGAGGACCTCCCCACAATTCTTAACATTGCTGCCAATGTTCACAACCGCAACTCACCTAATTGGATCATGGGAGACTTCAACCTCCCTTCACTTCAGCTAAGCCATGCAACTGCATTCCTCGAAGCCATTGAGAATTTGGGCTTTACACAGATCATTGATAAACCCACACACGAAAAGGGCAATATCCTGGACATGGTGTTCGCACCACATGCGGCCCTCGAACAAAACAACAACACGATGCTGTCTATCATTGACGTCCCCTGGTCTGACCATAAACTCATCACTTTTCAAATACTAACCAGGGACAGCCAACAGTATATTACCCGAAAATGTAACAACATAGCTCGAACCTCATCAAGAAGCTTCCGAGCATTTGACAGAGAGTTAATACTCTCGCAAACCAACCCCCTCCTCAACATAAACACATCTGACCCAGAAGAGCTAGTCGCCGCATGGAATCTCAACCTCACGGCTATCGCACAACGTCCACAAGGCAACAAAGCAGCCAAGAGAATAAGAAATACAGCCCCATGGTTCTCCCAAGACTTGAGAGCTTCTCTAACACAACTACGCAAACTAGAGAAAAAATGGCGCCGATCACTCTCCACACAAGATTTGGCAACCTACCAACTTCACCTAACAAGGCACAGGGAAGCAATCTCATTAAAAATGAAACAACACCACACGGACACTCTGAAAAGATCTCTGAACAAACCAAGGGATCTGTTCAACTTGGTGCAAACGCTTTCTAAAGAACCAACTCCTGAACAACAAGTGGATATCCAACCACAAAAATTCGCTGACTACCTCCAGTCAAAGATCATACAGACGGACAAAATATCAACAGCTTCTTTCCAAGACCCTACCGGCATAACCCCATTATGCAAATTCTCCACACCATCTAGAAAAAGCATTGAGGATACAATAGCTTCTCTCAATACCTCCACAGCACAAACAGACCCTTGCCCGGCCTTTTGGATCAAGGAGCTACGCAAGGAATTCAGTCCTTTCATTGCAAAACTGACAGAACTTTCCTTTACTACTGGTTCCTTCCCTACAACCCTTAAGCAAACATCAATCAGACCTTTATTGAAGAACCCTAAACTTGATCCAAAACAAGCCGAGTCATACAGACCAATAGCTAGTATCCCCATATTAGCAAAGATACTGGAGAAAGAGGTTCAAAGACAAATTCAGGATCATATAGACTCCATAGCTCCATTAGATTATTGCCAACACGGGTTTAGAGAGTACCATGGAGTAGAGACACTTCTAACCTTCCTATTCAATAACATATTCACAGGCATGAACAACATCCGACAAGGCTTTGTGTTAATCTTTTTAGACATCGCTGCAGCCTTTGACTCGGTTCATCATGAGATTCTCCTCGGGAGACTGAAAGAAAAGGGAATTTGCAATACTGCACTTGATTGGTGCAGCTCCTATCTAAGTGGACGATGTCAATATGTGAAATCCGGAGCAGAAGAGTCCAAACAATTCCATCAATCACAGGGTGTGCCGCAGGGATCCTCATTGTCATCTCTACTTTTCAGCATATACATGCAGCCCATTTGCAACATCATTAGAGCATTTAACGTGAGCTGTCTGATATATGCTGATGACATCCTCCTATATATGCCTTTCTCAACCGTTCAAATGGACCTTACTCCTATCATAGAATGTTTCAATACCATATCGGACTGGCTACAAGCACAAAACCTCCGCATCCAGCACAAGAAAACGGAGGTACTGTTCATCGCTAGAGACACAAACTTTACCCCACCAACACATATAAAGGTCAAGGAAGCGGAATTACAAACTAGAGAAACAATAAAATACCTGGGAGTCACCTTAGACAGACACCTTGACATGAAACACCATATAAGCAACGTCGTGAAAGCGGTCTATTTTAAGATCCGTTCACTCAGGCATCTGCGCTCCCTACTGGAACCAGACGATTTTCGGACTATATTCCAAGCTCTGATACTACCGCACTTTGACTTTGCTAACTCCATCCTACAAGGGCTCCCGCAATCCACACTAAACCCGCTACAACTAGCCATGAATGCTGCAGCAAGGATTCTCCATGGAGCCACCAGAAGCGACCATGTGACTCCGATTCTAAAACAGCTTCATTGGCTACCTATACACGGAAGGATTATCTTCAAAACATTAATCCTCTCATTCAAGGCTATCAAGCGCCTGTCCTCCACAGCACTTACTGATCTCATTCAAACAGTGCCCCCCAACAGAGCCAGGAGGTCAACCGCCTTAAACCTATTAACTACCCCGAAAACATTGACTAAATGCAATAACATGACAGCGAAGAGGGCCTTCAGCCTTTACGTCCCCAAAATTTGGAATACACTCCCACCAAACATTCGAGCTATTGCTGACCTGACCCAATTCAGGAAGGCTATCAAATACCACCTCTTCCTCCAATACTACCCAGCCAGCGATGATTCCAGATAACACCAACTAAGAAACACAGCCAGCGTTGTTTCTAGATAACGCCACCAAGAAACACTGCCTTTCTTACAGCCCATTCTCACAATGTATTTTATATTCGAAACGGACTTATTTTATTCTGCTCAAATCAATCATGTTATAGGTCTTTTACGTCATGCATTTGATCTATTTCATGTTTATATTTCATGTATATAGTTCATGTTTATAGTTCAACCCCCCCCCCCCTGTTATCCAAGTTTATACCCCTGTTCGATGTAAAACCAAACAGAAGTGTGTTTTGGTCATTTTGTTATATTGTGAACCGCGCTGATGCCGAATAGTGCAGTATATAAGCAACTGTAATAAATAAATAAATAAAGAAGAAACTTGCAAAAACTGTAATGAAATACAATGCAGTCAGCGAACGCTTAATCTCTATTCGTCTATGAGGAATGCCTATCAACACAACTATAATTAAAGTATATGCCCCAACAACAGCTGCAGAAGAGAATGAAATTGAAGAGTTCTATGAACAAGTACAAGCTGAAATTGACAGAACATGCAAACAGGATATCCTGATAGTCATGGGTGACTGGAATGCAAATGTTGGCAACAAAGAAGAAGGCAAAGTAGTTGGAAAATATGGACTTGGCAACAGAAATGAAGCTGGAGAAAGACTGATAGAATTCTGCAAGACCAACGATCTATTCATCTCAAACACCTTCTTCCAGCAACACAAGCGCCAACTGTACACATGGACTTCACCCAATGGATTGTATAAAAATCAAATTGACTACATCTGTGGAAGTCAACGATGGAAAAGTTCCATAACATCAACAAAGACAAAACCTGGAGCTGACTGTGGTACAGATCATCAACTACTAGTATGCAAACTCAAGCTAAAGTTGAAAAAGAGCAAACCACTCATGAATGCAGCAAAATATGACCTTGAGAATATACCACTGGAATTTAAAGACTGCCTGCAAAATCGATTTTCTGCTTTAGATACAAATGACAGAGCTCCAGAAGAGTTATGGAATGACATCAAGAAGGTTGTGTTGGAAGAAAGCGAGAAGTCTCTTGTCACACCTCATCCGCCCCAGCGGTGACTCCTGGTATTGTTAGGCTTTATGAGGGTGGTAGTTGTGCCTTGCTTATGTATAGATCACACAAGAAAACTTTTTTTCTTTTTAGGGTTTTATTCCCCGTCCCTTGAGGTTTCCTCTTTCAAAAGAACAGAAATTAAATAGCCCAATTTGGCTTATAACACAAAATAACTGGATAACACAAATAGCTTCCTTCAGCATATAACTTGAAACAAAAGCAAATAACAAACAGCCTAATTCGTCTGTTTGGCTGGAGAGAGAGAGAGAGAGGGAGTTGCAGCCTTGCCACTTGTATACTGGAATTCAAGGTTACACAATCACATTTACCTTAGTGAGAATTCTGGTTCTGTTACAGTAAGAGAACAATCCATCAATTCTGTATCTGTTAATATTTCTGAGTTTTCATACTCCATTAATTCCTGTCCATTGGTATCTTCACTATCCACTTCCAATGTGGGGTAAAAATATAGCAGGCTTGCCTCGTCAGCTAAGAAGTTTCTCTTCCCCTGTGCAGCACTGCCTCTCTGGGGAGTATCATAAAACTTTGAGTGGTGTCTTCCAAAGCCCTGCCCCCGCTGGTGCCTTAGTGGATAGCTCAGGTCTTTGTTTGACCTGCTATCTGGGTAATTATGAGACGCTCCCTGCTGGGTCTGTCCTAGGTCTCCAGGCTCAGCTGTGCCTGATTGCAAACTGTGTAACGGTGTTTCCCTAGAAGCTGGGAGCTCACCGTGGTAAAGGATTTCTTCAGCTTCTCTGGGTAAGTGAAACCCCCTTCTCTTAACACTTTTATAATCAGGATAAAAGCTATCATCAGCCTCTGAATATCTGGGCTTTATGTGGCTATATCTATGCCTCCAGGACTCTTCCTTTTTAGATGGCAAATAGCCCTTGTATCCACTCTTTGCCCCTGTACCTGCTGTTGCAGTCTTCTTACATTCCTTCTGCCTTCCAAACACATTCACGCTATCGGGGTGTTGCCTTCTCCCAGAACCACACAGGTCTCTGGACTCTTTCCTCAACTCCTCTCTCCAGGATTCCCTCCTTGGCTCCTCTCTCCAGGATGTCCTATCCCCAAATGTTTGGGAGTCTATTTTATCTACGCATTTCCTGACTCCACCTTCACTCTGCTGCACTCTATTGGGTAAAGCAACCTCCCTTGCTTTCCTCTCTGGGTGTGTTTTTCTGGGCTCTGTGCACTTGTGCTTAGGTTGTCCGTGGCAACCATCAAACATTCTTCTGTTTATCCTGTCACTTTTACCGTGATCATTCACACTACTCTGCACTTTCTCATGCTGCCCTAGGTCCACCCTGTGACACATTCCCCCCCTTAAAACATTACTTGCTGCCGCGATTTTTCGGGGACAGCATGTAATCCCTTGCGGGGTTCTACAGTGCTGCTCGCGGTAGGCCAAATTAGCTGTGGCCACCCTTTCTTTCCATGGTTTTAATAGATTGACGTGGTATACTTGCCTACGTCCACTTTCATTTTCTACTAAGTATGACACAAAACCTACTTTTTTCACTACCACGGCTGGGCCTTTCCATCGGGATTCAAACTTCGGACCGGGGTCCGCTACTTGTATGAGGACCTTGTCCCCTGCTGCCAGTTCTCTGGTCTGTGTATCCCTATCATAATATTTTTTCTGGCGCTGTTTGCTACGGTTTAAGTTCTCTATCGAAGCTTGGGACGTTTTCTTTAGGCGCATCCTTAATTCCTTCAAAAACTGGGGGATTCCCACTTCAGGTACTCTGGGTTCTACCCATTCATCTTTTAAAATGTCTAATACTCCCCTTGGAGACCTCCCAAACAGAAGCTCAAATGGGGATACTCCTAGCGAGGTTTGAACTCGTTCTCTGCAAGCATACATCACGAACGGGAGCAACGTATCCCATTCCATCATTTCCCCTTTTCTTAGGCCTCTGCGCAACAAATGCTTTATTGACTGGTTGGTGCGCTCCACCAACCCGTTAGTCTGGGGGTGATACGCTGACGTTTTTATATGGCGTATGCCGAATGCCTCCCAGACTTTAGCAAGGTACTTTGAAACAAAATTTGTACTCTGATCCGTTAATATTTCTTGGGGAAACCCCACCTCGCAGAACAGCTTTATTAGTTCCTGCACTATGATTTTAGCTGATATATTCCTAAGGGGTATAGCCCATGGGAATCGGGTCGCATGGTCTACAATAACTAATAAATACTGGAAACCCCTAGGCGTTTTTATTAATGGGCCTACAATGTCTATCCCCATTCGCCTAATAGGCATAGCTATTGTGGGCAATGGTATTAAGGGCGCTGCCTTGGGCCTGGATATAGAGACCCTTTGACAGGCAGGGCAAGCATCACAATACCGCTTGGTCTCTTGATACACCCCTGGCCAATAAAAACGTGCTAAAATCTGATCCAGTGTCCCTTGGACACCTTTATGTCCCCCAATTGGATGGTCGTGGGCCAGGCATAATACTACCGCCTTAAAGGCTACTGGCACCACTAGCTGCTTCCTCACAGCTCCTGTATAGGGATCTAAACTCTCCCTATATAAAATATTTTGGTCGAGTAAGAACCGTGGTAATGTATTACGGTCCATCTGAGCCCACTCGAAAGCTCTTTTTAAGGCCAAGTCTGCTCTCTGCTCCATCGGAAAGGATGGAAACTTTTGGACGAGGGCAGCAGGGACCCAGGGTAACCCTTCCCCTGTTTCTAGTTCCCTTCTTCCTTTGGCTCTCTTATCCCTTTCCTGTCACTTGGTAGCCTTGGTTTTCTTTCCTTCCCCCACCGGGCTCTGAACTAACTCATCCTGGTTGGGTAGCGGATCCCTCTCTTCCGCTTCTGTCTCCTTCTCAGGAGCCTCTTTGACCTCCTCTCCTGTAGGGGTTTCTACTCCCTCTACTGGGGCTTCTTGAGGTTCACCTACCGGGGCTTCTTGGGGTTCAGCTACCGGAGTTTTTTGGGGTTTTACTACCGGGGCTTGGGATCGTGTGGAGACCAATCCCATTTTCATGCCTACCCCTTGGCTCAACATCCCTGGAAACAAAGGCCAGTCCCGTCCTAAAATTAGTTTTTGGGGTAGCCCAGGAACTACTGCTACCTGCAACTTTCTTTCTGTCCCTAATGCCTTGACGCTTACTTGGCGTAAGGGATAGGGAAGCTGTGCGCCGTGCACACATTTTATTGCTACCTGTTTTAGGGTTACTGGGCGAGACTGTTTCAAAGTTTCCCAAAATTCTTGTGCTATTAAACTCTGTTCTGCCCCAGAATCGAGTATGGCCATAGCACTTTTTCCCTCAACCTGTACCTGCAAACATATGCCTTTTTGTACTATCTTCTCTGCCCCTATCATCAGGACTGTCTTAACCCTACACTCTTTTATCACGTGGCCTGGTCTGCCACACCTATAGCACCTCCTAGTGTTCCTTTCTACATTACTCTTATCAGGGTTATACTCATTCACTCTCCTGGGTGTATACTTTTTACTTTCATCCGTCCCAATCACACATGTACCTTTTAAAAGGCTTACATTTGACACAGTAGCATGCTTTGCTTCCTTAAACACCTCTGCCATTTTAGCTGCTTCTTCAGTATTTGAGCAATTTTGTAATGTTAAGAACATTTTCATTTCTTGTGGTACAGTTAACAAGAATTGCTCTAAAACAAGCTCATCTAATACAGACTCCAGTGTCTTATTCTCAGGGTCTAACCATTTATAAAGCAAGCTTTTGAGCCTCTGGCACAAAGCCTTTGGAGTCTCACTCTCCAACATTATTGCCTCTCTAAACAGCCTTTTATAATGCCTCGGGGTCAGACCAAGGCGATCCTTTACTGCCTTTTTTATTTCAGCATAATTATTTGCTAGGCTAGCTGGCATGGCCTTAAAGGCAGATAAAGCCTCTCCGCTTAAAGTCATGGCGAATCTCATCGCCCATTGTTCTGTTACAGTAAGAGAACAATCCATCAATTCTGTATCTGTTAATATTTCTGAGTTTTCATACTCCATTAAATCCTGTCCGTTGGTATCTTCACTATCCACTTCCAACGTGGGGTAAAAATATGGCAGGCTTGCCTCGTCAGCTAAGAAGTTTCTCTTCCCCTGTGCAGCACTGCCTCTCTGGGGAGTATCATAAAACTTTGAGTGGTGTCTTCCAAAGCCCTGCCCCCGCTGGTGCCTTAGTGGATAGCTCAGGTCTTTGTTTGACCTGCTATCTGGGTAATTATGAGACGCTCCCTGCTGGGTCTGTCCTAGGTCTCCAGGCTCAGCTGTGCCTGATTGTAAACGGTGTAACGGTGTTTCCCTAGAAGCTGGGAGCTCACCGTGGTAAAGGATTTCTTCAGCTTCTCTGGGTAAGTGAAACCCCCTTCTCTTAACACTTTTATAATCAGGATAAAAGCTATCATCAGCCTCTGAATATCTGGGCTTTATGTGGCTATATCTATGCCTCCAGGACTCTTCCTTTTTAGATGGCAAATAGCCCTTGTATCCACTCTTTGCCCCTGTACCTGCTGTTGCAGTCTTCTTACATTCCTTCTGCCTTCCAAACACATTCACGCTATCAGGGTGTTGCCTTCTCCCAGAACCACACAGGTCTCTGGACTCTTTCCTCAACTCCTCTCTCCAGGATTCCCTCCTTGGCTCCTCTCTCCAGGATGTCCTATCCCCAAATGTTTGGGAGTCTATTTTATCTACGCATTTCCTGACTCCACCTTCACTCTGCTGCACTCTATTGGGTAAAGCAACCTCCCTTGCTTTCCTCTCTGGGTGTGTTTTTCTGGGCTCTGTGCACTTGTGCTTAGGTTGTCCGTGGCAACCATCAAACATTCTTCTGTTTATCCTGTCACTTTTACCGTGATCATTCACACTACTCTGCACTTTCTCATGCTGCCCTAGGTCCACCCTGTGACACTCTACAAAAGGTGAAACAGAAAAAATGGCCAAAATGGATGACAGAAGAGGGAGGAGTGGCTCAGTGGTTGGGACAGGTTACCTCAGGCCGGAGGGACGGGGGTTCAATTCCCACATGGGGGCAAGTAACCTCAGGCCGGAGGGACTGAGGTCTCTAGTTCCATGGCTGCTCCTTGTGGCCTTGGGCAAGCCACTTAACCCTCCATTGCCTCAGGTACACTTAGATTGTGAGCCCTTCATGGACAAGGGAATAAAAGTACCTGTTAGTATATACATGTAAACCGCTCTGATGCATAAGTAAAGGGCGGTATATCAAATGCCTAACCATAACCATAACCATAACTCTGCAAATTGCCCAGAAATGCAGAGAAGCTAAATCCAGAGGAGAAAGAAAGACAATAACAGAACTCAACAGAGATTTCCAACGTGCAGCAAGACAGGACAAGGAATAGAACTGCAATCTCACCTTACTTCTCCTCTCATCAAGAAACATATAGCTGCATTTAGTTGCTTTGTACATAGTTGCTTTTAGTACATAGTTTATTATGTTCACTGTTTATGAAACCTGTTTAATGTATACCCAACTTATTGTCCTGTTCATTGTAAGCACTGATCAGTTTTTGTGACGTGTAGTTTCTGTTCATTGTAAACCACACTGATGTCAAATAGCGCGGTATAAAAGAAACTGTAAATAAAATAAAAATAAATAAAAAGTAATACAACGACGCATGCAAGTAAATAGAAGCAGAAACTATTAGGGGAAGAACAAGATCGGCTTTCCTAAAGCTACGAGAGTTAAAGAAAAAGTTCCAGCCTTGAATTGGAATGTTACAAGATGCTCAAGGTTCTATGTTGAATGATGCTGAGAAGATCAAGAAAAGGTGGAAGGAATATACAGAGTTTTTATATGATAAAGATCAAGTGGACCAACAGCCGTTTCAACCTGTACCTTATGATCGGGAACCATTGGTGATGAAAGACGAAGTTGAAGCAGCATTGAAAGCCTTATCAAAGAACAAAGCACCAGGCATTGATAGCATTCCCATAGAAGTATTACAGCAATCTGATGCAGCTGTTACCATACTTACAAGGCTCTGCCAAGAAATATGGAAGACAACATCATGGCCAACTGACTGGAAAAGATCTGTGTTTATAACAATACTAAAGAAAGGTGATCCAACTGACTGTGGAAATTATCGCACAATCGCTCTGATCCCGCATGACAGCAAGATTCTACTGAAGATTATTCAAAAGAGACTACAACCATACCTGGAACAAGAACTACCTGAAGAGAAAGCAGGGTTCAGGAAAGGGCGAGGAACGAGAGACATCATTGCGGATGTGAGATGGATCCTTGAAAAGACTAAAGAATACCAAAAGGATATCTATTTGTGCTTTATCGACTATAGCAAGGCTTTTGACTGTGTAAACCATGAGAAACTCTGGGCCACATTAAGAAGCATGGGTATACCAGAACACCTGATTGTTCTCTTGCGCAATCTGTACATTGATCAAGAAGCAACAGTTCGAACGGAACAAGGAGAAACAGAATTGTTTAAAATAAGCAAAAGTGTAAGACAAGGCTGCATACTTTCCCCCTACCTGTTTAATTTATATGCAGAACAAATCATCAGAGAAGCAGGATTGTATGAAGACAACAGAGGTGTGAGGATTGGTGGAAGACTCATCAACAACCTTCGCTATGCTGATGATACCACATTACTAGCTGAAAGTGAAGATGATCTGAAACATTTGCTTCTCACAATCAAAGAACATAGTCTCAAAATGGGCCTGCACCTTAATGTAAAGAAGATAAAGATCATGACAACTGGCATAATCAACAGGTTCATCGTTGAAGGAGAAGAAATTGAAATCGTGAACAACTTTAACTTACTTGGATCAACTATCCATAAAGAAGCAAGAAGCAGTCAAGAAATCAGACGACGCATTGCTCTTGGCAGAATGGCTATGAAAGACCTAGATAAGATTCTCAAGAGCAGAGATGTCTCTCCATACAAAGATTCGACTTGTTCAAGCCATGATATTTTCAATAACATCATATGGATGTGAAAGCTGGACAGTGAAAAAGATAGACAGGAAGAAAATTGATGCCTTTGAATTATGGTGCTGGCGGCGAATACTGTATATACCATGGACTGCCCGAAGAACAAACCAGTCGGTACTAGAGGAGATCAAACCTAAGTTTTCTTTAGAAGCTCAGATGACAAGACTTCAACTTTCATACTTTGGACAAATCATGCGAAGAGAGAGATCATTAGAGAAAGACATCATGCTTGGAAAGATAGAAGGTCAACGCAAAACAGGAAGGCCAGCAATGAGATGGATCGCTACAATAACAGCAGCTACAGGTACCAGTCTGTCAACTATGAGCTGCCTGACTCAAGACCAAACACAATTTAGGATAGCTATCCAGAGAGTCGCCATGAGTCAACTCCGACTTGACGGCACTTAACAACAACAACAAACTGATGTCGACTTTCTTGTCTAAGGCCACATCAGTTTCCATGAATGGAGAATCCTTTTTTACCAAGACAGAGAAGGTATTCTGCAAGGGTATCTCGAGGTGGAGCTGGTGTCTCTGTGTAATGCGTCATAACCGGCCAGAACCACTGTCATTCATTTATTCTTGCATTGCTGGATTTTTTGAGGGAGTTGCATGTATTGCTTGAAAGCTCTATCATGGGGAGGTTTGTTTCATTGCAGCTAGGTCTTCCCTCAATTGAATCAATTCTTTTTCCAATGTAGATTGTGTAAAATGGATAGGACAAGCTCAATGGCTCCAAGTTATTTTCCTGAGGATTAAAGCACCACAGCTATTGCACCAGTTAAAAATAACTTTGATTAGTGTGTGTGGGGAAGCTGGTAGATGAAAAGCAACCGAGATGTGCTTTCCACTAAAGTTAGGACAAGCGACTGTGTGTCTTTGGGTGACTAAGAACTTCTAGCCCTGGGATGGGTGGGTGAGAGGAGGGAGGGAGGGAAATTAGTGGCAGTAAGCTACGAGTTTGACTTCCTAAGACAGAGACACTGCAGGGCAGTTGTTACCTACCAGAGCATAGACTTGTCTCTGCAGTACAGGCCAAACATATTCTTATAAAGCTATTTTTCTAGAACAGGCAGAAAATTTTAACTCTTTTTTTTTAAATAAATCTAGGTAATTCCTATATTGCATCCACTATTTTCTCAAAGGCTAAAGAAATCTACATAGTGGATGCTTGAAATGCCCTCCCAATGGAAGTGTTGGGGGCAAATACAGTGACAGAATTTAAAATGGCATGGGACAGACACAGTGGATCTCTTTATAGCAATAGGATAAAATCAAAATAAACATAACTATCTCTTATATCTCAACAAATAGGAGTGACTTGCACAGAGTGGTTGTTACACCGCTAAACAAAGGCATGGGGAGGGGTGATCTGCATGGAGCGGCAGGTGCAGCGACTCTTGCCATCTTGCTGGGCAGACTAGATGTACCATACTGGTCTTTATCTGCCGTCATATACTATGGTACTACAACATGGAAGGACAGACTAGTTAGGCCATGTGGTCTTTTTCTGTCGTCATATTTCTATGTTTCTATGTTTCTACTATGTTAAATACAGGCAGTAAGTGAAGAACTGCAATTAAAGTTATTCCAAGATATGGATGAGGTACAGGCAGCTAAAACTATTCAAAGCAAATAAAAGAAAAAGAATAAAAACTTAGCCAGAGAAATCCACTCAATGTGCTTCCACCCTGCCTGTGCTCTGGAGACCAGTAAAAGCTTCTGGGTCAGTTCCTACAAGTTTTAAATACAGAGCTCCATTGGATTTCTAGGGTAGAAGAATAAAGCCAGCGACATCTAATGTACTCTGAGCACCTCCACGTGTCCCTGAGTGTGTTTCTGGTTTGTGTTTCAGATGCGGGTGACGTTTGAGGACATCGCTGTCTCTTTCTCCCAGGAGGAGTGGGAGTATTTAGATGAAGGGCAGAAGGAGCTTTACAGTGAGGTGATGAAGGAGAATTATGAGACTCTGGTCTCCCTGGGTAAGGACTGTATGACTGTATCTGCATTTCTAGCGACTGTGAGGCTGATCTATTATACTGTATCTACCATTCTTCCAGGTTCCAGAGATAGGACACATCCAGAAAATGTGCTCACATAGCAATTTCCAGACAGATTAACACCCAGTACCCACCAGGTACAATAAGCAGTATTTTATAAATAAACAATATATAACTCATCTCTAGATACAGAACCTGCAGAGCGGATTGGGGGATGAGTCCGTTGAACCCTGGGGTATTGGTTTCAAGGCTCTCACAGGGACTGTCCTACCTTTCCCCTTACATATATAGATGGTTCCTATAACTTCATCCCTTCAGGAATATCCTTTTAGATTACTTAAAAAATAAAATAGTTCATCATATCTTCAGTCAGTCTCACTCTACATTGTTTCCTGTTCTCATGTATATTTTTCTCAGCATCAAGTTTGTGTTTGTTCCCTGCTTTCTTGAATTCAGATACTGTTCTCATCTCTACTATGTCCACTTTGAGTTTATTCCACACATCTGCCACTCTTTCCGTAAAGAAATAGTTCTACATATTACTCCTGAGTCTATCCCCTTTCATAGAACATAGAAACATGAAAATATGACAACAGAAAAAGACCACATGGCCTATCAGTCTGTCCTTTCATATCAACAACTACAACAATCCCCTTTTTTCCTTTAGAGATCCTCTGTGTTTGTCCCATACCTTTTTGAATTCAGATACTGTCCTCATCTCTACCACCTCCACTGGGAGACTATTCTACGGATCCACCACTCTTTCCATAAAGAAATATTTGTGCATATAACTCCTGAATCTATCCCTCTTCCCCCTAATCACATGTCCCCTCATAGCAGAATTTGCTTTCAATCGAAAGAGGCTCTCCCCCTGTACATGTATGCCACGGAGGTATTTAAACATCTCAATCATATCACCTCTATCCCACTTTTCCTCTAAGGTGTACATATTAAGATCCTTAAGTCTGTCCTCATATGCTTTATAATGAAGACCACTAACCATTTTAGTAGCCACCCTCTGTACTGACTCCATCCTGTTTATATCCTTTTGAAGGTGCGGTCTCCAGAATTGCACACAATACTCCAAATGAGGTCACACCAAAGACTTATACAGAGGCACTATCACCTCCTTTTTTCTGCTAGCCATTCCTCTCCGTATGCACCCAAGCATCCTTCTAGCTTTTGCCATCACCTTTTCTACCTGTTTAGCTACTTTAAGATCATCATCCACAACCATGCCTAGGTCCCGCTCTTCTTTAGTGGACAAAAGTACTTCACCCTCTATACTATATTGCTCCCTTGGATTGCTGCAGCCCAAATGCATGACCTTACATTTTTTAACATTAAATTCCAGCTGCCAAATTCTAGACCATTCTTCAAGCTTAGCTAGATCCCTCCTCATGTTATCTACACCTTCCTGGGTGTCTACTCTATTGCAGATTTTGGCATCATCCGCAAAGAGGCAAACCTTTCCCGACAGCCCTTCCGCTATATCGCTAACAAAGATGAGGCACACCACTGGTAACCTCCTTCTCCTCAGAGTGAGCTCTATTTACCTGTACTCTTTGTCGCCTCCCACCCAACCAATTTCTAACCCAAGCAGTAACTTTAGGGTTACCCTCATCCATCAGGCGCTGCAGGACTGCACCCTCAGATCCAGAGCCCCAGTCGGCATCAGGAAAGAGAGCGGAAGGGAGAAAACCCTCCTGCTCTCCATCTTAAGGCCAATCAGGGCCAACACAGCAATTTATAAGAGAAGTGTCATCAGCCGTGCCCACACCTGGTGGGCCTGTGCCAGAGGGCCCTTTGGCGTGGCTCTTAGGTGGGGGACACAGGCAGGTATGCAGAAATCAGCTCAAACAAAAAGCTGCCAACACTAAGCCCAACAACCTCGAAAAACCACAAAATCTTTGAAGACCTCGCTGCTGACCTCCTCCTCTGCCACTCATCAACACCTACCTACACCATAAACATACCCAGGACAGCCCTACAACTCCCCTACTGCACATACCTTGCCACCCACACATATGGATGAATCCACATATAAATCCACATATGGATGAATCCCCATAAGCATGCCAACAGACGGAATTCAAACCAACACTCACATAACTGGCTACCACACCCTTCACACACTAATCACTCCAATTAACATTGGGCTAAGCAATGCGAGATCCATCAGAAATAAGACAAACGCCATCATTGAAGAGGGAGGAGTGGCTCAGTGGTTGGGACAGGTTACCTCAGGCCAGAAGGCCGGGGGTTCAATTCCTGCATGGGGACAAGCAACCTCAGGCCAGAGGGACTGGGGTCTCTAATCCCATGGCCACTCCTTTTGGCCTTGGGCAAGCCACTTAACCCTCCATTGCTTCAGTAACACTTAGATTGTGAGCCTTTCAGGGACAAGGGAATAAAAAGTACCTGCTAGTATACATGTAAACTGCATTGATTCTAAAGAGCACAGTATAAAAAATAAATAAATAAATAAATCATAGACTATATTCAATATCACCCAAACTGACATCCTCTTTATCACCAAATCCTGGCTAAAAAGCATTGACCAAGTCATTCTATCTGAGATCACTCCACGATCCCATACTGCCTTGAACTGTAGGCCACAAACACAGTGACTTAATCACAATAGAAAACAGACACCTAGACATTTGCCTTACCTACAGAGCCCCAAACGCTCCCGCTGATGAGACATTCAACATCCTCGAAGCCTTATGTTTGGTCAACTCTCCTCATAAGCCGCTTATACTACTAGCAACCTAAACCTGAGCTTTGCACCTAGCAGAGAAGAAGCTGCTTTCCACAAGGCAATGGAATCACTTAACTTCTGTCAAATCCTAAAGGGTCCCTCTCACCATTCAGGCTCTACTCTGGTCCTCATCTTTGTCCCAAAGAACTTTCACTCACAGTACAGCATAATGACCCCTCTTGCCATACCAATACCCTGGTCAGATCACCATGCTATACACTTCAAGATTCACCTCACCCAGCAAGGAAAATCACAGAGAATACCCCACTCTGAAAGAAGATTTAAAGGATATAAGCAAGACCAATTCCTCAAAGATATCCTTCCCAGCCTTCCCCAGGATATCGCAGATCCAGATCAGGCAATTAAACATGGAACTCCATCATCAATGCAGCAGCAAAGGCTCCTTACCGTCCAAATCTTGGAAATAGAGACAAAAGATACAAATCTGCCCCGTGGTACTCTGACTCAATAAGAGAAAAGAAACGAAAACTTTGCCAACTAGAGCATAAATTGAAACATGACGGGTCACAAGCCACCCTTCTTCAATACCAGAAAATGCAAAGACACTACAATGATCTGATAAACAAGCACAAACGAGAATACCACACCAACCTTATCTTAAAAGCCAGCAACAAGCCTCAAAAGCTATTTGAAATTGTCTGCACCCTCATGAAGGATCCATCCCGCAAAGAAGACGCTATCCATCCCCAAATCTTTGCAGATTTCCTCATCAACAAGAACAAACCACCCTTAGGAACTTCTCTGCCAAAAACCTCCAAAACCTCAACTGCAGAGCCCAACGTCAAACACAAATGGTGCTGAACTACGGAGCAAACATTCCACACCATCGCTGCCTTAAACACCAGTACAGCGCCCTCTGACCCCTGCCCAGTCATGTGGAATAAATCAGTCAAGGACGAAGCTGTCAACCTTAAGCTCATCCCTATCTCAAGGATACATCAGGATCATCAGATAAATTAAGCCAATACTCCGCCAGGACCACTTCCTCACAGTGTGCCAAGCACTGAATGTGGTAAATGTGTCACCAGAAAAGCAGAATTAGTGCTGCATCATAGAACACACACAGGGGAGAAGCCTTTTAGTTGTACTGAATGTGGGAAATGTTTCCCCAGAAAAACAAAACTAGTGCTGCATCATAGAATCCACACAGGGGAGAAACCATTTTGTTGTATTGAATGTGGGAAACGTTTCCACTAGAACTCAGAGCTAGTGACACATCATAAAACCCACAATGGGAAGAGACCTTTAGTTGTATGGAATGTGGGAGATATTTCTGCACAAAATGAAGACTAGTGAGGCATCATGGAGCTCATACTAGGGAGAAGAAACTGACATACTGGTAGTATTGAATAATATCTAAACGTCATTGCTAATAGAGGTGCCTGTTCCAAGTGATTATTCTCTGAATTGCGTGGAGAGGCAGAAGTATCAAGAAGTGCAGTCAGAGACCAAGAAAATTTGGCAGAAAGATACAGTAATCTTTACCTTTGTACTAGGCATGACAAGCTCGATAAACTACTCTTACCTGTTATGTCTTACAAACTCCAGCAGGAGGCTCTCTTTTGCATGATGCAAGTACTACATTATGCATTAGCAGTAAAATTGAGAGACTGCGGTCATATACCACATACCCTGGCTTAGAAGAGAGGTTCACGACTGTCTTGCTAGGTGCAAAACTCACCCATTAGACAAAGCTGTCTTGAGATAATCCCTGAAAGGAATGGCTCCAGCTCCCAGAGTACACTGTGACACTCCCCCACAGTAGTTTCTCCTAGGAAGGACTACAGCTCCCAGAATGCACTGTGACACTCCCACACAGTAATACATAGAAACATGATGGCAGAAAAGGACCACATGGCCTATCTAGTCTGCCCTTCCATATCAACTTCAATAGTCCCCTGTTTTCCTTTAGAGATCCTCTGTGTTTGTCCCATGCTCTTTTGAATTCAGATACTATCCTCATCTCTACCACCTCCACTCTTTCTGTAAAAAAATATTTCTGCATAGTACTCCTGAGTCTATCCCCTTTCACTCTCATCCTATGTCCCCTCCTAGTAGAGCTTACCTTCAGTTGAAAGAGACCCTCCTGTGCATTTATGCCACAGAGATATTTAAATGTCTCTATCATATCGCCCCTATCCTGCCTTTCCTCTGAGTTTACATATTAACATTTTAAGTCTGTCCTTATATGGTATATAATGAAGACTATTAAACATTTTAGTAGCCACCCTCTGTACTGACTCCAGCCTCTTTATATCCTTCTGAAGGTGTGGTCTCCAGAACTGCACACAATACTCCAAATGAGGTCGCACCAGAGACTTATACAAAGGCATGATCACCTCCTTTATTCTGCAGCCATTCCCCTCCCTATACACCCAAGCATCTTTTGCTTTTGCAGTCACAGTTTTCTACCTGGTTAGCTACTTTAAGATCATCAGACACAATTACGTCCAGGTTCCGCTCTTCTTTTGTGGACAGAGGTACTTCATCTCCTACACTTTACAGCTCCTTTGGATTTTTATTTTCTGAAATATTTTTTTGCTGCCAAATTCTAGACCATTCTTCAAGCTTAGATAGATCCTTCCTCAAGTTATTGACACCTTCCTGTGTGTCTACTCTTTTGCAGATGTTGGTATCATCTGCAAAGAAGCAAACCTTACTGGACAGTCCTTTTACAATATCATTAACCAAAATGTTAAAAAGAATTGGACCAAGGACAGATCCCTGGAGCACACCACTGGCAATCTCCTTATCCTCAGAGTGAGCTCCATTTAACTATATCCTTTGTTGGTTGCCCTTAAAATATCCCCTTTCAGTTTTGCCCACTGTTTTTCTACATCCCCCAGCTGTTCCCATTCCACTAATGACTCCATGAGGTATTGGCCCATCTTGGCAAAGTTAGTCTTCCTAAAGTCTGAATGGATTCTAACAGCCCTAGTCCTAATACTGAACCACACCATCTGGTGATCACTGGATGCAAAATGGTCTCCCACTATAACATCAGAAACACTTTAAGCATAGGTAAGCAGCAAGTCCAGTATGGCCCCTTTAATTGTGGGTTCTGTTACCAGTTGCCTGAATAGTTCTCCCTTTAGAGAATCCAGGATCTTCTTACTTCTAGATGATACTGCAGCCGGAATGTGCCAATCAACATCTGGCATATTGAAATCACCTATAAGTAGCACTTCCCCTTTCCTAGCAATGCTGCGTATGTCTTCAATTAACTCTCTGTCCACCTTGTGAGGGAGGTCTGTATATCACACCAATGCAAATAGATTCCTCTTTCTCTCTTTCTAACGCACAGTGCCTCCTCTCTCCCTTTTAAACTCTGTAATTCCAAAGCTTTAATATTATTTTTTACATATAGGGCCACTCCTCCTCCCTTTCTTCCTACCCTGTCTTTTCTGAATAAAGTATAGCCTGGTATAGTTGCTGTAGGGCTGTATAGAGTGGAGGAGTAGCCTAGTGGTTAGAACACTGGCTTGGCAACCAAGCAAACAGGGTTCAATTCCCACTAGCACTCCTTGTGGCCTTGGGCAAGTCACTTAACCCTCCATTGTCTCAGAAGAAAGGCCTGGCAATCTACTTCCAGTGACACTGCCAAGAAAACCCAGGAGCTTCTGGGTCGCCAGGAGTCAGGACTGACTCAAAGGCACACATTGCATTGCATTGGTATAGTGGCATACCAGTCATGGTTTTCTGTGAACCATGTTTCTGTAACTGCCACTAAATCCAAGTCAGCCTCTCCCATTAAAGCTTCAACATGCTACAAGCATTTGTACACGCCGCTTTCCATATGATGCCCCTTTTATCCATTTCCATAAAAATAGTTAATGGGGTCTTTCTTCACCTGTCCCCAACAAATCTAGTTTAAAGGCCTCTTCAGTAGATTAGCAGGTCTGCTACTGAAGACATGTCGACCTTTCTTAGACAGATGGACACCATCTCTGCTCTGCAACTCTTGGAACAGCATCCCATGGTCCAGGAAACCAAAATGCTTTCGATGACACCATCCACGCAGCCATGCATTCACCTGCTTAGCGTGCTGTGAGAAGGCTTAAGGGTACATTTCGGCTGTCTGCCGTTGCCTGCTGCTGCTGAGAGAAGAAAAGGTGGCAGTGGCAGGCAACTGAAATGCACCCCTTAAGCCTTTGTGCTTGCACGGGACTAGGTACGGTCCTGATGTACATTAAATAGGGACATTGATAACTTGAATTATGCAGTCTTTCATAAAATTTCTCTCAGTGTACAGTTTGCCCTTTGTCGGCTTCAGTGGGAAAAGACACTATCATATTTTAGCTTTATTTTTTTGCAATCTGATTGTTTAAGCTTTGTGTGCATTAAGAGCTGTGAGTGTGTTCTTGCAAGCCACCTGCATCAATACTTTTGCTGGATGGGATACAAATGTTTTAAAAGAAACAGTAGAAGAAAGACATTTTTCAAAACCCATCAACTTAATCAGCAATATAAAAAAATAACAAAACTATTCCTCCATTAAAAAATGTTACATGGAGTGAAGGAATAGCCTAATTATACAGCAGAACCAGGGAAGCCAAAGTTGAAATCCCACTGTTGCCCCTTGTGATCTTGGGCAAGTCACTTCACTCTCCATTGCCTCAGGTATAAACTTGCAGGCCAATGCAGAAAGCAAGTTTTCTAGCACAAGAGAACTGCAAAAGTTGTGTGCCGTAAGCAAAATGTGTGCAAAAGAGATATGTACAAAGGTTCTACACTAAATGTGTGGCGGTCCCAGATACGTGTGCTGAAAGCCTATGCAGTATTGGCAAAATATCTATAAGAACATAAGATAAGAACATAAGACATGCCATACTGGGTCAGACCAAGGTCCATCAAGCCCAGTATCCTGTTTCCAACAGTGGCCAATCTAGGTCATATGTACTTAGCAGTTTCCCCAAGAGACACAAGTTCCACAATGCTTGTACTGGGTCAAGCATTGATATCTTCGGTCACTTCTTAATAATGGTTTATGGACCTTTCCTGCAGGAACTTGTCCAAACCTTTTTTAAACCCAGCTACACTAACAGCCTTTACTACATCCTCCGGTAACAAATTCCAGAGTTTGATTACACGTTGAGTGAAAAAATATTTTCTTTTATTAGTCTTAAATAGTTTACCCTGTAGCTTCATTGCATGTCCCCTAGTCTTTCTATATTCTGATAACGTAAACAATCGATCTACGTTTACCCGTTCCACTCCGTTCATTAATTTATAGACTTCTATCATATCTCCCCTCAGCCGTCTCTTTTCCAGTTTAAAGAGCCCTAACCTTTTTAGCCTTTCTTCATAGGAGTATCCTTCCTTCCCTTTACCATTTTGGTGGCTCTTCTCTGAACCTTTTCTAAAATCGCTATATCCTTTTTAAGATACGGCGACCAGAATTGCACACAATATTCAAGGTGCGGTCTCACCATGGAACGATATAGAGGCATTATAATATCTTTTGTTTTATTTTCCATTCCTTTCCTTATCATACCTAGCATTCTATTTGCTCTCTTGGCTGCCGCTGCACACTGGGCCGAGGGTTTTAACATGGTATCCACAATGACGCCTAAATCTTTTTCCTGGGTGGTGGTTCCTAATGTGGAACCTTGCATCGTGTAACCATAGTTTGGGTTGTTCTTCCCTAGGTGCATAACCTTGCACTTGTCCACATTAAATTTCATCTGCCATTTTGATGCCCAGTCTTCCAATTTATCAAGATCCTCTTGCAATTTTTCACAATCCTCTTGGGTTTTAACAACTTTAAATAGTTTTGTGTCATCTGCAAATTTTATAACCTCACTCATTATTCCACTTTCCAGGTCATTTATGAATATGTCAAAAAGCAGCGGACTCAGCACAGATCCCTGGGGTACACCACTATTCACCTTTCTCCATTGGGAAAATTGGCCATTTAGCCCTACCCTCTGCTTTCTATCTTTTAACCAGTTCCTGATCCACAATAGTACACTGCCTCCTATCCCATGAATCTTTAGTTTTGCCAAAAGTCTCTGATGAGGGACCTTGTCAAAGGCTTTCTGAAAGTCCAGATACACAATATCAACCAACTCACCTTTGTCCACCTGTTTATTCACTCCTTCAAAAAAACATAACAGATTAGTAAGACAAGATCTTCCTTGTCTAAAGCCATGTTGGCTGTCTCCCATTAGGTTGTGACTATCTACATGCTGAGTAATTTTATTCTTTATGATGGTTTCTACCATTTTTCCTGGTACTGATGTCAGGTTCACCGGTCTGTAGTTTCCCGGATCACCCCGGAACCCTTTTTAAAAATTGGTGTTACATTGGCGATTCTCCAATCTTCAGGTATTAGAGATGATTTTAATGATAGTTCACAGATTACTGATAGGTCTGCAGTCTCATATTTCAGTTCTTTCAACACCCTTGGATGTATACCATCCGGCCCAGGTGATTTGCTACTCTTCAGTTTATCTAATAGTTGTAATACATCTTCCCGATATATCGATATTTCCTTCAATTCTTCTGCACCTTTAAATACCACTTTAGTCATGGGTAACATCCCTACATCGTCCTCAGTAAAGACCGAAGCAAAGAATTCATTCAGTCTCTCTGCTATCGCCTTGTCGCCTCTTAGTGCCCCTTTAACCCCTTTATCATCTAATGGACCAACTGACTCTCTCACAGGTTTTTTGCTACGAATGTACTTGAAAAGGTCTTTATTTCGCGTTTTTGCTTCCGCAGCAAGCTTCTTCTCAAATTCTCTCTTTGCCTGCCTTATCAATGCCTTGCATTTGACTTGCCAGTGCTTGTGCTGTTTCCAGGTTTCGTCATTTGGCTCTTTTTTCCATTTCCTGAAAGATACTTTTTGGCAACAACAGCCTCTCTGACCTCACCTTTAAACCATGCTGGCAGTTTTTTGGACTTCCTTCCACTTTTCTTAAAGCGTGGAATACAGCCGGTCTGGGCTTCCAAGATAGTATTTTTCAACAACACCCAATCTTGATGTACGTCTTTAACCTTTGCAACTGCTCCTTTTAGTTTTTTCTTAACTGTTTTCCTCATTTTATCATAGTCTCCCTTTCGAAAGTTAAAAGGTAGTACTGTGGATTTCCTTACTATCCCTCCTCCACTAATTAAATCAAAGGCGATCATGCTATGATCACTATTGCCAAGTGGCCCCAACACCCTTATCTCTTGCACTAGATCTGGTGTTCCACTAAGGACTAGGTCTAATATGGCTTCCCCTCTGGTCGGTTCATGAACCAGCTGCTCCAAGAAGCAGTCATTTATTTCATCTAGGAACTTTATCTCCCTAGCATGTCCTGATGTGACACTGACCCAGTCGATACCGGGGTAATTGAAATCACCCATTATTATTACTGCGCTGTAATGTTTGTTAGCTTCCTTGATTTCTTTGAGCATTTCATCATCCATTTGGTCATTCTGGCCAGGTGCTCGATAGTACACCCTCACTGCCTTTGCCTTCCCCCTTTTATATGGAATTTCAATCCATATAGATTCTACAGCAGATTTTGTTTCCTGCAAAACTTTAATCTTTTCTGAGTCAATGCCCTCTCTAACATAGAGCGCAACCCCTTCACCAATTTGATCAGCTCTATCATTACGATATAGTTTGTACCCAGATATCACAGTGTCCCACTGGTTGTCCTCCTTCCACCATGTCTCTGATATTCCAATCATATCTAACCTTTCATTTAGTGCTATATATTCTAACTCTCCCATCTTATTCTTTAGACTTCTAGCATTTGCATACAAGCATTTTAGAGAATGTATTTTATTCATGTTAATTTGGCTATTGTTAGACATGGGTAAATTGGGATCTTTAAGCTCTGTATGCTCCATACTTGAGGGCATTTGGGCTACTTTACTCTTTTGTGGAACCTCTCTGCTTTTGGTAGTATTCTTTAAGGATACATTCTTCCGAACCATCCGCTCTTGGGCGACTGTCGGCTTTCCCCTAATATCTAGTTTAAAAGCTGCTCTATCTCCTTTTTAAAGGTTAATGCCAGCAGCCTGGTTCCATCCCAGTTAAGGTGAAGCCCATCCCTTCGGTTAAGGTGAAGCCCATCCCTTCTGTAGCAAAATTAAAAATAACAACATAAGAACAAGATATGCCGTACTGGGTCAGACCAAGGTCCATCAAGCCCAGTATCCTGTTTCCAACAGTGGCCAGTCCAGGTCACAAGTACCTGACAATTTCCCAAGAAGGCACGCAGGTTCCACAATAGTTGTCCCAGGAACCTGTCCAAACCTTTTTTTAATCCAGCTACAGTAACTACTACTATTACTACTAATAATCATTTATAAAACACTGCAAGGCATACACAGCACTGTACAAACATATAAAAGACGACAGTCCCTGCTCCTAGAGCTTACAATCTAATCAAGACAGACAGAACAATACAAGAGAAATAAGGGTGTTCAAATAGGGAAGGAGACACAAGGAGAACAAGGGATTAGGATCCAAATGCGGCCTCAAAGAGGTAAGCCTTTTGCATGGATTTGAAGAGGGGGAGAGAAGAGATGTGACGTAAAGATAAAGGAAGTCGGTTCCATGCATAAGGAGCAGCAAGGCGAAAAGATCGAGGTCTGGAGTTTGCAGAAGAAGAAAAGGGCATAGAGGAGGAGCGGAGTTCACGAGGAGGGGTGTAGGGAAAGAGGAGAGGAAAGGTAGTGAGGAGCAGTAGAGTGAATGCATTTATAGGTTAGAAGGAGAAGTTTGAATTAGATACGGAAACGGAAGGGGAGCCCGTGAAGTGATTTTAGAAGAGGGGTTATATATGAGCATATTGGGGCTGGCGAAAGATTAGCTGCGCAGCAGAGTTCTGGATAGACTGAAGAGGAGAGAGATGACACTGAGGGAGACCCAGCAGAAGGAGGAGGTTGCAATAGTCAAGACAGGAAGTGACTAAAGAGTGGACAAGAGCCTTAGTAGTATGTTCAGGGAGGAAGGGACACATTTTATTAACATTGTAGAGAAAGAAACGACAGGTTTTAGCTATGTGTTGAATATGTATGGAGAAGGAAAGGGAGGAGTCAAAGATGAACCCAAGTTGTGGGTCGAGGAAACAGTTGGAAGAAGAGTATTCTCAACAGTGATAGAGAAAGGAAAAAGGTGGGGAGGGGTTTAGGAGGGATATTAAAAAGTTCAGTATTAGTCATATTCAATTTAAGGCGGTGGTGAGACATCCAGGCAGCGATGTCAGAAATCAAGTAGAGATACGAGTTTGGAGCGATGGAGCTATTTCAGGAATAGCTAGATAGATTTAAGAGTCATCAGCATAAAAATGATACTGAAAGCTATGGGAGGAGATGAGGGCACCAAGGGACTGAGTATAGAGAGAGAAAAGGAGAGGGCCCAAAATAGATCCTTGGGGTACACCAACAGAGAGAGGTGATGGCAGTAGAGGAGGAAGTTCAGAACATCCTATTGCCAGTAGAAACAAATACAAGAATCCGGTCATCATATCTAAACTGCTGCATCTCACCTTCCCACTCTAATTACCAAAACCCCAGACACCAGAGAGAGAAGGGGATGCACACAAAACTCCCTATCCACCCCAACTGATTTCCGCAAAACAACGAGCAACAGAGCATTTTTATGTTATGCACCAAATTGATGGAATTCCCTCCCTCCAGCAATAAAAAAAATAAAAGACCTTATGGAATTCAGAAAAAGAATAAAAACACTACTCTTTACAGAACACTATGGCTAGCTCCATTCAGAATCACTCAATTGCCACCATTGACTCCACTAAGAACTGCATTGTAAATATCCATTGATGATGATGATTCATATTTATTGCATTGTACTTGCCTGAATACTCTGTGATCAGCTAACGAGTGATGGACAACTCCAGACTAGTCCATCAAAGTTACCAGCTAGATGCAATCCTCCCACAACCAGTTACACTGTAAATAGTTAATTATGATATTTTTCTATGTACGAATGTACTGTTCTTTTGTACAAAGTTAACCATGTTAGATGTAAATTCTCAAGTTCTGTTCTTGGTAAACCACCTTGATTGCCGGATAAGGAGGTATAAAAGACTTTGAAATAAATAAATAACTCCTCTGGTAACGTATTCCAGAGTTTGATTACACGTTGAGTAAAAAAATACTTTCTCTTATTAGTCTTAAATGAGTTGCATTGCAACTTCATTGCTAGTCTTTCTACTTTTTGATGGTGTAAACAATTGATCTACAGTACGTTTACCCGTTCCACTCCATTCATTAATTTATAGACCTCTATCATATCCCCCCTTTCAGCATGGAGTAATAATTGCTTACCCGCATGGGAAAAGTTGTGTGCTTAACTTTAGTTGCCAAAACAGTGGTTCGTTGAAGGCGCCTATATGTTTTGTAGTCAGATAAGGATCGGACCCTAGGTGAATGTAAAACCACCAGTTGGTAAATCCCACCAGATAACATTCCTTCTCCTTCATGCACTGAAATCTTACTTCACCTCCGACCAGGCATTTAAACCGTGGCGCTACTGAACTCTGCGCTTGTCCTTTTAGTCTTCTGCACAATTCTTGGCATCCAGGCGGAATAGCTAATGACTTTGTTACCATGTCATTTAAACATGCACAGCTCATTATAATTTCATTTTAATAGGCGCCACATACTATCTGTGCAGACATTTATGGTCAGATAACGATCGTACCAATTTTTTCTTATTTATTTATTTAAAAGGATTTCCATACCGCTTTATCCTTAAATCAAAGCATTTTACAGTAAAACAAAGATTTTACATTAAACAAGGGTGGGAGGGCATGCAGGGGAATATTGCAAAGTAGCTCTATGCATTGTAGACATATAGGGTTATTGCAAAATAACTATATACAAATATAAACTGCGCTAAATGCAGAGAGGTTGTTGAGCTCTGTGGGAGACAAACCGAGGGACTAGGTACATCTTACATTATAACAACGGTGGAACATTAAACGAGGGAAGGGAAGTCATACATGGGGATATTGCAATGAAGTTATATACAACGTAGACATATGGGGATTACTGCAATGTAACTATATACAAAAACAAAAACTGTGCTATATACAGGGTGGTTGCTGAGCTAAGCTAGGCGACAAATCCAAGGTGCTCGGTACGACAATCCCTTCTCTGCAGTGTGGCATGGTGGTAAGTTTCTGCATTGACATTGCAACTGTACCTGAATGTGACTTGCTTCAAACTTCTGAGAAAAGGCCTGCACTAAATCCAATTCTCTTTCCACCTCTGCTTGCAAGGAAGCCTTCCAAGAACAGCCAATGCGGGTGACATCTTTCAAAGTCTTTCCAAGCCCATTTCCGAGAGATGCACGGTGTGTAGTTTAGGAGCTGGGTGAATACGTATGGAAATGAACTGGATGTGGTGTGGAGGCGTGAGGGTATACAGAGTACAGAGATGACAACTGAGACATGCAGGGCAAGGTGTGGAAAAGGAGTGACAAACAGCTGCGTAATCCAGCTGACAGCTGTGGTGAGTGAGAGAAACCAGCTATGGCATGAGGGGGCAATGGTGGTGGAGCAAGGGCAGTTAGTGCCGGGGGGGAGGAGCCAGTTGGACATGGAGATATGGGGTAAGATGGGGAGATGCTAGGTATGGGGCTAAGATGTGGGGGGGGGCGGCCTTGCCAGAAGTGCAAGTCATACAGGGTGCATTTATGGCTTGGTAACGCCCAGCCGACAGGTACTTTAGACCTGCAATGGCGACTGTTGATGACTCTTAAGACCATCAAGTATCAAGAGGCATAATCAGAGACCAAGAAAAATAAGGCAGAAAGATAGATAAATGATCACAGTGGTATCCTTTGCATCACCGAGACATGGCTGTCACCAGCTGACAGTATATTAATAAACCAATTTCAATGCTATGGATACAACCTATTCAGCTGCTACCGTGACTCCAAAAGAGACGGGAGAATTTTTATTCTGAGTAAAATAGAACTTAAACTTACCCCCTCCATCTCCACCAACCTAGATGGAATGGATGTTCTTAAAGTAGAAAACAGATACATATCCATTTGTCTCATTTACAGACCCCCCTCACATGATAACAACAACCTGACTCTAATCTTAGAAGCAGCTTCCTCGGCAGCACTTAACAAACCACTCATACTACTTGGAGACCTAAATCTCCCATCCCTCAATCCCTCCCATGCTTCTAACTTCCTAGATGCAATGTCAGAAATGGGATTCCAACAAATAGTACACTCCCCAATGCATACAAGGGGAAACCTATTCTACGTACTCTTCCTACCGACCCCCGTTACAAATAACTGCATGTCTATGCCCCTCATAATAACTGAAGTAGCCTGGTCTGATCATCACCTTGTGACATTCTACTTACCCATACACATGACCTTCAAATCTACATCAATAGCAGAACCACAACAAAGGAAATGTGCCCACTTCAATAAAGAAACTTTCTTAAATAAAGTTCTGCCTCAACTTAAAACTGATTCCAATGACATTAACAGCTCTATAATTACATGGAACAACTCCATACAAAATGCTTCCACTCCCTCCATCAGACCCACCAGGCAAACAACAAAAAGATTGGAAAAATGGTTCACCCACAAGCTTACTAAACCAAAAGACAACTAAGAAAGCAAGAAAAAAAGTGGAGACTCGGCAAAACTCAAGAAAACAAAGCACTCTACCTCAACCTACTTACAACTTACAAACATGCCATTAATGCCTGAGGGTATTAAAATACAATATAGACTTCCGCAAGGCCCTTAAAACCCTGCTCTTTATAGAAATCTATGAGCAGACAGACAACAGTCTCCACCCGAATGATAATGCAACTACCTCCACCAACTTGATACCCACTCATTCCAACTAGACATACGAGTTCATTGTATAACCCTTTGAAGGCCTCCTTGAAATTTTTAATCCACATTCTGCAGCCGGGTTAATTCTTGCATATTTCAGGAAAATTGTACCCGTCTTATTCAATATGTTCTAATAGTGATCTTCCTTCTGCTATGGTCATGTATTATATACCATTTGATAGGAATATTTAGTCAGAATTTTGGATCCCAAGAGTTTTGGGCTTGGCCTGGAAAGGGATAATGTTGCTAAGTACCCTCATATTAAATTTAACCCTCCAATTGTGATGTGACCACTTTGATTGTTTGATAAGGTGGTATACAAATCTGTCTAAATAAATAAAATAAGATAAATTAATAATGTGAAAAGCGAAAGCCATACTAAGATAATAAACTCTTCCTTCAACCATCCCAGAGAAATATTCACAATTGTCAGATCACTTACTAGAACTGGTCAGGCTGAATCAGAAACGGGTAATATTCACCCGCAAACCAATGCCAACCATTTTGCAGAAAAACTAAGAAATAAAAACCCCAACCGTATCCTCCCCCAAACTGAACAACCAACAAATATCAACAATTGACAGAAGTTTTACCTAATTGACCAAAACCACTTACAACACATAATTTCTAAAATAAACACCACAACCTCCCCCCTCGATCCTTGCCCGGTTTCATGGATCAAATCCATAAATACCGAATTAGTGCCTTATCTCCTAAACATAGTAAACCAATCCCTCTCACAAGGTATTATGCCTACTGATCTGAAATGCAAATCCATTCACCCTATTCTAAAGAATGAGTCACTAGATACAAAAGATCCGAATACATACAGATCCATAGCCAGTGTCCCATTTATTGCAAATATAATTGAATAAGTAATCCAAATACAACTTCAGGACTTCATCAAACTAAACACCCCCCCTAGGTACATACCAATCTGGATTTTGCCCTTTCCACGACATGGAACCCTGTTGATATCCCTAATGGACAATCTTATCAGAGGCACAGACAACCTTAATCGGGCATTTATCCTCCTTTTCATTGATATCGCATCAGCATTTGACACCACCCTAATTACAAGACTGTCACAAATAGGATTAGGAGGCACAGTCCTACAATGGTTCATATCATACCTCTAAAACCATAAACTACGTGTCCAAGTAGGCCAGGAAACATCAGATACATTCCCCCAAGACCAAGGGATACCGCAAGGATCAGCACTTTCAGCATTACTTTTCAATCTATACATACAGCCAATTACTAACATCTTCAAAAAATACAGCATCAAATATTACATTTACGCAGGCGACATTCTATTGTCTGTCCCAATAGACATAAACAATATTAACTACAACATACTCTCAGAATGCATCAAAGAAACTCAATCCTGGTTGATCACCAACAATCTGAATATAAACCTCAAAAAAACAGAAGCCCTATTTGTTTCAAGAAATCAAAATTTCACCCCCCCCCCAACAATTACAATTAACGACATGACTCTCCCAGTTAAGCAGGAGGTAAAATACCTTGGAATAATATTAGATCAATCCCTCAGCATGATAACCCATCTAAAACAAACAGAACAGTCTACTTCAAGCTAAAATCTATCCAACACCTAAGTTTTGCCGAGTCTCATGTGAAATCCTCCAGGCCATTCGGTTGTCAGTAACTCCTCTCTCTTTCCCTGCTTTTATCTGCCTGAATATCTCAGGAAGTGGGTCTGTGAGATGACTCAGCATTAGTACAGCCCCTTTCACAGGCTTCCCAGGGCTGGGGGAGGGCACTCGGTCTCCAGCCTCCCTCCCTTTGTTTCTGTTCACACTTCCTCTTACTGAAGCCACCAAGAAAGACACTTCGTACTTGCTCCAGCAAAATTCATACCACCATCTTTGCAAAGAGGGAACCAAGGCGTGTTCCAGAGAAGGGTAGGAGAATGGCCACAGGGTTTTCTGCTCAGCAGGTAGGAGACCGGCAGGAGGTGGGCAGCAGGGTAGGCAATGCCAAGATCCAGCCTCTGAGACACACACTCTGCATGGGGCAAGCAGAAAGCCTCTGAGACACACACTCTGCATGGGGCAAGCAGAAAGGGAAATGAGGCTGACACTGCTCAGTCCAGGAAAGAAAGTTCCTGTCTTTATTCCTTGCAAGCCTCTGAAGCTCTTACTCCTCATTCGCCTCCCATGTGGCTCTCAGTTTCTGTTTCCTGCAGTGTCTTTGGATTCTCTTTTCCTCTCTAGCTCTTTCTTTTGCACAATTTCTTTTGTGTCAATTTGCAGAAAATAAGACGCAGATACACATGCACACAGGTGGACATTCAAACCTTTACACTTCATTCTCTGCACACATCCAACAGACAGCTAAATCCTGTCTCTTCTTTCTCTATAACATTAGCAAACTTTGTCCCTTTCTTTCTACACACACACGAAGGGGCATGTTTACTAAACTGCGCTAATGTCACCGGCGGTACATGCAGCGTTAACATGAGCAATGCCATATAAGGAGGTGGGCGTACTGGCAGTAATGTAACGATGTCTGTATAATGCACGTTAAGGGGCGCAGTGCCCATCAAGCGCGCCTTGGCCATGTAGCGCATGTTAACGGGACGTACGCTAATGCTGCCAAGCAAAGCACAGTACAAGGCTGACAAGGGGTTTTTTGGTGGTGCCTTATGAGGCGCCCTTAGGTTAAGGCACCATATAAAAGTCACCTCAGGAGGTGCCAGATACGGTGACTAACCTGAGGTGGCGTATAAGGTGCCCTGAGTTTGTTATGGTGACCCAGGAGATGGTGGCCAAGGGCAGGAAGGTGCTCCAAGCTGACAACCAGGAAATGTATGGGCAAACACAGATGTAACCCTAACACTGCACAGAGCACTAAGGAAAGGCAATGGACAAGTGCTGGAAGGACGTAGAGGTGGGAGCTGATGGACCTGCCAAATCTGCATGCAGCTGATGTGGCAGCCAGTAAAATGGACAAATATATTAGAGGCAGCTGTAGTGATGCACAGGGTGTTGTTAATGTAAAACGCTACAATGACAGTGAGTGGAAGAGGGTGGGAATATGTGTCTGCCAGTGGAGGTTGTGGCTTTTGTCACAGCAATGGCTGGCTACAGAATGACTGCAGGTCACCGCACAAAATGTCTGCTGTAGTTTCCAGGATAGGGTAAACCCACCGCTACCCATGATGCACTGCACTTATAGACTAGCAGTCCACATCAGATCACCAGATGGGGTATGCATCTCTGCAGCACCCCACCTTGGTAGGGGGAACTGACCATGTGTGTTACTGGCATAGAGCAGCTACAGACCATGCCATTGTGCAGGTCCTGTGTTCACCCTGAGGGTGAGAACGTGTGCCCAGCATCAGGTCCACAGTACCTGTGGTGCTGGAGATAGGCCCTCTTGCAGATCCCCATCATTAACAGTGTGTGACAGGTGTTCTCTGCGGCAGAACCTTAACTCATTGTCTGTCCATCTGTATTCCTCAGTCGCAGCTATCTCTGGTGGACCAGAACCCACTGAGAAGAGTGCCTATCCAGTCTTATGGTGTGGCTGCCAGGAACACCTGTTATCAGAGCAGTGAGGTGCCTACACTTGCATGAGAGTCAAGTAACAATGCATTGATACTGCTGCTCCAGGTCAAAGTGATGTACAGTAAATGCCCCAAAAGGCACACCATCAACATTGTGGTAATTGAGGCAATAGGGGAACATATGGCTGGGGGAGTAATAACCTCTGTCCTGCTTGCAAAATGCTGCCAGCCAGAGGCCATACCTGTTACTTGTTCACTGGCAGACCAGCACTAATGCTGGGAGTAGGCCTGGAATACCACAGCTGCCATCCACCAAGGTCTGATATTCACCAGCAGAAGGCACAGTCAGACTGCACCTGCTGCACCCTGCAAGGTGTCCCAGCCATGCACATACTAACTGCGGACAGGCTGCTAGCCAATCACAGAGAAACCATGTGCATCCAGAGGTGGGATACACAGCACAGACACCAAGCAGGTATCTCAGTGATTCAGCCCCCAAAAAAGAGGCACACAAATATCACTGTAGACAGAAACTAGAATAGCACTATGTGGGAATATAGCCGTGCCATGGACACTGCTCGGTCGGGGTGAGTACGTCCACCCTGCATGACATGCTGTGGCCACCCTGTCCATGCAGATGGTGGCCGGCCACTACAATGTCCCACCCATACCCACAATACCTTGCTCCTCAGTATGCAGATTTGCAAGGTAACGCTGGACACAGTGTAAGCATTGTGGGCCCAGTGAAGTGTAAACCACAAAACAATGGATGGAGATACGCACACCCCCACTCCTATTTATGTCGTATGTAGGGTAAAATGTTGGGATATGGTCTGTAGGAGCCACAGCTGGGACTTGAACCTGTGACCTTTTGCACCAGGACACACTTGCTGTGTGTACTGCACCATACTGTTGCCACAGGGGCTGGTCAGTCCCTGGTGATACCATGACTGTTCATCAGACAAACCTTGTCTGTTGTACTGCACACCCCCCCACCTCAGCAGGGCTTGGCCTTGATCTGCTGTGAACAGATGCCACTGCCCCCTCCTCCACCAGCACCCCTCCCCCACCATGCTGACATACCCATATGCTGGTGATGCTAGTGGTGGGCAGTTCCAGGCCATACAGTGTACCGGTAGGCAGCCGCCTAAGGTATGGTCTCTGGGGTAGGGGTGCCTACATAGACATCCACATTCCCCCCAGCACCGCCTGCCACTCTTATGTGCCCTGCTGGGTAATGTCCCCTGGTTGGGACACTGTGGGAAACAACAGAGTCCTGCCATATTGGGCCTTGGTGAGTTGCTCTTTTGCTGATCTCCGGTTTCTGTGTTCCTATGTGCCACCTGGTCATCTGCCTCGCCCACCCTGTGCCCCAGCTGCCCCCACTGCATGTCCCGCCTGCAGCCCCCTATGCCCTATTTGCAGAAATGCCATAGTGCCCTTTCATACCTGACCACTATGCCGTTGCTGCACATGTAACATTACCATCACTGTTTTTGGGCTCCCTGCCTATGCTGTACATTGCTGACAATGAAATGGTTTCTCTCCCGTAAAAATGTACCTCTAACACCAGGTTTTCACTCACGGTAATGTTTACACATTGAAATCACAGCATTAGTATAGCAGGGGCCTCTCTCTGCCCATTCCCCGCCCATTGACTCCCCTCTCTCTGCCTTCTCTCTGCCCCACGGTACAGTTACCGCTGCCGGTTGTGTTAGCATGCACTAACGTTATGTCTTGTAACAGTAACGCACGTTAACGTTACCGCTGTCACATTAGCGCCATTAAGTAAACATGCCCCTAAGACATTTATCCACTCTTCAGTTACCTCCCATCTAGACTATTGCAACCTCCTCCTTGCTAGTCTCCCTCTCAATCACCTCTCTTCCCTTTGGAGGTGTGGTAATGAGGAGTTGCTGAGGACTCTGAAGGTTGTGAAGATGGATTTGAATTTAATGTGTTCCTTTATTAGAAGCCAATGCAGTTGTTTGAGAAAAGGTGTAATGTGTTCTGGGGTTTTATTTGCTTTGAGTAGTATTCATGCAGCAGTGTTGAGTGTGAGTTGGAGAGGGTGGATGGTTGAATTTGGTATGCCTTGAAAAATGATATTACAGAAGTCGAAGTGTGGGAAGATGGTTGCTTGAAGGACTGAATGTAAGTGATGGTCAGTCAGTAAATGTCTGAGATGTTTGATCATTTTGAGCTTGAAGTAAATGCTCCAAGTAAGATTTTGTACATGTGTTGAGAAAATGAGGCGTTGGTCCAGTGTGACTCCAAGATATCGTATATCATCTTATTTCAGTTGGATTTGAGTGCCATCAATGTAAGAAGGGATATCATATATATATATATATATATATATATATATATATATATATAATAAGTGATTATAAGTATGGCATAAAATCTGTAAGTGTATGGATGCAGGGTCACAGGTCACTCGCTGACCTTGCAGAAAAGCTTTTAGCTTAGCTTTGCAAAGGGATGCACACACATTGTATGGAGAAATAAGTAAAGAGGGCAAAGGAGATAAGATAAGCTGATTCCCTTTTTTCAGATCCCTTTTTGGGAGCTCTGTAAAGATAACCTTTTAACCCTGCAATTCAGCTTTGTATCTGTCTGTAACTTTTCATGACATATCTGGTACATCTTTTATGCTATATAAGCAAAGCTATACCCTGAATAAATTGAACAGCTTGTATCATACTTTTTTGTGTGGCTGCAGACTGTTCCCAAGCGCTTGTGTTAAGAAGCAGGATCCAGGGAGACAAAACCAAATTCATAGTATCATTTGTGGTAACTGATACATAAGCATCAGTTGGGGTAACTGATAAATAATAATGGAAGAACCCAATCTGTTTTCGTAACAATCAATAGCTATGGAAGATGGTGGTTTGAAGCCAGTGTCTCTTGTGATGAACATGGCCTCTGTCTTTTGAGGTCTGTGTTCAAATTGTGTATTTTCAGCCAGTTGCAGACAGCGGAGAAGCAGGTTGTTATGGGTATGATGTCTGGATTTGATGTGTTGATAGATGTGTGTATCATTACATCATCAGCATAGATATTGTATAGGATGTTGCAAGTCTTTAATACAGAGCATACTGTTTGAGCGAAGAGGTTAAATAGCAATGATGAGAGGGTTGAGCCTTGTGAACCTTCTTGAGATTGGGGTGGTATTTGTTTAAGAACATAAGAACATAAGAAATGCCATACTGGGTCAGACCGAGGTCCATCAAGCCCAGTATCCTGTTTCCAACAGTGGCCAATCTAGGTCATACGTACCTAGCAGTTTCCCCAAAAGACACAGGTTCTGCAGTGCTTGTACTAGGCCAAGCATTGATATCCTGGGTCCCTTTTTAATAGTGGTTTATGGACCTTTCCTCCAGGAACTTGTCCAAACCTTTTTTAAACCCAGCTATACTAACAGCCCTTACTACATCCTCCGGTAACAGATTCCAGAGTTTGATTACACGTTGAGTGAAGAAATATTTTCTCCTATTTGTCTTAAATAGTTTACCCTGTAGCTTCATTACATGCCCCCTAGTCCTTCTATATTCTGATAGCGTAAACAATTTATCCACGTTTATCCGTTCCACTCCATTCATTAATTTATACACCTCTATCATATCTCCCCTCAGCCGCCTCTTTTCTAGGTTAAAGAGCCCTAACCTTTTTAGCCTCTCTTCATAGGAGTAGCCTTCCATCCCCTTCACCAATTTGGTGGCTCTTCTCTGTACTTTTTCTAATAACTCTATGTCCTTTTTAAGATACGGTGACCAGAATTGCACACAATATTCAAGGTGCGGTCGTACCATGGAGCGATACAGAGGCATTATAATATCCTTTGTTTTATTCTCCATCCCTTTCCTTATGATACCTAGCATTCTATTTGCTTTCTTGGCTGCCTCTGCACACTGGGCGGAGGGTTTTAACATGTTATCCACGATAACTCCTAAATCTTTTTCCTGGGTGGTGGTTTCTAATGTGGAGCCTTGCATCGTGTAACTATAGTGTGGGTTGTTCTTTCCTAGGTGCATAACTTTGCACTTGTCCACATAATGTTACATGTAAAACAAACTATGTTTTGTTGACTGTTGTTGATTGTGAACAGCTGCGGTATATAAGTGCTTGTTAAATAAATAAATAAATAAAATTAAATTTCATCTGCCATTTGGATGCCCAGTCTTCCAATTTATCCAGATCCTCCTGCAGTTTTCCACAATCCTCTTGGGTTTTAACAACTTTAAACAGTTTTGTGTCATCTGCAAATTTGATAACCTCACTAGTTATTCCCTTTTCCAGGTCATTTATGAATATGTCAAAAAGTAGCGGACCCAGTACAGATCCCTGGGGTACTCCACTATTCACCTTTTTCCATTGGGAATATTGGCCATTTAGCCCTACCCTCTGCTTTCTATCTTTTAACCAGTTCCCGATCCACAATAGTACACTGCCTCCTATCCCATGACTTTTTATCTTCGCCAAAAGTCTCTGATGGGGGACCTTGTCAAAAGCTTTCTGAAAGTCCAGATACACTATATCAACCGACTCACCTTTGTCTACCTGTTTATGCACACCTTCAAAAAAACAGATCAGATTAGTAAGACAAGATCTTCCTTGTCTAAAGCCATGTTGGCTGTCTCCCATTAGGCCATGACTATCTACATGCTGTGTAATTTTGTTCTTTATGATGGCTTCTACCATTTTCCCTGGTACTGACGTCAGGCTCACCGGTCTGTAATTTCCCGGGTCACCCCTGGAACCCTTTTTAAAAATTGGTGTTACGTTGGCGACCCTCCAATCTTCAGGTATTACAGATGATTTTAATGAAAGTTCACAGATTACCAATAACAGGTCTGCAATCTCATATTTCAGTTCTTTCAACACTCTGGGATGTATACCATCCGGTCCAGGTGATTTGCTACTATTCAGTTTATCAAATAGTTGTAATATATCTTCCCGGTGTAGCGATATTTCTCTCAATTCCTCTGCAGTATCACCTTTAAATACCACTTCAGTCTTGGGTAACACCCCTACATCTTCCTCAGTAAAGACCGAAGCAAAGAATTCATTCAGTCTCTCTGCTATAGCCTTGTCTCCTCTTACTGCCCCTTTTACCCCTCTATCATCTAATGGTCCAATTGACTCTCTCACAGGCCTTTTGCTACGAATGTACTTGAAAAAGTCTTTATTTCGTGTTTTTGCTTCCGTAGCAAGTTTCTTCTCAAATTCCCGCTTTGCCTGCCTTATCAATGCTTTGCATTTAACTTGCCAGTGCTTGTGCTGTTTCCAGTTTTCATCATTTGGCTCTTTTTTCCATTTTCTGAAGGTTGCTCTTTTGGCAGCAACAGCCTCTCTGACCTCACCTTTAAACCATGCTGGCAGTTTTTTGGACTTTCTTCCACTTTTCTTAATGCGTGGAATACAGCTGGTCTGGGCTTCGAGGATAGTATTTTTAAATAACACCCAAGCTTGCTGTAAGTCTTTAACCTTTGGAACCGCTCCTTTTATTTTTTTCCGAACTATATTCCTCATTCTATCATAGTCACCCTTTTGAAAGTTAAAGGGTAGTACTGTGGATTCCTTTACTATCTGTCCTCCACTGATTAAATCAAACATGATCATACTATGATCACTATTGCCAAGTGGTCCCAACACCCTTATTTCTTGCACCAGATCTGGCGTTCCACTAAGGACTAGGTCCAGTATGGCTTCCCCTCTGGTCGGTTCATGAACCAGCTGCTCCAAGAAGCAGTCATTTATTTCATCTAGAAACTTTATCTCTTTAGCTTGTCCTGCTGTGACACTGTCCCAGTCGATACCGGGGTAATTGAAATCACCCATTATTACTACTCTGTTGTGGCTTTTGTTAGCTTCCTTGATTTCTTTGAGCATTTCATCATCCATTTGTTCATTCTGGCCAGGTGGTCGATAGTATACTCCCACTGCCATCACCTTCCCCTTCATAAATGGAATTTCAATCCATAGAGATTCTACAGCATATTTTGTTCCCTGCAAAACTTTAATCCTTTCTGACTCAATGCCCTCTCTAACATAGAGCGCAACCCCTCCACCAATTTGTTCAGCTCTATCATTACGATATAGTTTGTATCCAGGTATCACAGTGTCCCACTGGTTATTCTCCTTCCACCATGTCTCTGAGAGTGCAATCATATCTAACCTCTCATTTAATGCTATATATTCTAATTCTCCCATCTTATTGTTTAGACTTCTAGCATTGGCATACAAGCATTTTAGAGACTGTATTTTATTAATATTAATCTGGCTATTGGTAGGCATGGGTAATTGGGAATCTTTATGCTCTGTCTGCTCCTTACTCAAGGGCATTTGGGCTACTATACTCCCTTTTGGAACCTCACTGCTTTTGGTAGTATCCTTCAAGGATACCTTTGTCCGAACCATGCACTCCTGGGTGACTGTCGGCTTTCCCCTATTTTCTAGTTTAAAAGCTTCTCTATCTCCTTTTTAAAGGTTAATGCCAGCAGTCTGGTCCCATCCTGATTAAGGTGAAGCCCATCCCTTCGGAAGAGCCCCCCCTTTCCCCAGAATGTTCCCCAGTTCCTAACAAATCCAAAACCCTCATCCTTGCACCATTTTCTCATCCACGCATTGAGACTCCGGAGCTCTGCCTGTCTTTTGGGTCCTGCACGTGGAACAGGAAGCATTTCGGAGAACGCTATCCTGGAAGTTCTGGATTTCAACTTCCTACCTAAAAGCTTAAATTTAGCCTCCAGAACTTCCCTACCACATTTTCCTATGTCATTGGTACCAACATGTACCAAGACAGCAGACTCCCCCCCAGCACTATCTATGATCCTATCTAGGCGGTGCGTGAGATCTGCTACCTTCGCACCAGGCAGGCATGTTACCAGGCGATCCTCACGTCCACCAGCCACCCAGCTATCTACATTCCTAATGATTGAATCACCAACTATAACAGCTGTCCTGACCCTCCCCTCATGGGGACATGGCCCTGGAGAAACGTCCTCGGTGCGAGAGGGTTTTACATCACCTGGAGGACAGGTCCTAGTTACAGGATCACTTCCTGCCACACCAGGGTGATGCTCTCCTGTCACGTGACCTCTCTCCTCCATGGCAACAGGGATGCTGCCAGACTGGAGGTGGGACTTCAGGACTATATCCCTGTAGGTCTCGTCCATGTACTTCTCTGTCTTTCTTATGTCTTCCAGGTCTGCTACTCTAGCCTCTAGAGAACGGACTCGTTCCCTGAGAGCAAAGAGCTCCCTGCACTTAGTGCATATGTAGGACCTCTCGCCAACTGGGAGAAAATCATACATGTGACACTCAATGCAAAAGACTGGAGAACCCCCATCTCGTTGCTGGACCTCTGTCTGCATCTTAGTTTAAAGCTTCTTTGGTCTATTGGGGCTTTGTATGATATAGAATGGAATTTGTATGGTCTACTGGGGCTTTTTTCTTTTGTGCCTTAGTGCTGTGTGGCACCCCAACATCCCATCCTTATGATTTCTGTATAAATTTGTAAGACAGGACAACTTATAAGTAAAAATAAATCGAATTTATTGAACTAGAGTACACAGGTCTACAGGAAATATAAATCTGACACCGTGTTGTTGTCCTGTGAGGCAGAAAATGACATTACTCGATACAGAACTCCAGTTCTGTCTGCCCACTTTACATTCTACAAAGCGCTATTTTATACATTCATGTCACAGTTTCTCTCTTTAACCCATTTGCCCTCACAAACTCGGGTATTATGTGCAAGCCCCTGGAAACATCTGGTTCTTGTTCCAGGCTCCAAATGTGGTTGATGTTTCCTCTCTCTTTGCTGGGATGGGCAACCATTCTTACTCAACCCAACTTCATGGGCTTCGGTGATAGAACCTCCTCCCTCTTCCACCATTAGAAGAGAAGCAGAGCTCCAGCACTGACCCAGAAAACACAAAGCTAGCCCCAGGAGTCTGGGCAGGGTAGGATGGAGCTAGGGTTGCTGCTGGTGCTGTGGAGAGGAGCAGGAGAATGGCTGCAGGGCTTCTGGCTAGGGTCTCGCTTTTTCTAAACACTTGCTTGGACGGTCTGTCTGCCTGTATATGGTATTTAGAAGCATAGAAACATAGAAATAGGCCACATGGTCTTTTTCTGTTGTCATATCTAGTCTGTCCTTCCATATCAACAACTAAAACAGTCCCCTTTTTACCTTTAGAGATCCTCTGTGTCTGTCCCATGCTTTTTTGAATTCAGTTACTGTCCTCATATGTACCACCTCCACTGGGAGACTATTCCATGGATCCACCACTCTTTCTGTAAAGAAATATTTCCGCATATCACTCCTGAATCTCTCTCTCTTCATCCTCATCCCATGTCCCCTTGTAGCAGAACTTGCTTTCAATTGAAAGAGGCTCTCTCCCTGAACATTTATGCCACGGAGGTATTTAAACATCTCAATCATATCACCTCTATCCTGCCTTTCCTCTAAGGTGTACATATTAAGATCCTTCAGTCTGTCCTCATATGCTTTATAATGAAGACCACTAATCATTTTAGTAGCCACCCTCTGCACCGACTCCATCCTGTTCACATCCTTTTGAAGGTGCGGTCTCCAGAATTGCACACTATACTCCAAATGAGTTCGCACCAAAGACTTATACAGAGGCATTATCACCTCCTTTTTTCTGCTAACCATTCCTCTCTGTATGCACCCAAGCATCCTTCTAGCTTTTGCCGTCGCCTTTTCTACCTGTTTAGCTACTTTAAGATCATCAGACACAACCACGCCTAGGTCCCGCTCTTCTTTAGTGGACAAAAGTACTTCACCCCCTATACTATATTGCTCCCTTGGATTGCTGCAGCCCAAATGCATGACCTTACAGTTTTTAACATTAAATCCCAGCTGCCAGATTCTAGACCATTCTTCAAGCTTAGCTAGATCCCTCCTCATGTTATCTAGGGAAATGAACCACCGCAGCTTGGTACTCCACTGAGTTGAGATCCTCACTCACCCTCCTAAGGAAGCTGGAAAGATGCTGGCGTCGATCACACTCTGCAGATGATCAAAGGGCATATAACTCCCACCTGGCAACACACCGCAAAGCAGTAACGTTGAATATGAGACAATTCCACACAGACACTCTAAAACGATCACTGAACAAACCGCATGACTTGTTCGCTCTCGTCAAGAACCTAACAAAGTAACCAGCCCCTGAACAACCAAGCGAGATCCACCCCCAAGAATTTGCGGACTACCTGCAATCAAAGCTATGCCAGACCAACAAGTCCCCAGCACCTGCCGTCCCATGCGAGCCAAGCTATCTAACACCCCTAACCATCTTCTCCACGCCACCCAAGAAGCACATCGAAGACACTATTGCTGCAGTCAACATGACCACTGCTCAAACCGACCCCTGCCCTGCCTTTTGGATAAAAGAGCTATGGTCTGACTTTAGCCCTTTTATAGCCAGGCTCATGGACCGATCCTTTGCAACAGGATTGAGATGTTTAAATACCTCCGTGGCATAAATGTTCAGGGAGAGAGCCTCTTTCAATTGAAAGCAAGTTCTGCTACAAGGGGACATGGGATGAGGGTGAAGGGAGATAGATTCAGGAGTGATATGCGGAAATATTTCTTTACGGAAAGAGTAGTGGATCCATGGAATAGTCTCCCAGTGGAGGTGGTAGGGATGAGGACAGTAACTGAATTCAAAAAGGCATGGGACCAACACAGAGGATCTCTAAAGGTGAAAAGTGGACTGTTGTAGTTGTTGTTATGGAAGGACAGACTAGATAGGCCATGTGGTCTTTTTCTGTCATCATGTTTCTATGTAACAGGTGCATTCCCTCAATCCCTCAGACACATGTCCATCAGACCATTGCTAAAAACAGCAAGCTTGACCCCCAGAAGGTAGACTCGTACAGACCGATATCGAGCATACCACTGCTGACCAAAATAATTGAAAAATAAGTCCAAAGACAAATCCAAGAACACATCGAAGCCTCCGTGCCACTGGATCCCTGCCAACATGGCTTTAGAGAGTCTCATGGTGTTGAAACGCTCCTTGCCACACTCATCAATAACATAATAGCGGGAATTGACAACATTTGTCAAGGGTTTGTCCTCATTTTCATGGACATAGCAGCTGCTTTTAACTCAGTAAGCCACGAGCTCCTCCTGGAGCATCTCAAGGAGAAGAGGATCACTGACAAAGCGCTAGATTGGTGCAAGTCTTACCTTTCTGACAGATGGCAGTACGTACGATCAGGGGCTTCAGCATCGGATCCATTCCACCAGAAGCAAGGTGTCCCGCAAGGATCCTCCCTCTCCGCCCTGATGTTCAGCATATACATGCAGTCCATCTGTAACCTTATCCGGTCTTTCAGTGTTAACTGCTTAATATATGCAAACGATGTGCTACTTTACATGCCTTTCTCGACAGAGAACCCGGACCTCTCCCCACTGACAAACTGCTTTAATGCAGTATCCAACTGGCTCCAAACCCCAAATCTCCGAATTCAGCACAAGGAAACAGAGGTCCTATTCATCACAAAGAACCAGAACTTCACCACACCGCCCTTTCTAAAGGTCAAGGAAGCAGAACTATAGTCCAAACCCATGATCAAGTACCTCGGAGTCACTTTAGACCAGCGCCTAGACATGAAGGTGCACATAAGCAACATAGTGAAAGCTGTGTACCATAAGATCCGAACCCTCAGGCACCTACGCTTTCTGCTAGAACCAGACAACTTCCGGACAATTTATCAAGCACTGATCATACCACATTTTGATTATGCAAATTCAATTCTGCAGGGACTCCCTCAAGCCACCCTAAACCCGCTGCAACTCGTGATGAACGCCGCAGCGAGAGTCCTACATGGAGCATCTAGGAAAGACCACATAACGCCCATCCTGAAACATCTCCACTGGCTCCCGATACATGGTAGACTCACATACAAAACCTTACTGCTGACTTTCAAAGCCACCAACGGGCTCTCCTCCACAACACTAGAAGAGCTTATCCAGACCGCGCCCCCTAACAGGTCCAGAAGATCGGTAGCAGTCAATACATTGGTAGTCCCAAAATCAATAACCCAATGCACCCAGGCAACAGCAAACAGGGTGTTCAAATTCTGTGCGCCCTGATGCTGGAACACCCTACCTCCCAGCATCCGGGCAATCCCTGACCTAGCCCAGTTTAGGAAGGCCTTGAAGCACCATCTCTTCCTCCTGTACTACCCGGCACACAGTGCTACAATAGCCCCTCCCACTACCTAGCCTATGCAGTACAATTGAACCTTATCACACAAAACAACCATGACTACAACTAGTGAAATACGACTTGTCATGTCGCCTAATTGTAAATAGTTACCCCTAGTTATCCAAGTTTTAGTACCTGTTCCTTGTAAACACAGATCAGCCAATGAAATGTGTAAGTTTCTATGTTCCATGTAAACCGCACTGATGTTGAATAGTGCGGTATAAAAGAGACTGTAAATAAATAAATAAAATCTACACCTTCCTGGGTATCTACTCTATTGCAGATTTTGGTATCATCTGCAAAGAGGCAAACCTTACCTTCCGCTATATCACTAACAAAGATGTTAAAAAGAATCGGACCAAGGACAGATCCCTGGGGCACACCACTGGTAACATCCTTCTCCTCAGAGTGAGCTCCATTTACTTGTACTCTTGTCGCCTCCCACCCAACCAATTTCTAATCCAAGCAGTAACTTTAGAGTCCATCCCTAGGGTGCTCAGTTTGTTTATAAGTCGCCTGTGAGGAACAGTGTCAAAGGCTTTACTGAAATCTAAATACACCACATCTAGGGCTCTCCCTCTCTCCAACAACCTGGTCACCCAGTCAAAGAAATCAATCAGATTTGTCTGACAAGACCTGCCTCTGGTGAATCCATGCTGCCTCGGATCCTGTAATCCGCTGGACTCGAGAAACCTCACTATTTTCTCTTTCAGCAGCGTTTCCAATAATTTACTCACCACCGAAGTTAAACTAACCGGCCTGTAGTTTTCAACCACATCTTCCACTATTGTGTAAAGGCACCACATGAGCCTCTCTCCAGTCCTTTGGCACCACTCCCAACTCCAATGAGGCATTGAAAAGGTCAGTCAGTGGAGCAGCTAGAACGCCCCCAAGTTCCCTCAGTATTCTAGGGGGTATCCCATCTGGTCCCATCGCTTTGTCTACTTTAAGTTGAGCTAGTGTCTCACGAACAGTCTTCTGAAAATTGTTCAAGATGTCCCTCGCTTCTGTTCCTGTTTGTGGGTGTTTTCTGAGGTCCTGCTCCTGGTTCTTCATCTGTGAACACAGAACAGAAATATTTGTTAAGCAATTCCGCTTTATCATCATCAGCTTCTACATATTCCTCCCCTTCACCCTTGAGTCTGACAATACCACTTTTGCCCTTCCTCTTCTCACTAAGATATCTGAAAAATATCTTATCCCCCCATTTTATTGCATTGGCTATTTCCTCCTCCTTTTGAATCTTTGGGGTATGTTTACTAAACGCCGGTAATGTGTGCCCGGCGATAATGTGCAGGATGCCATAAAAGGAGTGGGCGTTTCGTCAAAAAAGCAGCGTGGCGCGTTACCGTGCGCTAATGTGCTCAGCGCACATTAGCGCCGGAGAAATGGCACCGCGCTCGTCTGTGCCAGAAGCATAATCAGGCGCGCTGATGTGCAAACAGAGGAACAGAGCCACAGTACAATGGTTAATGCACTGACTGATGGTACAGGGATCATGGGTTCAATCCCCCACTGTGCCCAATGAATAAGGCTGGCTGAGGCACTACCTGTTATGTGTAATATTGCATTCTGAGGCATTTTAATTTTATTTTAATTACTGCTGCTAGCAAACACACTCTCAAAGCGCTGTAATATAAGGTGCTGCATAAGGCGCCCCATAAGGTACTCCAGAGGGCACATTTTAAAGTGCACTGTCCGCCAAGACACCCTACAATGTTGCTTAAAGGGTGGCCTATAGGGCACCATATAGAGTGCCCTATGAGGCACGGCAAGGTTACTCTGATGGTAGCACTGCACATGTGAACGTGTGGCAAGCTGAAGTAGGTGTGCTGACATACAAACAGCAACAGCAGTGTAGCATAATGGTTAAGACACTGACTGATGGTGCAGGGATCATGGGTTCAATTCCCCACAGTGCCCAATGAATAAGGCTGGCTGAGGCACTGCATGTTATGTGTAATGTTGCATTATGAGGCATTTTAATTACTGCTGCTAGCAAACACACTCTCAAAGTGCTGTAACATAAGGTGCCACATCAGCCGGCCTATAAGGCACTCCAGAGGGCATATTATAAAGTGCACTGTCCACCCAGGCACCCTAGAATGTTGCTTATAGGGCGCTTTATACGGTGCCCTATGAGGCACTGCAAGGTCACAGCACTGTTTTTGATGGCAGCACTGTGCATTTTAATGCATGGAAATCTTAAGTAGGTGCACTGACATGCAAGGAGGAACAGCAGTGTAGCACAATGGTTAAAACACTGACTGATGGTGCAGGGGTCATGAGTTCCCATCCCCAGTGTACCTAATAAATAAGGTTGGCTGAGGTAGTTCCTTTTTCTGCTTGCAACTGTACAACAATCTGTGCTGCCATCTAAAAAGAACCCCACCCTAGTGCCATAAATTAATGCACCTTTTAGGGTGCACCAGAAGGCACATCCTAAACACCCACGTCAGCGAAGGCGAGTTATAATGTTCCCCAGAGGCCATGTTGAAAGGTTGCCAACTCCCAAGGCACCATAGTAGGCACCCCATAAGCTGCCTGAATCGAAGGTGTGGCGTAAGATGCCCCAAGGATGTATAGGTGAACCCAAAACGTTGGCCAAGAGCAGTAAGGTCCCCCAATTTGAAGGGCAAGAGAGGTATGTGCCAAACACGCACGTAACCCAAACACTGCACAGAGCAGCAAGGAAAGACAATGCATAAGTAAAAGAAGGACGTAGATCAGAGCTGATGGACCACACAAATCAGCTCCAGCCCATGTGGCAGCTAGAAAAATAGACAAACATATCGGGGGCAGCTGTAGCTATGCACAGAGTGATGGTAATGTACCATGCAATAATGACAGTGTGTGACAGAGGATGGGAAGATGTGTGCAGCAGAGGAGCCAGAAATGGCAGGATAGGTGAAATAGCAGGATGACAGTGGAGTAGCAGTGCTATGCAGAGCACACACAGGAGAGGCAACCAGGGAGAGCTGCAACACAGGAATGTGTAGGAGTGCAGGACGTGGGGTAGCAGCATGCACATCAGGGTAGGATGGCACACAGCTGGCAGACAGAAGATGGACAGAAGGATGGTTCACAACTCTGATGAGGGTACAATGTGCTCACAGCACAGATCTGCACACATATGACTGTCACAGGACTGAAAACTAGTTCTGCAGGAGAAGCATACAAATGAAAGAGAACAGAGAGGAATCACACCTATGACCACTACCACAAATGGCAATGCACAAACCGGTAGGCCACACCACCAACGTGAGCTCATTAGCAAAGGCTGCATACACAAATAGTGCGTTTTTTGTCGATCTCAGGTATCTCTCCGTTTGTTTCATCTTCTGGTTAGTGTTTATGGCCACCATTCTGGTCATCTGGGGCCGCCGCCCCCCTAAACCTTTTCCTTGTTTGCATCGCTGCACTGTGCTTTTCCCGGTGCATCATCAACCCTCCTCATTGAGCCACTTTCTATTACGTCCACATCTCTACGACTAGGGCTACTCAATTGTCAGTCTCTCCGGACTAAAACTGCACTGATTTATGATTTGATTGAGAGGGAATCCCTTGATGCCTTGTTCCTTGTAGAGACATGGCTTAAGGAGGGGGAGGATCCTCTTCTGACACGCTGTCTCCCACCGAATTATGACACCATCTCGGTTCCCCGTGTAGCACGAACTGGGGGTGGAGTCGCTGTCATACACCGTTCCACACTCCCTTTCTCTCATATCTCCTCTCCGTCTTTACTCTACCCAGAAGCTCTCCTCCTCTGGTTTTCTGTTCAACCAGTCTTTCACTTCTTACTGGTGTATTCCCCACCATCAGTCGCTCCCTCCCTCTGGGATACCCTCATTGCTTCCATTTCCGATTTGACTCTCCAATTTCCACAGATAGTTATACTTGGGGATTTCAATGTGCATTATGACCTCCCTGTTTCAGCTAAGGATGTAACGTTTGTTTCCCTTTTGCGTGATCTCTCGTTGCATCAGCATGTGCACCTTCCTACTCACACTGCTGGTCATATCCTGGATCTGATTATTTCTCCCTTAGCTCTTTCTGATCAGATTTCACCCAGGGCTGGCCCGTCCATTGAGCAAGAATGTTTTTTGCACAGGGTCCCGCGTTTCAGGGGGCCCCGCGCAAAGAACATTCTGCTTTTTTTTTAAAAATTACATTTAAAAAAAAAACCTGTCTCTGGCTGCTGCCGCTGCCGCGTCCGTCGCAGCAGCGGCAGAATGGAGTGTCCCGCGGGGCCCCTTCTCCTCGTCGAGCCCTCTGCAAGGGCTTTCAGATTCGCGAAGGGAGAGTGCTCCCTCGCATCTCTGTAAAGCCCGCAGGGGCTAATGGGAAATTTCCCATCTGCCCCTTTAGACGCGAGGGGCAGATGGGAAATTTCCCATCTGCCCCTTTAGACGCGAGGGGCAGATGGGAAATTTCCCATCTGCCCCTTTAGACGCGAGGGGCAGATGGGAAATTTCCCATCTGCCCCTTTAGACGCGAGGGGCTGATGGGAAATTTCCCATTAGCCTCTGCGGGCTTTACAGAGACGCGAGGGAGCACTCTCCCTTCGCGAATCTGAAAGCCCTTGCAGAGGGCTCGACGAGGAGAGGGGGCCCCGCGGGACACTCCATTCTGCCGCTGCTGCGACGGACGCGGCAGCGGCAGCAGCTAGAGCCAGGTTTTTCTTTTTTTTAATTTGCCAGAAGGGAAGGGAAGGGAAGGGGAGGGGGGGGGGTTAAGACTGGTAATGGGCTGGGGGGCTGATGGAGGCTGACTGGAAATGGGGTGAAGGGGGGTTAGGACTGGAAATGGGCTGGGGGGGTTAGTACTGGAAATGGGCTGGGGGGGGGGTAAAGACTGCTAATGGGCTGGGGCTGATGGAGGCTGACTGGAAATGGGCGGGGGGGGGTTAGTACTGGAAATGGGCTGGGGGGGTTTAAGACTGCTAATGTGCTGGGGCTGATGGAGGCTGACTGGAAATGGGGTGAGGGGGGTTAGGACTGGAAATGGGCTGGGGGGGTTAGGACTGGAAATGGGCTAGGGGGGTTAAGACTGCTAATGGGCTGGGCTGATGGAGGCTGACTGGAAATGGGGTGAGGGGGGGGTTAGGACTGGAAATGGGCTGGGGGGGGTTAAGACTGCTAATGGGCTGGGGCTGATGGAGGCTGACTGGAAATGGGCTGGGGGGGTTAGGACTGGAAATGGGCTAGGGGGGGTTAAGACTGCTAATGGGCTGGGGCTGATGGAGGCTGACTGGAAATGGGGTGAGGGGGGGTTAGGACTGGAAATGGGCTGGGGGGGTTAGGACTGGAAATGGGCTGGGGGGGGTTAAGACTGGTAATGGGCTGGGGGCTGATGGAGGCTGTCTGGAAATGGGGTGATGGGGGGGTTAGGACTGGAAATGGGCTGGGGGGTTAAGACTGGTAATGGGCTGGGGGTTGATGGAGGCTGACTGGAAATGGGGTGATGGGGGGTTAGGACTGGAAATGGGCTGGGGGGGTGGTTAAGACTGGTAATGGGCTGTGGGCTGATGGGGGCTGTCTGGAAATAGGGTGATGGGGGGTTAGGATTGCTAATGGGCTATGGGGGGGGGGTTAGGACTGCTAATGGGCTATGGGGGCACTAGGACAGGAAATGGGCTGATGGGGAGGGGTTAGGACTTGAGGTGGGCTGATGTGGTTAGGACTAGTAATGGGCTGTGGGCTGATGGGGGGGGGTTAGGACTGGCAATGGGCTATGGGGGGCTGACTGGAAATGGGCTGATGGGGTTAAGACTGGAAGTGGGCTGATGGGGGTTAGGACTGGTAATGGGTTATAGGGGGGGCTTAAACTGAAAATGGGTTGATGGGGGGCTAGGACTGGTAATGGGTTGGGGGATTGCTATGACTGGAAATGGACTGAGTGGACGGGGAGGCTTGAACTGCAAATAGCTGATGGGGAGTGAGCTTGGAATGGAAATGGGCTGTGAGGGAAGGGAGCTAGGACTGAAAATGGGCTGATGGAGCAGCTAGGATAGGACTGGAAACGGGCTGTTGGGGGGAGCTAAGATTGGAAATGGGCTGTGGTGGGGGCTTGAATTGAAATGGACTCATGGAGGGGCTAGAACTGGAAGTAGGCTCATGGGGGGGCTTGGACTGGAATTGGGCTGAGTGGAGGGGAGCTAGGATTTGACATGGGCTGATGGTGGGGCTAGGAAATGACTAGAAATGGGCTGATGGGGGCTAGGATTGGAAATGAGCTGATGAAGGGACTCAGACTGAAAATGGATGGGGGAGCTAGGACTGGAAATGGGTTGATGGGGGGCTAGGACTGGAAATGGGCTGATGCAGGGACTAGAAGGGAATGGATGCTGGGTGAGACTGGAACTAGAAGGGAGCTGATGTTGGGGGAGGATTAGAATGGGATGGGGCTGGGAGAGTAAAATGGAGAGGGGAAAAATATTTTGTGTGGGAGGGATGAAAAATCTACAATTGGCCGGGTATTGGGAGAGTAAGTGGGGATTGAGGATGGAGGGTAAAATTTGTGTGGATGAAATAAGAATGAGGAAAGAGCAAAAGGAGAAAGATTAGTATGTTAAAGCAGATGTAGAGAGAGAGGATGGAAAGAAAACTAGAAGAGAGAAGAAAGGACAAATGGACAGCAGATGATGGAGAGTTAGCAGAAAACATGAAGAAACCAGAAGAAAGTGGCTGGAGCAATTGCAACTGAAAAAAAATGCACAAAAGGTAGAAAGATATCTCTTTATTTTGAATTTATTAACTGGAATATGAAAGCTCTGGGAAATGTGCATCATTAACGTCTGCGCTTTGTTTGGTACAAGAGGAAATTGATTTATAGTTTTATTTCTACAGTGTTGTTGTACATTCCAAGTTTGGCTTTTGGGGTTCCCAGTTTAATTATTGCCTTCCTGTTTCTAAATTGCGATTCCTTGTTTGGTGATGGTCTATATTCTGCATGTGTAACTGAGCTGAGGTATTCTGTTTATGTAATTCCTATTTGACATTGCCACTTGTTCTCTTTCCCCAGTATTCTCTGAAATGTACTGGTTTAATATTTGCAGTGTTTCCTTTTGATAGGTAGGGTCTGGTGCTTTGTGAGTCCTGGTAATGCTGTCAGGATACAGCGGGTTTGCTATGGGTTCTAAATGGGCAGCGTTTGTAGTAGTTCCTAATGTGCCTGGTGGTTGGCACTGGATTATAGTAATGTAGAAATCTTTTAGTCTTTCTTTATCCATACACTCATTAAGAGACATGTTTACTAAAAGTTAGTGTATGGTAACATTATGCAAATATTTATGCAAATAAGACCACTTATGCAAATGAGGCCCCGCACCGAGTCTCCGCACATGGCCCCGCACCCCCCTTGGGCCGCCCCTGATTTCACCACCTGTTTCCATGTCAGTTCCCTGGTCAGATCACTCTTATCTTACCTTTGCTTTCTGTTTCACATCCCCTTCTCTTGTCTCTCCTCTATCTCCCGTTCGTCCTTCTCGCTCTATCAATTCTGGTACCTGCCAAGCATTTCTTGAGAGATACCATGCTCCTTCTTCCGAGTTTATCATTGTCACCCTCATCCCAGGTTACTGTCTGGAATGCAGGACTGTCTCATATGTTAGATCAAATTGCCCCATGGCGCGTACACCATCCCAGGACCAAGGTCCACCATCCTTGGTTCCATGCTGGACTCCGTCTGCATCGAGCCCAGTTGCGGAGATCTGAGCGTCTCTGGAGGAAATCTCCTTCCCCCTCTACCTACCAGAACTTTAAGTCTTGTCATGCAGACTATCGTGCTAGTATTCATAGTGCCAAGCGATCCTTCTATTCCGCCTCTATTGTTTCAGCCCTGAATAGATCTCGTTCTCTTTCAAACCCTCAACACGCTCTCCCGGTTACAGTCACTAACCTCCCGTAATTCTCCCATCTCTACAGAAATCCCTAGCCCTACTGCATTGGCTACTTTTTTCTCTTCCAAAGTACAGGATCTTCGTCATTCACTTCCCTCTTGTCCTCAGGCTCTGTCTTCTCCCCCTTCTATTTCACCTTAATCCTCCCCATCACTTTCTCATGTCTGGTCTAACTTTAGTACCATATCCTCCTCTGAACTCATTAAGCTCCTGTCCACTTCCCATAAAACCACTAGTTTATCAGATCCTATACCTTCCAGCTGGTTTTCTGATTCTTCTCCTGATCTACTGCATCCACTTCTTACTATTATCAATTCCAGTATGTCCTCTTGTTTATTTCCTCACACATGGAAACATGCTGTGGTCCGGCCCTTGCTTAAAAATCCATCTTTGGACTCCTCTGTACCAGCAAATTATCGACCTGTTTCCAATCTTCCTTTTGCATCAAAGCTCTTGGAAAAGGCAGTTTTCTCCCAACTCTCACACCATCTAGATTCCACACAATTTCTCCACCCTTGGCAGTCCGGCTTTAGGACTGGACATAGTGTCAAAACCATTATTACAGCAGTTCTGAATGAAATTCATTCATCTCACGATCGTGGTGACATCACGGTGGCGGTCTCTTTAGATCTTTCCGCTGCATTTGATCTGGTGGATCACTCTCTTCTTCTTGCTCGATTACGGGATGCAGGTCTCCGGGGTACTGTCTACCACTGGTTCTATTCTTATTTACACTCTCGGTCATTTGCAGTCACTTCCTCTTCTGTCACTACTGATGCCTTTCCTCTTTCTTGCGGTGTCCCCCAGGGCTCTATATTGGCTCCTCTTTTATTTAATCTTTTTCTGACCCCCCTTGCCCTTTTGATACAGCAATCGGGTATTTCTGGTTACTACTATGCAGATGATATCTTTCTTCTACACCACACATCCTCTTCTCAACCTGATATTGCTCCCCTTAATGCCTGTCTATCTATGGTCTAAGAACATAAGAACATAAGATATGCCATACTGGGTCAGACCAAGGTCCATCAAGCCCAGTATTCTGTTTCCAACAGTGGCCAATCTAGGTCATATGTACCTAGCAGTTTCCCCAAGAGACACAAGTTCCACAATGCTTGTACTGGGTCAAGCATTGATATCTTCGGTCACTTCTTAATAATGGTTTATGGACCTTTCCTCCAGGAACTTGTCCAAACCTTTTTTAAACCCAGCTACACTAACAGCCTTTACTACATCCTCCGGTAACAAATTCCAGAGTTTGATTACACGTTGAGTGAAAAAATATTTTCTTTTATTAGTCTTAAATAGTTTACCCTGTAGCTTCATTGCATGTCCCCTGGTCTTTCTATATTCTGATAACGTAAACAATCGATCTACGTTTACCCGTTCCACTCTGTTCATTAATTTATAGACTTCTATCATATCTCCCCTCAGCCGTCTCTTTTCCAGGTTAAAGAGCCCTAACCTTTTTAGCCTTTCCTCATAGGAGTATCCTTCCATCCCCTTTACCATTTTGGTGGCTCTTCTCTGAACCTTTTCTAAAATCGCTATATCCTTTTTAAGATACAGCGACCAGAATTGCACACAATATTCAAGGTGCGGTCTCACCATGGAACGATATAGAGGCATTATAATATCTTTTGTTTTATTTTCCATTCCTTTCCTTATCATATCTAGCATTCTATTTGCTCTCTTGGACGCCAATGCACACTGGGCCGAGGGTTTTAACATGGTATCCACAATGACGCCTAAATCTTTTTCCTGGGTGGTGGTTCCTAATGTGGAACCTTGCATCGTGTAACCATAGTTTGGGTTGTTCTTCCCTAGGTGCATAACCTTGCACTTGTCCACATTAAATTTCATCTGCCATTTTGATGCCCAGTCTTCCAATTTATCAAGATCCTCATGCAATTTTTCACAATCCTCTTGGGTTTTAACAACTTTAAATAGTTTTGTGTCATCTGCAAATTTGATAACCTCACTCGTTATTCCACTTTCCAGGTCATTTATGAATATGTCAAAAAGCAGCGGACCCAGCACAGATCCCTGGGGTACACCACTATTCACCTTTCTCCATTGGGAAAATTGGCCATTTAGCCCTACCCTCTGCTTTCTATCTTTTAACCAGTTCCTGATCCACAATAGTACACTGCCTCCAATCCCATGACTCTTTAGTTTTGCCAAAAGTCTCTGATGAGGGACCTTGTCAAAGACTTTCTGAAAGTCCAGATACACAATATCAACCGACTCACCTTTGTCCACCTGTTTATTCACTCCTTCAAAAAAACATAACAGATTAGTAAGACAAGATCTTCCTTGTCTAAAGCTATGTTGGCTGTCTCCCATTAGGTCGTGACTATCTACATGCTGAGTAATTTTATTCTTTATGATGGTTTCTACCATTTTTCCCGGTACTGACGTCAGGCTCACCGGTCTGTAGTTTCCCGGATCACCCCTGGAACCCTTTTTAAAAATTGGTGTTAAATTGGCGATCCTCCAATCTCCAGGTATTAGAGATGATTTTTAATGATAGTTCACAGATTACTAATAGCAGGTCTGCAATCTCATATTTCAGTTCTTTCAACACCCTTGGATGTATACCATCCGGCCCAGGTGATTTGCTACTCTTCAGTTTATCTAATAGTTGTAAGACATCTTCCCGATGTATTGCTATTTCCTTCAATTCTTCCGCACCTTTAAATACCACATCAGTCATGGGTAACATCCCTACATCTTCTTCAGTAAAGACCAAAGCAAAGAATTCATTCAGTCTCTCCGCTATTGCCTTGTCGCCTCTTAGTGCTCCTTTAACCCCTTTATCATCTAATGGACCAACTGACTCTCTCACAGGTTTTTTGCTACGAATGTACTTGAAAAGGTCTTTATTTCATGTTTTTGCTTCTGCAGCAAGCTTCTTCTCAAATTCTCTCTTTGCCTACCTTATCAATGCCTTACATTTAACTTGCCAGTGCTTGTGCTTTTTCCAGTTTTCGTCATTTGGCTCTTTTTTTCCATTTCCTGAACGATGCTTTTTTGGCAACAACAGCCTCTCTGACCTCACCTTTAAACCATGCTGGCAGTTTTTTGGACTTCCTTCCACTTTTCTTAAAGCGTGGAATACAGCTGGTCTGGGCTTCCAAGATAGTATTTTTCAACAACATCCAAGCTTGATGTATGTCTTTAACCTTTGCAACTGCTCCTTTTAGTTTTTTCTTAACTGTTTTCCTCATTTTATCATAGTCTCCCTTTCGAAAGTTAAAGGGTAGTACTGTGGATTTGCTTACTAGCCCTCCTCCACTAGCATTCCCCCCCCCCCCCACTAGCATTCCTGGCTTTCTACAAATTGTCTTGTGTTGAATATCTCTAAAACCGTGGCTATATGGTTTCCTCACAGCTCTACTGCTCCATCACTTGCTCCATCTTTTTCGGGTACCTCAGTATCTCTAGTCACTAAGCTTCGGTATTTAGGTGTCTTTTTTGAAAGTAATCTCTCGTTTCATGACCACATTTCCCAGGTGTCCCGTCGCTCTTTCCATTGTCTTAGACGAATCCGTGCCATCAGACCATTTCTCCCCCCTCAGGCTCTTTCCACCCTCTTGCTTTCTTTAGTTACCACTAGGTTAGATTTTTGCAATCCTGTTTATGCTGGTATTCCCCAATACCAGCGCCACCGATTACAACTTATACAGAATACTGCAGCTCGGATGATCCTCCATGCCTCTCCCCGTGACCATATCACTCCCATTCTTCAGCATCTGCACTGGTTGTCAATAAACTTTCGGATTCAGTTCAAGATCCTCACTCTTGTCCATCGGGCTATTTATCTGCACACTCCTCAGTATTTATCCGATCTATTAACCTTTCACACTCCCACCCGCAGTCTCCGTTCAGTTCATATTAATCGCTTGCACCTCCCCTCTCCCTCTCAAGCTCACCTTCACTCTACCCGGCAATCAGCCTTTTTTTACATTGGTCCGGCTCTTTGGAACTCCCTCCCCACTGACCTCTGTTTAGAACAGTCCATGCCTACTTTCCGCTCCCGTCTTAAAACACATTTTTTCTCTACTGCTTTTAATCTTCTCCAGTGATTTCTGCTTCCCCTCTGATTTGCTCCTATTTGCAATCTTTCTTCTCTATCCTGGCCTTTCTTTTTCTCCTATCCTTATTAAGGAAAAAGAGTATTTTTTTAAAGTATTGTTATTTTCCTTTTCTTTAACTCTTTTATGTATTTTATAGTTTTATTGTAAACCGCCTCGATGTAATGGGAGGCGGTATATCAAGTGATTATAAACAATAAACAAGATGCCTGCTGGCTGTCAGGACAGGCAAACTCCAACAATAACCATGACCAAATGCACATGCAGATCTGCTGTGTACAGATCAGATCACAGTCTGTAATTGGGACCAGAGACACATGCACACACACAATGAAATGTTATGCAGTGGATACAGCATGCAAAAGAGGAAAGAAAGTAAACCCCAAGGGCAGCAGAGGATGCTCTGTGGAGCCGGTGCAAAATCTGGAACAGGACAGGAGAGAATTCAACATGCAAACAGGTGTACCACACACCAGCTGAACCACAGCAATACAAAACACCCAAGCCCACTGCCATGTAAACACCATAAAGAAAGAGACCTAAGTAACAGATAATATGTGATGGCTAGGCAGCACAGAGGGCACACCTTGGTGTACAGTGAAGAGAGGAAAGGGTGTGTGTAGAGGTGATGAACCTGCTGGGACCTAATGGTCCAGTTAGCACAACAGAAAAGCAAAAGCTAAACCACATGTGGGGATCAAACCTGCAATGTATGGTGTTATAACACATGCCTCTAACCCAGTGGTTCTCAACCTTTTTTGTACCGTGACCCCTTTTACCGTTGGTCAACTTGTGGTGACCCCCAATGATAAAATCAAATGCGTCTCTCTTCCTTTACCGTTAATGCATTGTCGCTGTAATCATTTGTTGAATTATTAATATATTATAGGCCTTTGCAATATGTTTTTATTTATAAAATACTTATTTAAACCACAATAATTAATCACAAGTAACAATATTTGATTTCAAAATTATGATGATTTTGTAGTCAAATCACTAATATGAAATAAAATTATTTTTTCTACCTTTGTTGTCTGACCAATTTATTCTCTGATCATGCTAGTCCCGATCTGAGGCTTCTGCTTTCCTGTCTTCTCTTAGCTCTCTTTCTGTGGTCTATGGTCCGTCTGCCCTTTCTTATTTCTTTCGTTTTCTTCACTTCTTTCCATCAGCCTATTTCCAGTCCCAGTAACCCTCCCCAGTATCAGCCCCTTTCCAGTCCTCACTCCCAGTACCTTCCAATGTCAACTTGCATTCCCATGACTGCCATTGGTGTCCATTCCCTTCCAGTCCCCCTCCTTCCCCACTGACCAGTCCCTTCTAGTACAAATACCATGGCAGCCCCTCTCAGATCCACTCCCTTCCAGTTCCATTCTCCCATCCCCTTGTATCAGCCCACTTGTAGCCTTAGCCCCCAGTTTTCTTCCAGGGCCAGCAGCTCTATCCTCCCCGCCCCACAATCAGCCCATTCCCAGTCAAAGCACCCTATTCAGCTCACTTCTAGTGCGAATCCCCCTCAACCCCATGACCAGTCCTACCCCACCCTAATCAGCCCAATACCAGTCCTACCCCCCATCAGCTCATTACCAGTCCTAGCCTCCACTAATCAGCTCATTTCCAGTCATAGCCCCCCCCATCAGCTCTTTTCCAATGCTAGCCTCCCATCAGTCCATTACCAGTCCTAGCCTCCCCTAATCAGCTCATTTCCAGTACTAGTCCCCCCCTCAACCCCATTACCAGTGCTAGGCTCCCCTAATCAGCCCATTTCCAGTCCTAACCTCACTGATCAGCTCATTTCCAATGCTAGACCCCCATCAGTCCATTACCAGTCTTACCCCCCCTTGATAAGTCCATTCCCAGTCCTAGCCTTCCCTAATCAACCCATTACCAGTCCTAGCCCCCCATCTGCCCATTACCAGTGCTAGCTCCCCCATCAGCCCATTATAATCCTAACCCACACTGTCTCTCGCTTCTGTCCAGCATTTATCCCGTCTGTCCAGTATGTCCCCGTCTTTCCCCTTTGTCCATGCCAGCCCCCTCCCTCCCTCCCTCCATGTCAGCCCCCATCCTTCCATCTGTCCATGTCAGCCCCCTCCCTCCCTCCCTCCCTCCCTGTCAGCCCCCATTCTTCCATCTGTCCATGTCAGCCCCCCCCCTCCCTCCCTCCCTCCATATCAGCCCCCTCCCTCTCTCCATGTCAGCCCCCATTCTTCCATCTGTCCATGTCAGCCCCCCTCCCTCCATCCATCCATACCAGCCCCCTCCCTCCCTCCATCCCTCCATGTCAGCCCCCCTCCCTCCATCCCTCCATGTCAGCCCCCATCCTTCCATCTGTCCATGTCAGCCCCCTCCCTCCCTCCATATCAGCCCCCTCCCTCCCTCCATGTCAGCCCACTCCCTCCCTCCCTCCCTCCCTCCATGTCAGCCCCCATTCTTCCATCTGTCCATGTCAGCCCCCCCCTCCTCCCTCCATATCAGCCCCCTCCCTCCCTCCATGTCAGACCCCATTCTTCCATCTGTCCATGTCAGCCCCCCTCCCTCCATCCATCCATACCAGCCCCCTCCCTCCCTCCATGTCAGCCCCCATTTTTCCATCTGTCCATGTCAGCCCCCCCTCCCTCCATGTCAGCCCCCCTCCCTCCATGTCAGCCCCATCCCTCCATCCATATCAGCCCCCTCCCTCCCTCCCTCCATCCATATCAGCCCCCTTCCTCCCTCCCTCCCTCCATGTCAGCCCCCCTCTGTCAATGTCAGCCCCCTCATCTCCTCTCCCCATGTCTGCCTCCCTTCTAATGCAGCTGCGGCTCCCTGCCTTAGGGAACCGCGGCTGTACCTGTAAAATCGTTGCAGAGCCCTTCCTGTCTCGACGGGCTCCGTGCAGCATTGTCCCGCCTCCAAAGCAAGTGTTAAACAACTTCCTTTGGAGGCGGGACAATACTGCACGGAGCCCGTCGAGACAGGAAGGGCTCCGCAACAATTTTACAGGTACAGCCGCGGTTCCCTAAGAGGCAGGGAGCCGCGGCTGCAGAAGAAGGCGGTGAGTTTGCCGGAGTTTGCCGCTGCCGAGAAGCGGACTCGGCAGCGGCAGCAACTTGTGCGCGTCTTTTTTTTTTAACTTGGTGGAGGCTAAGCGACCCCCGCTAAATCCTGTGGCGACCCCCGTGGGGGTCGCGACCCACAGGTTGAGAACCACTGCTCTAACCACTACCCCAAACAGCACACTGAGCACAACGCAAAAATACTACCCCAAGGGAGGGTGTGTATGGGAACCTGTAAAATACCCAGTGATGTGGCAAATGGCTGGCAGATACACAGCTGTCACTGTACAAGGATGTGAGCACAGGTGGGCCATGGACATGACCAGCAAATCAGTAGATACAAGTGTCAATGTGATCAAAGAGTGGAGGAGTAGCCTAGTGGTTAGAAAACTGGCTTGGTCACCAAGCAACCAGGGCTCAATTCCCACTAGCACTCCATGTGGCCTTGGGCAAGTCACCTAACCCTCCATTCCTGTGCGGATATCCAGTTTAGTCCTCCACAATCGGGTAGTGCACCTTCTACTGCAGCCTGGAGACTGGACCAATCAAATCTTCTGTAGTACATATCCAGCTGGAGCTCCCAGAAGCCCCCAGTGTGTCCAGTCTCTTGCAGCTTGAAGACGTCTGTGCCCTTGCTGGGCACACTGAGTGACTCTTGAAGGAGCAACACTTGTTAGTTAGCCTTTTAGGGTTTGTTTCTGGGACATTTATTTGCTATTTATTTAATAGCTAGCTGTATCTTTAAAAGGAAAAGGAAAAGTAACATGCCTCTCTAGTGCATTGTCACAGGAGACTTGGGAGGAAGTCAGACCTGCAGGCTCCTGTCTTCCTGCCTGGCAAATTTTAACAGCCTTGGGTGAGCTTCCCCTTGACAGTACGGGGAAAAGCCATACCTGATACAGCAGTGGCTGGCTGGATGAAGTTGGCTGTGTCCTTGCTGTTCCTGAGCTGGTAGGAGTTTTCATTTCTTTATTTGTGAGCAGTGCTCTTCTGTCAGAGCTGCCAGCGTTTCTGTAGGCTCTCCTGAGCCCCTTTGGCAATTTTTCCAAAATTTGTTCGTTTGCCCTGTATTAGAGGGTCGTTTTCTTTCTTTTCCATATATTTTGGTTGTCTTTGTATTTTCGCGCCGTTTTTTACCGCGGGTGAAAAAGTGCGGCGGCCATTTTGGATTTCTAAAGTGTGCTTTTTAGAGGCACTTTTGATCACTTGTGCACAGGTTCCCCTGGTGTTTTTGGGGTTCCTTTTGCTGGCGATTTTGCTCAGGGCACCCCTGGGAGTCTGGGGAGTGTTTTGTTTCTTGTAAAAAAAAAAAAAAAACGTTTTATTTTTAAACCGGGACTGATTTGCATAGGATTGCCCCTGTGGTGTGGGCTTCCCTGTGACTATTCCCTTATATCCCGCTGGGCAGAGGTGGTCTTGGGATGGCTACCAAACCCCAATGCGTGATTTGTGGGTCCCGCAGAGCGGCAGGATCTGACTCTGGCATCTGCAGGGGCTGTGCTGCAGTGCCCGCAGAGCTGGAGCACTCTGTGCATGTTCAGGAGCAGGCTACCCCTGGGGATGCTTCTACTTCAGGGGACAGTGTCCTTTCCCCGAGCATCCCTCAGTCTGGGTCGGTTCCACCGGCCAGTGGGTCGGTGGCTGCGCTCCAGCCTGCGGCTATAGTTGCCCCACTTATGGAATTCTCCCCTGATTTTGTTCTCCTCATGCATCAGGCTTTCCGCTTGAGCAGGTCCGGTCAGTTGCCGGAGGTTTGGACCCCCTCTCTCCCCTCGGGGTCCGCTGGGGTGGCTCAGCGTTCCTCACAACCCGGGGGCAAGCGGCTCCGGTTGGGGGAACAGGAGCAGGACACCCTGGGTCTTCTGGATTCCGAGGCGGAGGGCGATCCTGAGTCTGAAGCGGAGGAGTTGGAGGATGGGGAGATCCCGGAGCCGGAGGATCAGGCTCGGCTCATTCGGGTGTTTCGGAAGGACGAGCTGGTTCCTCTGGTTACGGAGTCCCTTCAGGCGCTTAACCTTTCGGTGGTACGGTCCCTGGAGGAGGAGGTTCTAGAGGATCCTCTCATTCAGGCAGTCAGGGATGCCCAGGTGGTTTTTCCCGTCCACCGCGTGGTAGAACAGATGATCCATGCGGAGTGGGAGCACCCGGAGTCCGGTTTGAAGGGGATTCGGACCATGAATCGGCTTTATCCCTTTGCCGACAAGGACAGGGACTTGTTTAAGTCTCCGCGGGTGGATGCTGCAGTTTCCGCAGTGACCAAGAAAACCACCATCCCGGTTGAGGGGGCGGCGGCCCTCAAGGATGGGCTGGATAAGAAGATTGATAATTTGCTGAAGCAAACCTTCGATACTGATGCCGTGTCACTGCAAGCCTCTATCTGTGGGGCTTGGGTGGCCCGGTCGTGTCTGCGGTGGTCGCAGCGCTTGCGCTCGAGCCCCGGTCTAGACCAGCAAGGCCTGCTGGAGGTTACCCGGCTGGAGTCCGGCTCGGCCTACTTGGTGGATCTGTTTTATGATTTAATTTGCGCGTTGGCTAATAGTATGGCGTCCGCGGTGGCGGCGCGCCGGTCCCTATGGTTGCGCAACTGGGCGGCTGACGGTTCTTCCAAGTCCCGCCTCAGTAAGCTGCCCTTTAAGGGCAGGTTGTTATTTGGGGAGGCTCTCGAGAAATTGGTGAAGGATCTAGGTGAGTCCAAGGGGGGCCGGCTTCCGGAGGATAAGCCAAGGTCCAACAGGCCCTCCACCTCGGCGCGGGGGTCCTTTCGGGATCAGCGCAGGTTTCGTTCCTCCCGCCTGTGGGCCTCGCAGCGGGGCCGGTTTGGAGCCCGTAACCATGGATTTCGTGGTTTCAGAGGGGCCGGCAGAGGCTTCTCCGGAGCCGCCTCTTCCTCGGCTTCTTCCTTTGGGCGCAAGCCCCAATGACGCGAGGCGGGCTCTGGAGGGAGGCCCGATTATCGGGGGTCGTTTGCGCGACTTTCTTCCTTCTTGGGCCCAAATTATGTCAGATCGCTGGGTGCTACAGATTATAGAAGAGGGTTATGCTCTGGAGTTTGCGTCCCCGCTTCCAGATTCCTTTGTTCTGTCTCCCAGCAGGGGCGTACAAAAGACGCGGGACATCCGCGTGACCCTGGATCGGTTGTTAGCACTGGGTGCTGTGATCCCGGTTCCTCCCTTGGAAAGAGGCGCCGGTCGTTACTCCATCTATTTTGTGGTCCCCAAAAAGGGCGATTCCCTGCGTCCGCTCTTGGATCTCAAAGGCGTGAACCACGCGCTCAGGGTGCCGCACTTCCGTATGGAAACCCTGCGGTCCGTCATTGTAGCAGTGCAACAGGGGGAGTTTTTAACGTCCCTCGATCTTACCGAGGCCTATTTGCACATCCCGATACATCCATCTCATCAGCGGTTTCTTCGCTTTGCGTTTCCGTGGGGCCACTTCCAGTTCCAGGCCATGCCGTTCGGCTTAGCTACGGCTCCGCGCACCTTCACAAAGGTGATGGTGGTCGTTGCGGCGGCCTTGCGCAAGGAGGGCATTTTGGTCCATCCATATCTCGACGACTGGTTGATACGGGCAAAGTCCAGTCGGGAGTGCTTGCGAGTCACGAGCAGGGTAGTGACTCTGCTGCGGTCTCTCGGCTGGGTGGTGAACGAAAGAAAGAGTTGTCTGCGTCCTACGCAGGACCTCGAGTATCTGGGGGTACGCTTCGACACCGCCCGGGGGCTGGTGTGCCTCCCCAAGCGCCGCATCCGGGCGTTGCGGGCTCTTGTCCGACTCTTTCGGGGGATGCCCGCTCCGTCGGCGTGGTGGTACCTGAGGCTTCTCGGAGCGATGGCGGCGACCTTGGAGGTGGTACCGTGGGCGCGGTTACACATGCGCCCGCTGCAGAGGGCACTCCTTCGCCGTTGGTCCAACCAGTGTGACTCCCTGAACAAGAGACTGCCCTGCCCGAAGGCAGTGCGACGGTCGCTCCGATGGTAGCTCTCCTCCGAGAATCTGACGCGGGGGATTCCCTTGGAGTCTCCTCTGGGGGTTCCCCTCACAACGGATGCGAGCTTAGCTGGCTGGGGAGCGCACTGCGAGACCCGCTTCACTCAGGGGGTGTGGTCCTCCCAGGAAGCTTGTTGGTCGATCAACCGTCTCGAGCTTCGGGCAGTATGGCTTGCCCTATTGGCCCTGGAGCCACTGGTCCTGGGTCGGCCAGTCCAAGTCTGGTCGGACAATGCGACCACGGTGGCTTACATCAATCACCAAGGGGGCACAGGGAGTGTGGCCCTGGAAACAGAGGCGACGGCCTTGTTCAGTTGGGTGCAGACTCGTCTGCCGGCAATCTCGGCGGCGCACATAGCAGGCGCAGAAAATGTCCAGGCCAACTTTCTCAGCAGAGTGTGGGTGGACCCCGGAGAGTGGGAGTTAAATCCACAGGTGTATGCGCAAATAGTTCGGCGGTGGGGTCCGCCCATCATGGATCTCATGGCGACCTTCCAGACAGCCAAGACGAGTCGCTTCTTCAGCAGACGGCGGGAGCGAATGTCCGAGGGGCTCGACGCTCTCATTCAGCCGTGGCCGACGTCCGGGCTTCTGTATGTCTTCCCTCCGTGGGTGCTGATCGGCCGGGTCGTCCAGCGCATCGAGTGCCATCGGGGCCGGGTGCTACTGGTGGCTCCGGATTGGCCCCGGAGGCCCTGGTATGCCGATCTCGTCCGGCTTCGAGACGGCGTTCCTTGGCGCCTGCCCGCGCTGCCGGATCTTCTCCTTCAGGGCCCCTGCGGATGCCCCAGGTGGCTCGATTCTCGCTTACGGTTTGGCCATTGAGAGGGCTCGGCTGAAAAAGAAGGGTTATTCGCCCGCGGTGATTTCCACCCTTCTGCGGGCAAGAAAGTCATCCACTTCTCTGACTTATGTTCGAATCTGGAGGATTTTTGAGGACTGGTGCTCCCGGCGGGGAGTCCGGGCGGCGACGGTCTCTGTGCCCGTCGTGTTAAGCTTTCTTCAGGATGGGTTCGAGAAAGGTCTCGCGGCCAGTTCCCTGAAGGTTCAGTTGGCAGCGATCTCTTGTTATAGAGGCAAGGTCTTGGGTCGCCTTCTCGGCGCTCATGTGGATGTGCGGCGTTTCTTGACCGCTGTTTTTCATTTACGGCCTTCCCGCAGAGCACTGATTCCTTCGTGGGATTTGAATTTAGTTCTGCGGGCTCTGGTGCGGGAACCCTTTGAGCCCTTGCAGAGGGCGTCTCTGAAGGATCTCACGTTGAAGACGGTTTTTCTTGTAACCATTTGCTCGGCCCGGCGCGTTTCGGATCTTCAGGCCTTGTCCTGCCGAGAGCCTTTCTTGTCTTTTTCCGCGGATCGGATTGTGCTCCGTCCGGTTCCTTCCTTTCTGCCAAAGGTGGTGTCTCCTTTTCACTTGAATCAGGCGGTGTTTCTGCCAGTGCTTTCGGCAAGCTCGGTCGAGTCGGTGGACAAGGGTCTTCACCGGCTCGATGTGGGTCGCACGCTGCGTCGGTATTTACAGTCTACTGAGTCCTTTCGAAAGACCGATCGGCTTTTTGTGCTCTTTGGGGGTGCAAGAAAAGGGGAGGCGGCGGCTAAGGCCTCCATTGCTAGATGGCTCAAGGAAGCGATCGCGTCCGCGTATCTGTTGCAGCAGCGGCCGGTTCCGGTGGGGCTTGGAGCTCATTCTACTCGAGCTCAGGCGACCTCTTGGGCGGAGCATAGCCTGGTTCCGCCAGCAGATATCTGTAAGGCGGCCACTTGGTCGTCCCTGCACGCTTTCAGCAGGCACTATCGCTTGGATGTGTCAGCGGCTCGGGATTCCTGTTTTGGTTCGGCGGTTCTGCGCGCCGGCTGGCAAGGTCCCGCCCGGTCTTAACTGCTCTGTTACATCCCAATTGTGGAGGACTAAACTGGATATCCGCACAGGAAATGGAAATTACACTAACCTGGTAATTGTAGTTCCTGTAGGATCCAGTTTAGTCCTCCTTCCCTCCCGACTATCTGTGTGATCTTGCGGCGTGCTGTTCCGAGCGGTTGACTAGGGGACAGTTCTTCGTCCCGTTCGGACTCTGTCGACGGTCGTGCTTATCGCTATGGCTCTTCCCTTCCTTTGCAGTTCAGTCAGCTCCTTAGATTTCTAAGGGGGGAGCTCTGTGTAAATTTGCGGGCGTCGGTACCGGCGCTATGCGGTGTTCTGACTTCCTCGTTTGGGGAGGGAGTTGGTTATTCCAGGGGGGGAAGTAAAGTATTTAATAAAGTATTTAATGATAATCTAATGTGTTGCTTCGTTAAGTTTGCTTTGTTACTAGTACACTGGGGGGCTTCTGGGAGCTCCAGCTGGATATGTACTACAGAAGATTTGATTGGTCCAGTCTCCAGGCTGCAGTAGAAGGTGCACTACCCGATTGTGGAGGACTAAACTGGATCCTACAGGAACTACAATTACCAGGTTAGTGTAATTTCCATTTACCTTGGAAGAAAGACCTGACAATAGACTTCCAGTGACACTGACCAGAAAACCCTGGAGTCTTTGGATCACAAGGAGTCAGGACTGACTCAAAGGCACACATTGTATTGCACGTTTGTCACCATGATCAAGCAGCAGCAGAGACAAATGTATATCAAACACATATTTTTATTTGGGTTCATCTTCACAGATAGTGTAGATACTGCCATCATAATATCAAGGTGAGTGGATCCAAGGTGAAAGACAGAAAGGTCACTGGTCCATCTACAAATGAAGGGCAGGAGACATAATGTGCAGCACTATGCATTAGGCCCCCACCCCCCACATGCTGACGCATGCCTCAAATGTGTTACTCACATTTGAGGGACCAACACACATCAATCATGATCTGTTCCCTAAAATATATCTATCTGGCAACACAGGAGGCACACAAATGAAAACAGCATATGTTGTTGAAACGTTGTAACTTTAGAGCCACAGATTGAAAGTAATGTTACAGCTATCACATAATGCCTGATATAGGAATCCAAGCTGCAACACTGTAACCCTAAACAATCATCAAATGCACAATGAGGATATGCTAACAGGTAGCAGAGGCACATGAACACAGACAGAATTCAAATGAAAACTACCTGAAGAAACATGCAGAGATAACACCATGCAGGAGGTCTCCCTGCACCGGTTGGTGTGTAGACAGTGTCTGTACACATATATCACGGTACATAGAATGCACAATTGAAGGAAGACAACGGACACTCACACTGTGACACTCAAAATATAACGTGGCAATGTGAGTGTCGTTACCTCAGGGGATAAATAGGACTGTGCAGACATGCAATGCAAGGTTTGTAAATCAATGCAGAGCGTCACGTCTGTACAGTAAACAAACACAAGAAACAGTATATAGAGAGCGAAATTAAGGGCAAACATGTTACCGTAAACCACACAGAAGCCATATTGCCACGTGCTGTGTTTCCCCAGCATAGTCAGTCATATGCACATGCACAATCGACATCTCAACATGATTCAGTGATGCCACACATGCATGCAAAGACCCTGGGCATGCATAGTCAAGTGTCACATCCCAATATGCCACAGTACATGAAAGGTCCTGTGTGTCCCCTGTGATGAACACTACTCCCAACCAAAGCACGGCAGCAACAGTGTGTTGGACAGGTCTGTCATGGGCAAAGTAGCTATCCAAAAATAATACTGTCCATCCTAGGCATGTGTCACACTCGCAGAGGTCAAACATCCAATGGCACCATTTTCCAGGGAGAGTTCCATGGTGTTGTGTCCCCCAACAGGTGGGTGATGGCGATGCCACATGCACTGTAATAGATGTGTCTGGTTTGTTCTCTGCCCTGTGTCAGAAGAGGAGAAATATTGTATTGGTATGTGCCTTGCAACATCAGCACAAATTACAGAGAGTCAATCATTAGGAAACACATAATGAAGGGACACACAGGCAAACATGACATGATCACAACACAATAAACATTGCATGTTGGGGACATTTACAATTGGAAGCATACACACGGGTGTCACTTGGATATGTTTCTGTCCATGCCCATGTGACACAGGCGTTTCAGAGCTCCATCCTATGTGCATCAGCGTTCGTGAACAGACAGCCAACATGAAATGTATATGACACAAACAGTAAATCATTAACATGTAAAGGCTGATGTCATTCCCAAAAGAACAAAGGTGCAAACTACCTTCTGCTTGCATCAGGTGTATGTCTTGGATCCTCTGAGCCACTCAAAGGCCATAACAGGTCACAGTGAAGGGACACAATGTCAGCAAAATATGTAGAATCACCATGTCACGCCAATATCTGTGATACAAAAAGCAGGTCAACAGTGGTATGTCAGAACACTAGACACAGTTATGTTCCCAACACACAACACATGTCGACAATGGTTACACAGTAAACACCAGTAAGGTAGAGATAGCACAGTCACCTCCGCCCCCCAGGTGTACAGACCCCTCAGAACACATGATAACCATTAACCATATTTACTGCCACATTTGTATATAGTTAACCCTGTTTACTGCCAAGTTTTTGTATCCTGTTCATTGTAAAAAACCAATGCCGACTGTATCATTGTGTTTAAATTTGTTCATTTGTAAACCGCACTGATTAAAAGAGAGCGGTATATAAGAAATATAAATAAATAAATAAATAAATAATGATAATGTAAAAAGCCTGAACACTGTATCATCACACAGCCAACACAAGAACACACACACACAGTATGCTAAGGGCAGCGTGCCAGCAGTAGCATACGGCCTGTATGTCCACAAGTGGAGATTCGTACACATAAAGGCCCTGTGAAATGCAATGATACCCTGGTGTTGGCTCATGGTACAATGTTGGGGAAGGGTGCACGTGTAGGCCACCACCCATAAACCTACAACCTCCACACACATGCAGCTCTGTTGGACATGTCCCAGAGACAGTGTTGCTGAAGACATACTGGAATAGGAACACATGGGATATGTGTGTCAACAGCAAAATATGGTTTAGGGAGGTGCAGGGAAAAGAGGTGAACCACAACATCTGGACAATAGGAAAGATCACCGAGGACATGTGTTCCCCCTGACTGCTGGCACAGACAATATAGCTGTAGGTCCACCTACCCCAGACCACAGCATGTTGGCTGATGTACAGTCCCCTGCCAATGCACCACAGCACCAGGAGCTTCAACAACTATGTCCTGTGCATTGGGAAACACAAGGGAAACATACATACGTCATGTTCTAGCTGTGCAACACACACTGCACCTTTCTGTCCCCAGCTTCCCCCCCCCCAACATCCTTTACAGACTCACTGTTCACCATCACACTGTACACATCTCTCCCATGTGAGAGGCATCAAGGACATGTCTTTGCCAAACTACAGGGGTCCGCTCTCTGTCTGTCTCCTCCCTCACCTCCCTGTTGTTGCACACACTGGTGAACATAAGTGTTTTCTCCCTACCGTGTTCCCAAATCACTCCAAGGCTGCAGTATTATCCTGGGTTCCCCATGTTGCTCCCAATGGCCCTTCACTGTGTGTACTGGTGTCCCAATGTGGTCTGCTACCCTGCTGTCAATTGCTGTCACACATGGAAATATGCAGGGGCACCTCCGGGATCCTCTGTCCAAACACATTTCCGTGTGTGTATATCTCATACCTTGACTAACATTAACAGCTGCGTGCTACTGAGTTGCTAAACATATATCTCAATGTCTGCGTTATGTCCACTAAACCACACCCGGATGTCTGCTTTTGACCTGACCTTGATGGCTGCATGTCAGCCCACTGTGTGAAAGTGATAATGGCAAAGCATGGATAGCCTATATGTGCACCTAATAACCCCCCTCCCATCAGAGCCTCATTGTATATGTGGCCATTACGTTCCTTCTCTACGGTATGCAATGTAGTTGGTGTCTTGGCATGCACTCTACTCCTCTATGCACGTATACAGCGTGTAGTTGAGTCATGGGTTTATGTCGACATGTCATCAGCTAGATTTGTTGAAGAAACTTGATGAAAGAATCAAAAAATGTCCCTGAAAACAACCCTAAGACCCAATCCACCCCCACATTGATCTCTCTGCCTGCCTACTGTAACCTACACCTTGTTGATCTTGCCTGAATCACATCTGTTTGTGTGTACATATGCAACACTGCACTGCATGTCTATTCTGCAATGGAGAAAACATAAAAAAAACCCTGGCTGGACAATGCACACTTTCCCTATCCTTCTCCGCATCCATGTTAGGGCTACGCGATGACTTATACAGTCTGCCACACTGTGTTGTTCCACTAACTCCCCGTAAGGATTTCAATTACCATTATGACAGATAGTACTGAGCATGTATATAGTGCTACATAGCACATGTAGCGCTATACCAAAATTACAGACCCACACATCCAGCTTAAAAGAGCATACCACACACACAATCAGCTCAAAATACCAAATGAGAAACACGCACAGCTGGACAAGTGGCCCCAATCATGGTCCTCTCTCCCAGTATGAAACCCACACCACATGCCTCTCACCTTGCTTCAGCCAAAGCATAACACAAACTAACTGTGGTTGCACAGCATCCACTATCACAATCATCCACAAACCACCAATGTCACCCCAAAACCTCCCACAAGCCTAAAACCACCCACCCACATCATCCACCTCAGCCCTCTGTTCTGCCCTTCCCACATTGTTTGGTTCCCAGCCATGCTTATATTTGACGTTGGGATGGCCAGCCAGTGTCTGTTACATGTCAGTGCAGTGTTGCATCCTACTGATATTGGTCTACAAATGTTAATCTGTATTACCACTACACACATATAGCACAAATGTGGGAACACTACACACATATATGGGAACACTACACACATATAGCAACAAATGTGGGAACATTTGCAGTACGTACATGAGAAGAGCTGTGCAATCACCTGCCACCTGATTGCTGTGCCCTCACGGGCACGTACAGGGGGGCACGTTGGATCATCCTCTAGACCCTCATTAATCTCTGCAGGGATATTGTGCCTGAGAGCAATGTTGTGCAGGATGCAACAGGCTATGATGATCTCTGCCACAGTCTGTGGAGTATATTGTAAGGCGCCGCCTGTCCTATCCAGACACCTGAAGCGACTCTTTAAAACGCCAAAGGTGCGCTCTATGACAGAGCGGCTGGTGGCATGGGCCTCATTGTACCTTCGCTCTGCACGTGTCCGTGGTTGATGCACAGGGGTCAGCAACCAGGGGCGACACCCATATCCTGCATCACCTGTAAAAAGAAATGAGGTAAGTTAAAGCATGAGCTCATGTCCCCTCAAATGGACACAGGTATATATGTGCAAAACAAAAGCAAAACACATTCTGAAAGAAACATATGATATCACAACTGTGCAGCATTGTGTGGTAAGGAGAGTGCAGCTCAGCATGGAAATACAAGAGAAAGAAGAACTTTTTCTTCTTTTTGGGGGATGGGTGCACTAGAACACATACACCACAGCAAAATTCCTGAGAGAAACCAAGAGGGTAGAGCTAGGTTTAAGCCACTCCCAGACTCCATGACAACCCCAGGTAAGAGTAGGAGGTACAAGTGGGTGGAGTCAGAGAGGGAGGTGCCCTGCTCAACGTTTAAGTTTGAGAAAACAAAGTTGAGAGAAGCAGTCAAAGGAGCAGCAGCCAAGAGAGAGGCAGCCAAGCAAGAAGCAGCCAAGAGAGAAGCAGCCACAAAGAGAGCAGCAGCAGAGACAAGAGCAGCCAGCGCTGCAGCCAAGGAAGCTACAGAGAAGGTTCCAGGCAGAGGACCAAACAGACTGGCAAGAGGGAGAGAGGGAAAAGGTTGGCTTTGAGAAGGCTAAGGCAAGAGTGCTTAGACTCCTCTGATGAAGGGTCTGTCTGCAGGCAGCAGAAGCCCCAGGAAGGGAAGTGGAGATCTTACCCTGATTCCCTGTCTAGCTCAGAGGCAGAGAGGGTCACAAGCCATAGAAGCCTCAGCCAGGAAGGTGCTGCAACAAGACTCCAAGGTAGGAGAAAGAAAGCAGTAAAGCCAAAACCCTGTGTTTCTTGCTCTGACTCTGAAGAGAGGTTTAGGCCTGGGAAAACCCAGATTAGGAAGAAGGGATTTTCAGGAGAAACTGAACAGGAGAAGCCTGTTGAAGTCCTACCTAGAGGAGAAGGGGCCATTCAGTGGAATAGGCTGTTTAACCTGTTAAAGGACATTAAGCATAAAGTGCCCGAGCGTTTTCAAACTTTGCCAAGATACAGCTCAGCAGAAAGCATGGAGGTAGAAGGTAAAGTAAGTGACCTGACTTCAGCTTGTTCTGAGATGGACTGTGATATGTGCATTGTGGCTAAGTAATGAAAGCCTGAGAGCAGTGAGAAGTTAGGAATTGTAAATACATGTGCTTTATGATTACGGAATTGAGAAGCATCATAAAGGGAAAAGAAAGAAAACCTGTGTAAATAATTCTACTACAACACTGGTTGTAAGCTTTACTTTAATAGGAGAAGATTATCCTTTATTTTCTTTGACTTGAGTGTACAACTGCTTTAAAGATTTGTTACCCGCTTGCCACGGAAGCTAATAAAATTCCTGTGTGCTTTGAAACAACCACTTGGTTCATTTATCTCTATACACAACTACAATCCTTGGTAAAGAGGAATTCAAGATGGCTTCCCGTCCCTACTAGGCGACCGCCTGGTAGGGGCGCAACCGCCACAATTGCAACATTGAAATATGACGACACAAAAGGACCACATGGCCTATCTAGTCTGTCCGTCCATATCAACAGGTACAACAGTCCCCTTTTTACCTTTATAGATCCTCTGTGTTTGTCCTATGCTGTTTGGAATGCAGTTACTGTCCTCGTCTCTACCACCTACACTGTGAGAGTATTCCATGGATCCACCACCTATTCAGTAAACAAATATGGTGGCATATCACCCCTGAATCTATCTCCCTCCACTCTCATCCCATGTTCCCTCATAGCTGAACCTGCTTACAATTTGCAGAGGCTCTCTCCCTCAACATATATGCCACGGAGGTATTTCTACATCTCCATCATATCACCTCTATCCCTCCTTTCCCCAAGGCATACATCCTAAGATCCTTCGGTCTGTCTCCATATGCTGTATAATGAAGACCACTAATAATTTTAGTAGCCACCCTCTGCTCCGACCCCATCCTGTGCACATCCTTTTGAAGGTGCAGTCTCCAGAATTGCACACTCTACTCCAAATGATGTCTCACAAAAGACATATACAGAGGCATTCTCCCTTCCTGTTTTATGCTAGCCATTCATCTCTGAATGCACCCAGCCAGCCTTCTAGCTTTTTCTCTCGCCTATTCAACCTGTTTAGCTACTTTGACATCAGCAGTCACAACCAAACCTAGGTCCCTTTCTTCTGTAGTGCACAAGAGTACTTAAGAACATAAGAACATAAGAAATGCCATACTGGGTCAGACCGAGGTCCATCAAGCCCAGTATCCTGTTTCCAACAGTGGCCAATCTAGGTCATACGTACCTAGCAGTTTCCCCAAAAGACACAGGTTCTGCAGTGCTTGTACTAGGCCAAGCATTGATATCCTGGGTCCCTTTTTAATAGTGGTTTATGGACCTTTCCTCCAGGAACTTGTCCAAACCTTTTTTAAACCCAGCTATACTAACAGCCCTTACTACATCCTCCGGTAACAGATTCCAGAGTTTGATTACACGTTGAGTGAAGAAATATTTTCTCCTATTTGTCTTAAATAGTTTACCCTGTAGATTCATTACATGCCCCCTAGTCCTTCTATATTCTGATAGCGTAAACAATTGATCCACGTTTATCCGTTCCACTCCATTCATTAATTTATACACCTCTATCATATCTCCCCTCAGCCGCCTCTTTTCTAGGTTAAAGAGCCTTAACCTTTTTAGCCTCTCTTCATAGGAGTAGCCTTCCATCCCCTTCACCAATTTGGTGGCTCTTCTCTGTACTTTTTCTAATAACTCTATGTCCTTTTTAAGATACGGTGACCAGAATTGCACACAATATTCAAGGTGCGGTCGTACCATGGAGCGATACAGAGGCATTATAATATCCTTTGTTTTATTCTCCATCCCTTTCCTTATGATACCTAGCATTCTATTTGCTTTCTTGGCCGCCGCTGCACACTGGGCGGAGGGTTTTAACATGTTATCCACGATGACTCCTAAATCTTTTTCCTGGGTGGTGGTTTCTAATGTGGAGCCTTGCATCGTGTAACTATAGTGTGGGTTGTTCTTTCCTAGGTGCATAACTTTGCACTTGTCCACATTAAATTTCATCTGCCATTTGGATGCCCAGTCTTCCAATTTATCCAGATCCTCCTGCAGTTTTCCACAATCCTCTTGGGTTTTAACAACTTTAAACAGTTTTGTGTCATCTGCAAATTTGATAACCTCACTAGTTATTCCCTTTTCCAGGTCATTTATGAATATGTCAAAAAGTAGCGGACCCAGTACAGATCCCTGGGGTACTCCACTATTCACCTTTTTCCATTGGGAATATTGGCCATTTAGCCCTACCCTCTGCTTTCTATCTTTTAACCAGTTCCCGATCCACAATAGTACACTGCCTCCTATCCCATGATTTTTTAGCTTCGCCAAAAGTCTCTGATGGGGGACCTTGTCAAAAGCTTTCTGAAAGTCCAGATACACTATATCAACCGACTCACCTTTGTCTACCTGTTTATGCACACCTTCAAAAAAACAGATCAGATTAGTAAGACAAGATATTCCTTGTCTAAAGCCATGTTGGCTGTCTCCCATTAGGCCATGACTATCTACATGCTGTGTAATTTTGTTCTTTATGATGGTTTCTACCATTTTCCCTGGTACTGACGTCAGGCTCACCGGTCTGTAATTTCCCGGGTCACCCCTGGAACCCTTTATAAAAATTGGTGTTACGTTGGCGACCCTCCAATCTTCAGGTATTACAGATGATTTTAATGAAAGTTCACAGATTACCAATAACAGGACTGCAATCTCATATTTCAGTTCTTTCAACACTCTGGGATGTATACCATCCGGTCCAGGTGATTTGCTACTATTCAGTTTATCAAATAGTTGTAATATATCTTCCCGGTGTAGCGATATTTCTCTCAATTCCTCTGCAGTATCACCTTTAAATACCACTTCAGTCTTGGGTAACACCCCTACATCTCCCTCAGTAAAGACCGAAGCAAAGAATTCATTCAGTCTCTCTGCTATAGCCTTGTCTCCTCTTACTGCCCCTTTTACCCCTCTATCATCTAATGGTCCAATTGACTCTCTCACAGGCCTTTTGCTACGAATGTACTTGAAAAAGTCTTTATTTCGTGTTTTTGCTTCCGTAGCAAGTTTCTTCTCAAATTCCCGCTTTGCCTGCCTTATCAATGCTTTGCATTTAACTTGCCAGTGCTTGTGCTGTTTCCAGTTTTCATCATTTGGCTCTTTTTTCCATTTCCTGAAGGTTGCTCTTTTGGCAGCAACAGCCTCTCTGACCTCACCTTTAAACCATGCTGGCAGTTTTTTGGACTTTCTTCCACTTTTCTTAATGCGTGGAATACAGCTGGTCTGGGCTTCGAGGATAGTATTTTTAAATAACACCCAAGCTTGCTGTAAGTCTTTAACCTTTGGAACCGCTCCTTTTAGTTTTTTCCGAACTATATTCCTCATTCTATCATAGTCTCCCTTTTGAAAGTTAAAAGGTAGTACTGTGGATTCCTTTACTATCTGTCCTCCACTGATTAAATCAAACATGATCATACTATGATCACTATTGCCAAGTGGTCCCAACACCCTTATTTCTTGCACCAGATCTGGCGTTCCACTAAGGACTAGGTCCAGTATGGCTTCCCCTCTGGTCGGTTCATGAATCAGCTGCTCCAAGAAGCAGTCATTTATTTCATCTAGAAACTTTATCTCTTTAGCTTGTCCTGCTGTGACACTGTCCCAGTCGATACCGGGGTAATTGAAATCACCCATTATTACTACTCTGTGGTGGCTTTTGTTAGCTTCCTTGATTTCTTTGAGCATTTCATCATCCATTTGTTCATTCTGGCCAGGTGGTCGATAGTATACTCCCACTGCCATCACCTTCCCCTTCTTAAATGGAATTTCAATCCATAGAGATTCTACAGCATATTTTGTTCCCTGCAAAACTTTAATCCTTTCTGACTCAATGCCCTCTCTAACATAGAGCGCAACCCCTCCACCAATTTGTTCAGCTCTATCATTACGATATAGTTTGTATCCAGGTATCACAGTGTCCCACTGGTTATCCTCCTTCCACCATGTCTCTGAGAGTGCAATCATATCTAACCTCTCATTTAGTGCTATATATTCTAATTCTCCCATCTTATTGTTTAGACTTCTAGCATTGGCATACAAGCATTTTAGAGACTGTATTTTATTAATATTAATCTGGCTATTGGTAGGCATGGGTAATTGGGAATCTTTATGCTCTGTCTGCTCCTTACTCAAGGGCATCTTATTGTTTAGACTTCTAGCATTGGCATACAAGCATTTTAGAGACTGTATTTTATTAATATTAATCTGGCTATTGGTAGGCATGGGTAATTGGGAATCTTTATGCTCTGTCTGCTCCTTACTCAAGGGCATTTGGGCTACTATACTCCCTTTTGGAACCTCACTGCTTTTGGTAGTATCCTTCAAGGATACCTTTGTCCGAACCATGCGCTCCAGGGTGACTGTCGGCTTTCCCCTATTTTCTAGTTTAAAAGCTTCTCTATCTCTTTTTTAAAGGTTAATGCCAGCAGTCTGGTCCCATCCTGATTAAGGTGAAGCCCATCCCTTCGGAAGAGCCCCCCCTTTCCCCAGAATGTTCCCCAGTTCCTAACAAATCCAAAACCCTCATCCTTGCACCATTGTCTCATCCACGCATTGAGACTCCGGAGCTCTGCCTGTCTTTTGGGTCCTGCACGTGGAACAGGAAGCATTTCGGAGAACGCTATCCTGGAAGTTCTGGATTTCAACTTCCTACCTAAAAGCTTAAATTTAGCCTCCAGAACTTCCCTACCACATTTTCCTATGTCATTGGTACCAACATGTACCAAGACAGCAGACTCCCCCCCAGCACTATCTATGATCCTATCTAGGCGGTGCGTGAGATCTGCTACCTTCGCACCAGGCAGGCATGTTACCAGGCGATCCTCACGTCCACCAGCCACCCAGCTATCTACATTCCTAATGATTGAATCACCAATTATAACAGCTGTCCTGACCCTCCCCTCATGGGGACATGGCCCTGGAGAAACGTCCTCGGTGTGAGAGGGTTTTACATCACCTGGAGGACAGGTCCTAGTTACAGGATCACTTCCTGCCACACCAGGGTGATGCTCTCCTGTCACGTGACCTCTCTCCTCCATGGCAACAGGGGTGCTGCCAGACTGGAGGTGGGACTTCAGGACTATATCCCTGTAGGTCTTGTCCATGTACTTCTCTGTCTTTCTTATGTCTTCCAGGTCTGCTACTCTAGCCTCTAGAGAATGGACTCATTCCCTGAGAGCAAAGAGCTCCCTGCACTTAGTGCATATGTAGGACCTCTCACCAACTGGGAGAAAATCATACATGTGACACTCAATGCAAAAGACTGGAGAACCCCCATCTCGTTGCTGGACCTCTGTCTGCATCTTAGTTTAAAGCTTGTGTTTAGGTCTTTTAAATCGGTATATAATAAGGATTGGTGTAGATGCTTATACTAATAAAAGTGTATCTAATACCCCTAATACACCCTGTGTACCTGAAGCTTAATTAATCTCAGGTCCTCTGTGTATGACTGATTTGGATTAAGAGCTGCACCTGAGAGCAGCCCCTTTCCTCCAAGATGTGCAAGTACCTATAAAACTACAATTACCCCAGGGATGGGTGGGTGCTGGGGAGGGAGGGGGGAGATAAGTCCTATTAAAGAGGGCAGTTACAAGGTACCCTGTCCTGAACACTCAGCAGGGGGATGGGGGTACCACACAAAGCCCAGTTAGTTGAGAGAGGCAAGGTAAGTACAGCTGAGAAGGCTGAACTAGCACACCACTAAGACAAACACTAAATAATTAAACAAACAACAGTTAGACAAACAGTAAATAATTAAATAAACAGCTAGAACTCACAGTAAGATGTCCCAGGAGGCAAAAATCCACTCACTAGCAGAGCTCTGTAAAAGTTCAGCCTTTCTCTGATCAGAGAAAAGCAAACTAAAACAGCCTATGCACACATGGAGAAAACAGGAAGAAGGCTACACAATACCTCAGGGGGAGGGGGGGGGGGAGGGGGAGGATTCCCTCAGGCAGGCAAGGACAGGAAAAAAGCTTAACAAACAGCAGGCTCTGGGGAGAGAGATTTAATTCAAAATGCCTACCACACAAAGCCCAGTTAGTTGAGAGAGGCAAGGTAAGTACAGCTGAGAAGGCTGAACTAGCACACCACTAAGACAAACACTAAATAATTAAACAAACAACAGTTAGACAAACAGTAAATAATTAAATAAACAGCTAGAACTCACAGTAAGATGTCCCAGGAGGCAAAAATCCACTCACTAGCAGAGCTCTGTAAAAGTTCAGCCTTTCTCTGATCAGAGAAAAGCAAACTAAAACAGCCTATGCACACATGGAGAAAACAGGAAGAAGGCTACACAATACCTCAGGGGGAGGGGGGGAGGGGGAGGGGGGGAGGGGGAGGATTCCCTCAGGCAGGCAAGGACAGGAAAAAAGCTTAACAAACAGCAGGCTCTGGGGAGAGAGATTTAATTCAAAATGGCTACCACACAAAGCCCAGTTAGTTGAGAGAGGCAAGGTAAGTACAGCTGAGAAGGCTGAACTAGCACACCACTAAGACAAACACTAAATAATTAAACAAACAACAGTTAGACAAACAGTAAATAATTAAATAAACAGCTAGAACTCACAGTAAGATGTCCCAGGAGGCAAAAATCCACTCACTAGAAGAGCTCTGTAAAAGTTCAGCCTTTCTCTGATCAGAGAAAAAAAACTAAAACAGCCTATGCACACGTGGAGAAAACAGGAAGAAGAAGAAGAATATACAATAGTGCTCCCTTGGATTGCTTCAGGCCAAAAGCCTGACCTCACATTTCCTACAATGACATCCCACAGGCCAAACATTCATACATGCATTGATCTGGCCATTAGCATTTGCGACACCAATCATGGTTGTCAGTGACTGAGAAGGTACCGGCACATTATCAGCATATGTTCTGCAGCCGAGGAGTGCTTTTCCATGATGGAGGAGGGATTAGGGCCTAATGCCAAACCGGGGGGAGACCTACAAAGGGGATTGTTGCTCTTTTGCTAAAAAGGTTTCATTGTGTGGGGGAATCTGACCTTTTAGAAAATAAAATTAGAAGATCAGTGGTACCAGTAAAGAAAAACAGGCAGACACTGCCACAGGAGTGGCACTACAATAGCTGTTTTTCAGCAATGACAGGAACAATGACCTGCTGGCTCTGTGGAAAACAATGAACTGGAGAGAGCCATTTGGGAAAGGCAAGATGGCAGCACACAGGTGCTGTGGGATGCTTCCAATAGCTTTCCTATTGGACACTGGGAAGCGTTCCCATGCAGGCTCCGTCGGTACCGATGATACCCACATGTGAGGACTACTTCCTGCTTGTTCCATGAGATTACCTGTTCCCAGTGCCTCCTGCATGCGTAGCTGTGTCTCTGGGCATGTGTGCAGTGACACCTATGTGCAGTGGGCCTGGCACCCTGAACACACCATTCCAGTCCCCTGTGGCTCCCTTGCATGACAATGCATGACCATGTCACATTTGGATTGCCAATGATGGTGTCCATGGTAACCCCCCTAACCCCGTATGTGGTCTGGTGATCACATTTGTGTTGTCATGATCTACGCACATCCTCGGACCCAAACCTACTGGCAACATGATATCCTAACAATCATGGGTGCTGTGTCCATACATGGAACATTGTGTGGGTGGCCCTATTCACCTTGCCAGGGGCCACTACCATGACATTTGGGTTTCTACAAGGCCCAGGAAAGCAATGCTTGACCCACTACAAGCATTGTGTAACGTGTCCCTCTTGGGGATACTGCTAGGTACCTCTAACCTGGTTTGTCCACTTTTGCAAAGAGCATACTGGGCGTGAAGGATGAGGGTGTGACCCAGTATGGGCTATCTTATGTTGTTATGTTCCTATGACCTGGGCCTTGTATGCTTACGGCAGGTGTGGTTGCCAACACCAGGGGCAGGGGCCATTGCACCTGAATAGGCTATTGCCACCTGGGCTCATGTCAGGGTTTCTGTCTGTGCTGTGCAACCACAACAGGTGCATTTTTCCTCCAACACCATCAGTAATGTTCATCTGCATCAAGGTTTGGGATTCGTAGAAAGTGGGCAGATGTGTGACCTGACTCAGCATACAGTTATGGGGACATGGCTCTGTTACAGGCCTTTGTAATCAGATCTCATAGCTCATGGGGGTGTGGTGCTGTTACACACATCCACATCTGCACCTAGCATACCATCTGGATACATCAAAGATGTTTGTGATGAGGTGATGACCTCACAGACTACGTGAGATTTGCAACCTACCTGCCATAACCTACCACAATATCTGAATGACATACCCACCATTGCAATCAGGTCTCTGGCCCCCTGGGGGTTGGGTGTCCTAGCACACATCATCAGCTCCATACACCATAGCAACAGGGTGACTGACAGTACACCTTACGCAGGTCTCAGGACTCCTGGGGATAGGGAGAATGTATTCAACTGTTTAGGCACACAGAACCATATCACCAGGGTGAGTGATAGCCCACTTTGATGGGCTGTCAGGACTCCTGGGGATAGGGAGGATGTATTGAACTGTTTAGGCACACAGAACCATATCACCAGGGTGAGTGATAGCCCACTTTGATGGGCTCTCAGGACTCCTGGGGATAGGGAGACCTTATAGAACTGTGTAGGCACACATAACCATATCACCAGGGTGAGTGATAGCCCACTCTGATGGGCTGTCAGGACTCCTGGGGATAGGGAGGATGTATTCAACTGTTTAGGCACACAGAACCATATCACCAGGGTGAGTGATAGCCCACTTTGATGGGCTCTCAGGACTCCTGGGGATAGGGAGACCTTATAGAACTGTATAGGCACACATAACCATATCACCAGGGTGAGTGATAGCCCACTCTGATGGGCTGTCAGGACTCCTGGGGATAGGGAGGATGTATTGAACTGTTTAGGCACACAGAACCATATCACCAGGGTGAGTGATAGCCCACTTTGATGGGCTGTCAGGACTCCTGGGGATAGGGAGCATGGATTTAACTGCATTGGCACACAACCCCATATCACCAGGGTGACTGACAGCCCACTTTGGTGGGCTCTCAGGACTCCTGGGGGTAGGGTGGATTGGAAAACAGCAACAGCAGCATATTCCATACCAGCAGGGGTGTTGGGGACCCACTTTATTGGACTTTCTGGGCAAGTGGGGGTAGGGCAGATGTTTTAGACTGCTGGGCCACACACACTCATATCACCAATGGGTCTAACATACCATTTTGGGCACATTTCACAGCCCCTGGGGGTGGGGCAGATGTTTTACCCTGCAACTGCAGACCCCATCATACAAGCATGATGTTTAGAAAACCTCCTTAGTAAGATCTATGGGCTACCTGTGTTACAATGTGTTGTAGCACATCAACAGCAGCAGCTGCCATGACACCAGGATGGCATCAGGAACTCTGTGATCATGTCCTTAGCCCGCTGGGTACAGGGCAAACCACTCAGATGTGATATCTGGACAATATGGCATGTGGGTTTACCTGATACACATAACTGAGATGACTACCTACACACAGCAGCATGCACAGCTACAATCAACACTGGACATATATATATATGGATCTACTGACCTGTCCCCATACACTTACCTCATGTGGGTAGTCTGCCACATGGTTATAGCGCCGTGTGAGCCTTTCCCATGCCCTCCGCACCTTCATCTGGTCCTGCCTCCTGGAAGAGCCTGGGAAAAGCTTGTGCTGCCTCCCAGCAATCAGTTGAGCCAGGCAGCGTAGCTCCCTGGTGTTCAATGCTGGCTTCCTTGATCTGGTGGGAGCCACAAAAAGCAAGAAGCAAAAACGTCAGAACGATTCAAAAAACTTTTATTGTTAAAGTCCCCAACGCGTTTCGGCAGGTTATGCCTTCATCAGGGGGTAGCAGCTACAATATAAATATGCATATAAATAAGCATAAAAACATAATACAAAGAGGAAATGATAAAAATTAAAAAAAAACATAACAGTAATATAAAACTTATATAGTAGGACTGTAGAAGGTATTAAAACACAGATATTGCTCCAAGACAAATTTATATAAACGCAGGACAGAAAAATATCATATATAATTATATAGATTATACATTATGAACTTAAAATAATAAAATTAAAATAATAAAAATGAATAAAAACATACATGAAAATAATGATGTCGATAGGTATAAGTATATTGGTTGTTCATGTATATCTCTGTATCAACATACAGTGGAGGAGTGGCCTAGTGGTTGGGGCAAGGTACTTCAGGCCGGAAGGTCGGGGGTTCAAATCCCACTAGAGGACAGCAACCTTGGGCCAGAAGGACTGGGGTTTCTAGTCCCACAGGTGCTCCTTGTGGTCTTGGGCAAGCCACTTAACCCTCCATAGCCCATGTTCCCTGTAAAATAGTTCTCTGTGTGCTGTGCTTTCCTGTCTAATCAACATGTTTATACCTCAAAAATTTCCTGTCATGATTTGACAATTTCCAATCTGTAATCAAAACCGCTGCTGATCGCTGGAAGTAGCAGTATACTAAATAAACTTACAAAACACCCAATTTTTGGACTGCTTGTATAATCTTAAGTCCAGGGTTGGACATAGTCTGTCTCTAGAAACTAATGAGACTTGATATCGTCTGGGTTTAAACTGTAAATAAACCAACTATAGATTATAACAATAGTATCGTGAAAATCACATAATGGTTTTAAAACTTGTTATATTGTCAGCATCTATTGTTAAAAAATGAATATTAACTTACTCATGAATAATTAATGACAATGAACCACCAGATTGAGAATCCATATAAAAACAAAGAACAGTAATAGAGAGTAAAGTTAATAAAGGGGCATGGGAAGATTAAAAAAATAGTAATATAATAAAATAAATAGTAAAATAAAATAAAATAAAAATTATTATAAAAATTATTTATTAGTGCAAATTGTGCATGTGAGTGTTGCATATTATAGATAGTAGAAGAGCCATGGAATGAGAGATGTATTTAGTTATAGTTAGAAATAGTCAATTATGTCAGCCCACGGCAGTGATTCCTATCTAGTTATTCTTTAAAGCTGGCTCATTATATTGTTTGTTTTTGAGCAAAACCGGCTTGTCTGAAAAGGCACAAAGGGGCATGTTTACTAAAAACCGCCAATGTGCGCGCCGCACAATAGCACACGGAAACGCGGCACTCAAACGCCCATAAACGCTCTTAAACGCCCCCGCACAAGTGCGTGACGCACTAACGGGCCCCACACAATTGCGCGCTGCACTAACGGGCCCCGCACAAGTACCCGGCCGCAAATGTCCGATTGTTGTTGTTGTTAAATGTCCGATAGAGGCGTGGAAAGGCATTCTGAGGGCGGAGGAAGGCTCCCGAGGGGCGGAGAGACGAGGTCAATGGGCGGGGAAGGGGAGGGGAGAGGCTCCCCGCACAATATCGGGGCCGAATTTACAAGCTAAAAATAGCGCGAGTGAAACACTCGCGCTAGAGGGCATTTAAAGGGAAGAGAAACCATTTCCGTCAGCAATGTACAGGAAAACCGGGGAAACCTGCAAAACGTGAGCAGTATGATACATGTGCAGATCAAAAAAGTGCAATTAAAAATAGAAAATTACCACAACAAAAATATTAAAAATAGTAACCCAGCTGGGGAACAGTTATAGTGATGGGCAAAACTAAAAAATACACCCAGGAAAGCTCCAAAAAAAAGAAATGAATTTTGGAAAGGTGTACGGAGCGGAGACTCTTCCAAAAAACATTTCCTTGTTTTGTAGCTTTCCTGAGAGTGTTTTCTATGTTTGCCCATTAATATCTCTGTTGCCCAGCTTGGTTATCCTTTTTCCCCTTTTTTTCGTGGTCATTTGCGGGGTGTATTTGCACATTTGCCTCCAGACAAGGTGAATGAGCCCACATTAAATATGTGCAGAGCAGGGTTTAGGATTCTGCCGGCCAGGTTTCCCACCCCCAGGGACTGCACTATCTCTGTGGCCACAGTGTGGTGCAGCAGATAAAGCCAGTACCTCTAGGACCAGAGGGTCACAGGTTCAAATCTCAGCTGGGGCTCCTGCCAACCCAGTCCCCATATTTTACCCACCACTAAACAGAGATAGTAAAGACACTCCCTTATTGCAGAGAACATAAGCATGGTTCCAACACCTGTATTTTACCTACCACCGCACACACACCATAACAATGGGCAGTACCGACAGCCAAGCCCCCCAAATGCAGTCCTGGAGTGCCACACCTCAATCAGGTCACATGCTTTTCCAGGATAAGGACATGCCAGCATGTTGGCAGAAGGGTACAGGTGGTGGCAGGGGCAGTGGCTGCTAGCCACAGCAGACAGTGGCCTAGCCATGTGCAGGCTGGCACCATCCACTGCAACAGACAGGCCCTGTCAGATGTACAGACATGGACCTCCCAGGGAATTCAGCCAACCTGTGGCTACACGGTGGTGCAGTGCACACAGACAGTGTATGCATGAACAGAAAGTCACAGGTTCAAAGCCCTGCTGGGGCCAATGCCAATCCTGTCCACATATTTTTCCCACAACTAAACACGGATAGTAAGGACACACCTTTCGTGCCAAGGACATATGCAATGGTGATACACCTATCTTTTACCACACTGAGCACAGACACCATGAACAGGGGCAGTACCTAGAGCAGAGTCTCCCAAATGCAGTCCTGGAGGGCCACACACCATTCAGGTTCCATGCTGCCACTCATACAAATGCCTGTGCCATATAGCTATGCACCACCCCCATGGCATGTAGATGTAGCTCATGCAGATTCATGATGGACAGCAGGAAAACCCGAACAGTGTTTGGCACACCTGGACTGGAGTTGGGAACCTCTGCCGTACAGCAGCAGCCAACAGGGGCAAACACACCCACACCCACAGGCCCCATTGGCCAATGCCTCCTGGAGAGGCAGGACATTGGGCCCTGCGTGCATCTCCCAATACTGGCACCTGCATACCTTAGCAATGCCACCCTACACCTGGGTATACGGTACACAGCTCTCAAACGTTTGCTATGAGTACTGGCAGATAGACATTCCTCTGTTAAGCACAGTTTGATCTCTGAGCTCCAACATAACAATCTGTCTGATGTCTGCGGTGCATGCTTCAGGTCTGGTCTCTGACAGTGTTTACCACCCTGGGGAGTGACCCCCAACAGTACTGCGTAGCATATAGAAACATAGAAACATAGAAATATGACGACAGAAAAAGACCACATGGCCTATCTAGTCTGTCCTTCCATAACAACAACTACAACAGTCCACTTTTTACCTTTAGAGATCCTCTGTGTTGGTCCCATGCTTTCTTGAATTCAGTTACTGTCCTCATCTCTACCACCTCCACTGGGAGACTATTCCACGGATCCACTACTCTTTCCGTAAAGAAATATTTCCGCATATCACTCCTGAATCTATCTCCCTTCACCCTCATCCCATGTCCCCTCATAGCAGAACTTGCTTTCAATTGAAAGAGGCTCTCTCCCTGAACATTTATGCCACGGAGGTTTTTAAACATCTCAATCATATCACCTCTATCCCGCCTTTCCTCTAAGGTGTACATATTAAGATCCTTAAGTCTGTCCTCATATGCTTTATAATGAAGCCCATTAATCATTTTGGTAGCAACCCTCTGCACCGACTCCATCCTGTTCACATCCTTTTGAAGGTGCGGTCTCCAGAATTGCACACCATACTCCAAATGAGGTCGCACCAAAGACTTATACAGAGGCATTATCACCTCCTTTTTTCTGCTAGCCATTCCTCTCCGTATGCACCCAAGCATCCTTCTAGCTTTTGCCGTCGCCTTTTCTACCTGTTTAGCTACTTTAAGATCATCAGACACAACCACGCCTAGGTCCCGCTCTTATTTAGTGGACAAAAGTACTTCACCTCCTATACTGTATTGCTCCCTTGGATTGCTGCAGCCCAAATGCATGACCTTACATTTTTTAACATTAAATCCCAGCTGCCAAATTCTAGACCATTCTTCAAGCTTAGCTAGATCCCTCCTCATGTTATCTACCCCTTCCTGGGTGTCTACTCTATTGCCGATTTTGGTATCATCCGCAAAGAGGCAAACCTTACCCGACAGCCCTTCCGCTATATCACTAACAAAGATGTTAAAAAGAATCGGACCAAGGACAGATCCCTGGGGCACACCACTGGTAACATCCTTCTCCTCAGAGTGAGCTCCATTTACTTGTACTCTTTGTCGCCTCCCACCCAACCAATTTCTAACCCAAGCAGTAACTTTAGGGTCCATCCCTAGGGTGCTCAGTTTGTTTATAAGTCACCTGTGAGGAACAGTGTCAAAGGCTTTACGGAAATCTAAATACACCACATCTAGAGCTCTCCCTCGGTCCAACTCCCTGGTCACCCAGTCAAAAAAGTCAATCAGATTTGTCTGACAAGACCTGCCTCTGGTGAATCCATGCTGCCTCGGATCCTGTAATCCGCTGGACTCCAGAAACCTCACTATTTTCTCTTTCAGCAGCGTTTCCAATAATTTACTCACCACCGAAGTTAAACTAACCGGCCTGTAGTTTTCAACCACATCCTTCCGCTTTTGTGTAAAGGCACCACATGAGCCTCTCTCCAGTCCTTTGCACCACTCCCAACTCCAACGAGGCATTGAAAAGGTCAGTCAGTGGAGCTGCTAGAACGTCCCCAAGTTCCCTCAGTATTCTAGGGTGTATCCCATCCGGTCCCATCGCTTTGTCTACTTTAAGTTGAGCTAGTTTCTCACGAACAGTCTTCTGAAAATAGTTCAAGATGTCCCTCACTTCAGTTCTTATTTGTGGGTGTTTTCTGAGGTCCTGCTCCTGGTTCTTCATCTGTGAACACAGAACAAAAATATTTGTTAAGCAATTCCGCTTTATCCTTATCAGCTTCTACATATTCCCCCCCTGCACCCTTGAGTCTGACAATACCACTTTTGCCCTTCCTCTTCTCACTAATATATCTGAAAAATGTCTTATCCCCCCATTTTATTGCATTGGCTATTTCCTCCTCCTTTTGAATCTTGCCTTCTTGACTACTTTGCTAGCTTCTCTAAGGTTTTCCAAATACAGATGCCTGTCTTCCTCTCTCTGTGATCTCTTGTATTTCATGAAGGCCTCCCTCTTTTTCTTCACTTTTTCAGCTACTTCCTTCGAAAACCATAGCGGTCTCCTTTTTCTTTTGCCTTTGTTTACCAATTTAACAAAAAGGTTGGTTGCCCTTAAAATACCCCCCTTCAGTTTTGCCCACTGTTCCTCTACATCCCCCAGCTGTTCCCATCCCACTAACGACTCCCTGAGGTATTGGCCCATCTTCGCAAAGTTAGTCTTCCTAAAGTCTAAGATCCTCACCTTGGAATGGATTCTAACAGCCCTAGTCCTAATACTGAACCACACCATCTGGTGATCACTGGATGCAAAATGATCTCCCACTACATCATCAGAAACACTTTCACCATTGGTAAGCACCAAGTCCAGTATGGCCCCTTCACGTGTGGGGTCTGTTACCAATTGCCTGAATAGTTCTCCCTGTAGAGAATCCAGGATCTCCTTACTTCTAGATGATACTGCAGCAGGAATGTGCCAATCAACATCTGGCATATTGAAATCTCCTATCAGTAGCACTTCCCCTTTCCTAGCAATGCTGCGTATGTCTTCAATTAACTCTCTGTCCACCTCTTCCTCTTGTGAGGGAGGTCTGTATATCACTCCAATGCAAATAGATTTCTCTTTCCCTCTTTCTAGTTTAACCCACAATGCCTCCTCTCTCCCTTTTAAGCTCTGTAATTCCAAAGCTTTAATAGTAGTTTTTACATATAGTGCCACTCCTCCTCCTCTTCTTCCTACCCTGTCCTTTCTGAATAAAGTATAGCCAGGTATAGTTACATCCCAGTCATTGTTTTCTGTGAACCATGTTTCTGTAACTGCCACTAAATCCAAGTCAGCCACTCCCACCAAAGCTTCAACCTCAGGGATCTTATTTCCCATGCTACAGGCATTAATACACACTGCTTTCCATATGTTACCCCTGTTACCCATTTCCATAAAGGTATTTAATGTATCACCTACCTGGGGGCTTTCACTTACCTGGTGGCTTTCTTCACCCATCCCCAAGGAATCTAGTTTAAAGCCCTCTTCAGTAGATTAGCCAGTCTACTACCAAAGATGCGTTGACCACTCTTGGTCAGATGGATGCCATCTCTGCTTTGCAACCCTTGGAACAGCATCCCATGGTCTAGGAAACCAAAACGCTCTCGATGACACAATCCACGCAGCCATGCATTCGTCTCCAGGATGCGAGCCTCTCTACCTTGGCCTTTACCCTCAACAGGGAGGATTGAAGAGAACACCACCTGTGCACCTAACTGCTTCACCCTCTGTCCCAGAGCCATGAAGTCACTTTTGATACGTTCCGAGGTATACCTGGCAGTATCATTTGTTCCAACATGGATTAGCAACATTGGGTAATAGTCTGTGGGCTTGATGAGTCTCGGCAAACTCTCCGTAACATCTTGGATTTTGGCACCAGGCAGACAGCATACCTCTCTGGACATCAAGTCTGGTCGGCAGATGGACGCCTCAGTACCCCTCAGAAGAGAGTCTCCAACCACCACCACCCTTCGTTTCCTTCTGGTCACTGATTCTGCAACTTTGGGGTACTTGAACTCTGGTTCTTCCCTTTCCAGGGATGCTTTCACCTCCTCCACTTCCAGGGCTGCATAATGGTTCTTCAATTCAAGGGCTGGAGAAGTTGGATTGGTGATTTTGCAGGCCTTGGTGACTTGTGTCCAACCGTCGACATTCTGTTGGCACCCATCTTCTCCGGTGCTGGAGAGCCTGGTTGCTGCAAGTAGCATCTCATCAATGTACTTCTCACTGTCTTGAATGCTCCTCAGCCTCGCCACCTCCTCTCTGAGTTCCTCCACCTGTTTCCTCAGAGCTTCAGCATGCAGGCACCCTGCACATGGAACCGGTCCTTCAACCGGCATTAGGACCTCTGTCTGGACCGAGGCAGAAGCTGTAACGGGGGCAACAGCTTTAGCAATACGATTTTTCCCAGCCATTGTTCTTTTCGTGGAGCTTAGGTATCTGTTAGAGCAAAAGAGAGAGATCTACCAAGTACCAGCCGGTTTCGCAGCTGTCCTTTTAGAGAAGAAGCAGTTAAAACTCTTTAATTATATACAAATGTGCTGGTCCAATTCACTGTGATTTGTGAAAGGGGGAGGTGCCTGTACTGTGCCCAGGACTGGTGTGGTGGGCTAGGCTGATAAGCCCCTCTATAGTAGCACAGTGCTGGCATACGTGTGGGAGTGTGTGTCTGTCTATACAGTGTGTGTTGGCTGCAAACACCTTCCACAGCCCACACTGCCAGCACTGTTGCCAGTAATGGCCTGCCAATGTGCATAATGAGCAGCAAGGTACCATGGGTATAGCTCAGACAGGGTGGGCTGGTCAGGATGCATCTGCACAGGGCATAGGGCACTGGCAGGGACATTGTAAAGGCTGGCCACCACCTACACAGACAGGGTGACCTCTGTATGTCCTGCTGGGGGATCACTCTCACCCTGACTGTGCAGTGATGACAGCATGGCTAGGCACCCCCATAGTGCTATATAGATTTCTCTCATGTGATCTATATGGGTTTCCTTTTGGGGCCCAGTCACTGACTTATCTGCTTGTGTGTGCTGCCATCCCAGTTCTGGGTGCATGCATTACCACTAGGACTAACTAGCAGTTCTCAGCTGGTATGTGTCTTGATGGAGTGCCTTGCAGGGTGTTGCAGCTGAAGGCTTGCTGCAGGAGAATATCTGATGGTGGTGGGGTGCAGCTTAGCATATACAGGCCTAATGTCTGTCTGATATTGTGTTATGGATGTGTATAAAGCTGCTTTGGATGCCCTGTAGGGTGTCTGTTCCCCAGAAGGACTGGGGTTGATGGTCCACTCTACTGCCACCATTGCAGGGAGGTAGAATGTGGATCTGTTGATGGGAGACCCTGTTTTTCACCTGTGGTGGGGGTGGGTAGAGAGAGGGAATGGTGGTACATGGTCCATAAGGGGTGCCCTTGACTGAGACAGACAGAGATACCCAAGGTGTTTCTGCAGAAACTACCTATCTCACAGCTTAATACTGCTTTGGAGCTCTGGCATGGCCTCTTCCAGCCATGGACGGTGTTGTGGACCTGGTCCTGGGCGCCTCATCGCACCCTCAGGGTGAGCATAGTACCCGCACAATGTGATGGTGTGTAGCTACTCTGTGCCAGTAAAACACCCGGTCAGTACCCCCTACCAGGCCGAAGTGCTGTGTGGGTGCACACGGACACTTCCCCCTACCAGGCCGGGGAGCTGTTGGGGTGCATTCCCCATCTTGTGTTCATCTGTGGACAGCTGATTTGCATGTGCAGTGCATCATGGTTACGGGTGGCCTAACCCTATCCTTGTTACCACAGCAGACTGTCTGTGTGGTGACGTGAAGGCTCTCTGCAGCCAGCCAGGGGCTTGCTGGCAGCTGTAGCCCAATGGTTACTTCACTGCCTGTGAAACCAGCTGTCATGGGTTTAAACCCACAGTGGGGTTATTTGATAGGGTTATCCAAAGCATTTTTTTGATTTAATGTACATATGTTGCTGCCAGCAATAACACCCTCAGCGTACTGTACCCATAAGGTGCCTCTGAGGGTGCTTTATAGGGTGCCCTATAGGGCACCTTGTGGTTGCCTTCCATATAAGGTGCACTATACATTATCCTGTGCTGCAACATATATGGTGCCCTATAGGGGACATTCAAGGGTGCCTTGGCGGACAGTGAACTTTCACATGTGCCTTATGGGCCGCCTTATGTTAACACGCTTTGTGAGTGCGTTTGCTAGTAGTGATAACTGAAATAAAAATAAATTGCCCCCTACAGCACTCATCCCCATAATACGCACTGCCTCAGTGAGCCTTCTTCATTGGGCACTGTGGGGGATTGAACCCCTGATCTCTGTACCATTGGTCAGTGTCTTAACCATTGTGCTGTGGCTCTGTTCCTATGCTTGGGCATCTGCGCACCGCCTTATGCCGCCCAAACTTAACAGTGCACCGCCTTATGCCGCCTGAGATTAACAGTGCACCGCCTTATGCCGCCCAACAGTGCACTGCCTTATGCCGCCCAACAGTGCACCACCTTATGCTGCCCAACAGTGTGCCGCCTTATGCCGCCCAACAGTGTGCCACCTTATGCTGCCCAAAATTAACAGTGCACCGCCTTATGCCGCCCAAAATTAATATGCCTCCTAAAGCACTTTTACCCATTAAAGTTAATGCCTCAGCCAGCCCTTTTTGTTGTGCATGATGGGGAATTGAACCCATGGCAGCTGCACCAACAGTCAGTGTCTTAACCATTGTACTATGGCTCTGTTCCTTTGTGTGCGCACATCAGGGCGCCACTTAGCCTTCCCACGCACTATTGTGCATGGCGCACAATAGCGCGCCGTGCAAATGTGCGATCGCTTACTCCCGGTTTTTTTTTTCTTTTGTCTGCCTGAACCGCCCACTCCTTATATGGCACAGGCACACTACCGCGGCCCCGCACGTTAGGAAGGTTTAGTAAACATGCCCCAAAGTGTTTTGAGACCGTTACTAAATGACTTCATGACACTGTTTTAAATAAGTAACATAATCGTGATACATTTTGCCCATGATTACAAAACCTATACATCTGGATGTTAACATCACTAGCTATAATATTAAGGCAGTAAGCAACAGTGTAACAATTCTTAGCATGTAGATAACCTTGCTAGTCATCACACACATACTCTCAGGCTGTTGTATCCCGTTGTGATACAGGACCTTTAAAAGCGCACGTACAATAGGAGCATGGAATTTGGATTACTGTGCGATAGCATTTTTAGTTGATATAATATAGCAGTATCTATTGCCCTTTAGTAATTAGAGAATTGAGCTAGACATCACAACTTTAACTCTATGATATAAGGCCAACAGCACTTCGCTGAGATAGAAGTAGTTCTTTTTTAAAAAGAAGCGTTTGTTTTAAAACGTGCATAAAATCATGGCAATTAAATGGTTTTTTATCTGCAATAACAGTGATGCCTAACCATTGGTCTATATATGAATTCCTTTGCATACAGCATATTACAATGCCAGCTTTAAAGAATAACTAGATAGGAATCACTGCCGTGGGCTGACATAATTGACTATTTCTAACTATAACTAAATACATCTCTCATTCCATGGCTCTTCTACTATCTATAATATGCAACACTCACATGCACAATTTGCACTAATAAATAATTTTTATAATAATTTTTATTTTATTTTATTTTTTTTTATTTTACTATTTATTTTATTATATTACTATTTTTTTAATCTTCCCATGCCCCTTTATTAACTTTACTCTCTATTACTGTTCTTTGTTTTTATATGGATTCTCAATCTGGTGGTTCATTGTCATTAATTATTCATGAGTAAGTTAATATTCATTTTTTGACAATAGATGCTGACAATATAACAAGTTTTAAAACCATTATGTGATTTTCACGATACTATTGTTATAATCTATAGTTGGTTTATTTACAGTTTAAACCCAGACGATATCAAGTCTCATTAGTTTCTAGAGACAGACTATGTCCAACCCTGGACTTAAGATTATACAAGCAGTCCAAAAATTGGGTGTTTTGTAAGTATATTTATCTCAACTTGGTTGTTCATGTATATCTCTGTATCGACATCATTATTTTCATGTATGTTTTTATTCATTTTTATTATTTTAATTTTATTATTTTAAGTTCATAATGTATAATCTATATAATTATATATGATATTTTTCTGTCCTGCGTTTATATAAATTTGTCTTGGAGCAATATCTGTGTTTTAATACCTTCTACAGTCCTACTATATAAGTTTTATATTACTGTTATGTTTTTTTTTTAATTTTATCATTTCCTCTTTGTATTATGTTTTTATGCTTATTTATATGCATATTTATATTGTAGCTGCTACCCCCTGATGAAGGCATAACCTGCCAAAACGCGTTGGGGACTTTAACAATAAAAGTTTTTTGAATCGTTCTGACATTTTTGCTTCTTGCTTTTTGTGGCTCCTGGTGGATTTTGCAAGAGCAGTGCTCCTTGTTGTTTTGTTTTCCTTGATCTGGTGGCCATTTTAACACTGTCTCAAATGAGGAACGCACGAACGACGCAACTCGCGCGCATGCGCACCACAAGCGCAGTTGCGCTGCGTGCTGCGTGCATCTGTTTGCCGCACAGGGTATGGTGTTGCCAACAATATTTATACAGATCTATGATGCAGACAGACATTGCACTGATGTGTCTGCCATTTAAAAACACAATTAGATGTTTTCTTTGCTGTTTACACACTTAGGTCTCAAACCCACCACCACTGGTTCCTAGAGTAGTGTTGCAATCGTTGTGCTATGTGTTTTCATATAGCAATGACTGACAAAACAGTTACACCAAGGAGTCCTGATAGCCCATCAACGTGGGCTGTCATTCACCCTTCTGATATGGGGTTGTGTGTGCCTATGGGGTATGTTCATTAATCCATCTTAATGTGAATCCAGCAATGACATGCAGGATGCCATACGTGGGGGGGGGGGGATAAGGGGGCTTTCTTTCCTAAATGTTTGGGTCACGCAATAGGTTATGTACCACACATTATGACACGATGGAGGTACGTGTAACACATTAGTGTGTGTTAATCATAGGCATGTGTGCTGGCATACAGACCTACTGGGAAAGGTGTAGCACATTGGTTGACAAATTACCTGATGGTACAGGGGTCATGGGTTCAATGCCACATTGTGGCTTTTGCATATGACTGCCTGAGACATGACCCTTTAATATCTGCAGTGCTTTGTGAGGCATTTGTTTTTTTTTTTAATTCTGCTGCCAGCAAACACACCCTCCCATTGGCATAACCTAAGGTGCCACATCATGCACCCTATGTGGCACTCCTGAGGACACATAATAAGGTGCACTGTCCAACACGGCACCTTATAATGTTCCCTTTGGGGCACCTTATAGGGCGCTTTGGAGGCACCTTCAAGCTACAGCACTGAGGGTGTTGTTGGTGTCAGCACCAATTTAACTTATAAAACAAAACTCCTGAGACAGCCCTATCACATAACCCCACTGTGGCATCAAACCCATGACCTCTGGCTCCACAGGCAGTGCAGTCACCCATGGGCTACATCTCCATAGCTGCTAAAAACCGCCTGGCTGGCTACAGTTGGACTGCAGCCCACCACACGACCTGTCTGCTGTGGTTGGCAGGATAGGGTTAAACCCCACATACCCATGATGCACTGCACATGCAAATCAGCAGTCTAAAGATAACCACAGGATGGGGTATGCACCCCCACACCACCTCAGCCTGGTAGGGAGTACTGACCGTGTGTGTGTCTGGCACAGGGTAGCTACTGACCGTCACATTGTGCGGGTCCTGTGCTCACCCTGAGGGTGAGGTGGGCCGGCCAGCACCATGTCCACAGCACCTGGCATAGCTGAGATAGCCTATGCTGTGGGTACCCATCAGTGCCAGTGTGAGATACATAGGTCTTGCAGCTGCACTTCAGATTACACCTGTGTCTATCTGTATTTCCCAGTGAAGTTTAGCCCTTGAGAACTATGATGCACCCAGAATAGTGCATATCCTGTGTGGGTGCCTTGGCCACATGATTTATGTGACCTGGGGGAGGGGTCTGTTTGGACCCATAGGCGGATTATGCAGTACCACTCAAACTGCCCTCTGGAGCTCAGTATCTCCCACAAACAGATGCACATTCACCATCACTGCAAAGGTGGCAGTAGAGGGGACCATCAACCTCAGTCCAGCTGGGGGACAGACAACCTAGAGGGCAGTCCATGCAGTTCTGTACACATCCATAAGGCAATAGCAGACAGACAGGAGGCATGTAAATTGTCAGCTTTCCCTCTACTCTACCCCTCCCCTCCCCCCCAATCTGACATTCTACAGCAGCAAGCACAGTGAATCTGCAGCTGCTGCACCCTGCAAGGTGCTCCAGCCATACACATACTAACTGCAAACAGTCTGCTAGGTAGTCCATAGTGCATATTACTGGAGAAAATGTGTGCACCCAAAGTTGGGATGTCAGCACACACACCAAGGAGATAGATCAGTGATTGGGCCCCAAAAATGGGAACCCATAGATATCACTTGAAAGAAATATTCTAGAGCACTATGGGGGGGCCTAGCTATGCCATGCTCACTGCTCAGTCAGGGTGAGAGTGACCTCCCAGCAGGACATGCTGTGGCCACCCTGTCCGTGCAGGTGGTGGACGGCCACTGCAATGTCCCAGCCATTGCCCTATGCCCTGTGCCCATGCATCCTGCCCACGCCACCCTGTCCCAGCTATACCCACAGTACCTTGCTCCTTATTATGCACATTGGCAAGCTAATACTGGACACAGTGCAAACAATGTGTGCTGAGTAAGGTGTTTGCAACCACCACACACTGGATGGATGGACACACTCCCACACCTATGCCAGCATTGTGCAAATATAGAGGCTTTTGGCAGCCCTGGCCACCTCACCAGTCCTGGGCACAGCGCAGGCATGGCTATGGTATGCAATACTGTTGGGGTCACTCCCCAGGGTGGTAAACACTGTCAGACACCTGACCTGAAACACACTCCACAGACATCAGAGATATGGGTATGATACAGCTCAATGAGCATATTGTGCTTACATTAGGAATTGCTATCTGCCAGGAATCATGGCAAACCTTTTGATATATGTGTAACGTATCCCCATGTTTGGAGTGGCATTGCTAAGGTATGCACGTACTAGTATTGGGAGATGCACACAAGGCCCGATATCCTGCCTCTCCATGAGGCTTTGGATAATGGAGCCTGTGGGTGTGGTTGTTTCTGCCCCTGTAGGCCGCTGTTCTAGGGCAGAGGTTCCCAAATCCAGTCCTGGTGGGCTCAAACACTGTTCATGTTTTCATGCTGTCCCTAATGAATATGCATGAGATACATCTGCATACCATGGGGGGCGGTGCATGGAAATGCAGCACACACATCATTATTAGAAACAGCATAAAGGCTGAATGATTTTTGGCCCTCCAGGACTGCTTTTGGGGCACTCTGCTGTAGGTCATGCCCATGTTTTTTGGTGTCTGTGCTCTGTAGGGTAAAATATAGGCGTCTGAACAATGCTTATGTTCTGTGCAATAAAGGTTCGTCTTTACTACCACAGTTTGGTGGTGGGCAAAATATGGGGACTGGGTTGGCAGGAGCCACAGCTGGGACTTGAACCTGTGACCTTCTGCTCTTGAACACACTGTCTTTGTGTACTGCACCACACTGTAGCCACAGTGAAGGTGCAGTCCCTGGAGATACCATGGCTGTTTGTGAGACAAAGCCTGTCTGTTGCAGTGCAGGGCACCCACCTGAACAGGGCTAGGCAACGGTCTGCTGTGGGCAGCAGGCACTGCCCCCTCCAGCACCAGTACCCCTCCGCCACCATGCTGATGTCCTTATATTGGAGACAGCATATAAGCTGAATGATTTTTGGCCCTCCAGGACTGCTTTTGGGGCACTCTGCTGTAGGTAATGCCCATGTTTTTTGGTGTCTGTGCTCTGTAGGATAAAATATAGGTGTTTGAACAATGCTTATGTTCTGTGCAATAGAGGTTTGTCTTTACTACCTCAGTTTAGTGGTGGGTAAAATATGGGGACTGGGTTGGTAGGAGCCACAGCTGGGACTTGAACCTGTGACCTTCTGCTCCTGAACACACTGTCTTTGTGTATTGCACCACACGGTGGCCACAGTGAAAGTGCAGTCCCTGGAGATACCATGGCTGTTTGTGAGACAGATCCTGTCTGTTGCAGTACGGGGCACCCACCTGAACAGGGCTAGGCCACGGTCTGCTGTGGGCAGCAGACACTGCCCCCTCCACCACCAGTACCCCTACACCCCAATGCTGACATGCCCTTCTGCTGGTGGTGCTGGTGGTACCCAGTCTCAGGCCATCCTGTGTGTGGGTAGGCGGCTGCCTATGGTGCGGGTTCTGGGGTAGGGGTGCCTGCATATCTGTCCGCACGTCCCCCAAGCACTGCCTGCCAATGTTCTGTGCCTTTGGGGGTACCTGCTGGGTACTATCCCCTGTGACACTGTGGGAAACACACTCGTGCCCATGTTGGGCCCTCATCAGTTGCTGTCTGGCTGCTGTACAGTTTCAGCATTCCTATGGGCCGCCTCGGCATCACCCTGGTCCGCACAGTGGCACAGCTGCACCACATCATGTGCCGCCTGCAGCCCTCTGTGGCCCCTTTTCAAGCATCTGTCCAGTTGCCTGTTCTGACATGCCCACCCTGCTGTTGCGGGACATGTGCACACCATAGGACACCTGTCCAATGCAGAGGGAAACTCTGATCAGTGCTTTTTCTGTGGGATCATTCACCTTGTATGGGGATGGAGCGTAGACCTTTCCAAAATTCATATCTTTTTTTTGGAGCTTTCTTGGGAGTGTTTTTTGATGTTTCCCATTAAGGTCACTGTTGCCCAGCTTGGTTATGTTTTTTGTATCTTTTGTTGGGGTCATTTTCAATGTTTATTTGCCCTTTTGTTCTGTGCACATGTATCACACTTATCACTTTTTGTAGGTTTCCCTGGTTTTTAAGTACATTGCTGATGGAAATGTTTTCTTTTCCCTTTAAATGCTCTCTACCGCGAGGGTTTGACTCGCGGTAATTTTTGCAAAGGAATTTCACATCGTTAGTGTGTGGGGATCCTTTCCCCTCCCACTCTCCTCCCCTTGACCTTTTCTCTCCGCCCTTGGGGTGCCTTATATGGACCTTCCTCCGCCCTCCCATTGCCTTTCCCCTCCCTTGCCGCACATTTTCGCCGCCGCGCACATTAGTGTTCTATAAGGGCGCATTAGCGTGCTTTAAGGTACCTTGTCGCATGCTAATGCGCCATTCTTGCGCGCTAAGGTACCTTCTTGCATGCTAATGCACGCGGCGCACATTAGCGCCCTTTAGTAAACATACCCCTTTGCCTTCCTGACTACTTTGCTAGCTTCTCTAAGTTTTTCCAAATACAGATGCCTGTCTTCCTCTCTCTGTGATCTCTTATATTTCATGATGGCCTCCCTCTTTTTCTTCACTTTTTCAGCTACTTCTTTCGAAAACCATAGCGGTCTCCTTTTCCTTTTACCTTTATTTACCATTTTAACAAAAAGGTTGGTTGCCCTTAAAATATCCCCTTTCAGTTTTGCCCACTGTTTTTCTACATCCCCCAGCTGTTCCCATCCCACTAACAACTCCCTGAGGTATTGGCCCATCTTGGCAAAGTTAGTCTTCCTAAAGTCTAAGATCCTCACCTTGGAATGGATTCTAACAGCCCTAGTCCTAATACTGAACCACAGCATCTGGTGATCACTGGATGCAAAATGATCTCCCACTACAACATCAGAAACACTTTCACCATTGGTAAGCACCAAGTCCAGTATGGCCCCTTCACGTGTGGGGTCTGTTACCAATTGCTTGAATAGTTCTCCCTGTAGAGAATCCAGGATCTCCTTACTTCTAGATGATACTGCAGCAGGAATGTGCCAATCAACATCTGGCATATTGAAATCTCCTATCAGTAGCACTTCCCCTTTCCTAGCAATGCTGCGTATGTCTTCAATTAACTCTCTGTCCACCTCTTCCTCTTGTGAGGGAGGTCTGTATATCACACCAATGCAAATAGATTTCTCTTTCCCTCTTTCTAGTTTAACCCACAATGCCTCCTCTCTCCCTTTTAAGCTCTGTAATTCCAAAGCTTTAATAGTAGTTTTTACATATAGTGCCACTCCTCCTCCCCCTTCTTCCTATCCTGTCCTTTCTGAATAAAGTATAGCCAGGTATAGTTACATGCCAGTCATGGTCTTCTGTGAACCATGTTTCTGTAACTGCCACTAAATCCAAGTCAGCCACTCCCACCAAAGCTTCAACATCAGGGATCTTATTTCCCATGCTACGGGCATTTATACACATTGCTTTCCATATGTTACCCCTGTTACCCATTTCCATAAAGGTATTTAATGTATCACCTACCTGGGGGCTTTTTTCACCCATCCCCAACGAATCTAGTTTAAAGCCCTCTTCAGTAGATTAGCCAGTCTACTACTTAGCATTGCTAGAGTGCCTTACTTTTCAGTATTTTTGTTTGTGATCTTGTTCAGATCTCTCTCTCCTCTTCCTTATTACCCCAACCCATAGCTGAAAATCTCTTTTAGCCGTCCTGTGCTCCTTACGATCACTCACATCACATCACTTGCAATTTCTGCCAGCTATCGTTTTATTTCTTCCGACTTCTGTTCTCCTCTCCATCTCTCTCTTTTATGGCTCCTCATCACTTTCTCATCCTACTCCTCATACTCCTTAATTGTCTCCCCTCCTACCAACACATTGAAGCCCCTCCCTCTCATCTCCCCTTTACCATCCTCACTTCTCCCTATCATCAGCTCTTGTGCTTCACCAGTTTCTCCCTCTATTTCAGCCATCTCCTCTCTCTCGCTAAAACAACCTCTCCCTCATTATCACCAGGCAGTCTCCTCTCTGTCCCACACTCTTCAACCCTTTCTCCTTCTCTCTTCCAGAGATATCAACCCCAATCCTGGGCCCCCTAGACGTTTGTCACACTTCTTGAACAGATCCTTTCCCAACATCTGAAATCTTATTCATATCCCTCTCCTCTCCCCCTCTTCTCTCCCTTTCTCATGTGCCTTTTGGAACACACTCTGCATCTCAAATAAACTTGCCTTTACTCATGATCTGTTTATCTCTAATGCTCTCTGTCTCCTTGCTCTAACTGAGACAGGGCTTTTATTTGCTGCTCTCTGTCATGGCGGATATCAATTCTTCCACACACCTCATCCCACTGGCCGTGGTTGTGGTGTTGGGCTTCTACTTTCTCCTTCCTGTCAATTTCAACCCCTCCTGCTGCCTCAGTCTCAATCCTTTCCTTCCTCTGATGTCCACTCCATCCAGCTTTTTACTTCACTACCTCTCCAGTTAGCTGTTATTCATCAACCCCCTGACAGATCCACATCTATCTTTCTCTGACTTTGATTCATGACTTTCCTTCTTTCTGGATTCATCTTCCCCCTCCTTTATTCTCGGGGATCTTAACATTCATGTTGATCACCCTGATGACCCTTATGCTTTTAAAGCTCCTTTCCCTTACCTCATCAGTCAACCTCCAGCTTTGTTGTACTGGCCCCACTCCTCAGCAAGATCACTGCCTTGACCTTGTATTCTTCTCTAATTGCTTACCCTCAAACCTCCGTATCTCACTTCTTCCCTTATCAGACCATCACCTGCTAAGCTTCACTCTTGATCACCAGCCACCTCAACTTCGCTATTGACCCATTGGACCTCTCCTCCACTGTCTCATTGCCCCTTTCCTCTACTATGTCATCTGAGTCTGTTAATGAGGCAATAGCTTCCTATGACACTGCACTCTCCTCTGCTCTTGCTCCACCCATGCCAGGTCCTGTGAAGTGTACTGTACCCCAACCTTTGCTGTCTTCCACTACCCGCTACCTACGTTATTGCACCCACTCAGCTGAGTGGGATGGCTGAAATTCCGCACCCTTGTTGGATTTTCTACACTTCAAATTCAGGTTTGTCTTTTGCAGTCAGCCATAACACTTGCCAAACAAGGCTATTATGTCCATCTGACTAACTCTCTTGCCTCTGACCCTCGCTGACTCTTTTCAACTCTCAACTCTCTCCTCAAGATGCCTCCACCTCCGACCCCTCCCTCCCTTTCTTCATGACCCCTGGCTGACTACTTCTAAAATCCACAAGATCACACTCCAATTCCCAAGGAGGTCAGCTACTTCCCCTCCTCCCCTTCTTCACTCCCAACTTTCCCCCCCTACCTCTGATACTCTTTCTTCCTTTTCTATGTCCTCTGAGGAGGAAACCACTCTCATCCTTTCCTCATCCAAACTCACTACCTGCTCCTCTGTTCCTATTCACACCCATCTCCATAGCTCCATCTCCTCCACTATACTCCCTTCAATCTCTTATATTCTCAACCTATCCCTCTCGACTGCAACTTTCTCTGTAGCCTTCAAGTATGCTGTGGTCACTCCTCTCCTCAAGATACCCTCACTAGACCTACCTGTCCTTCTATCGACCCATCTCCCTCCTTCCCTTCAATTTTAGCTGCTTGAATGTGCAGTTCACCATCATCGCCTCAATTTTTTCTCAAGCCCTTCTGGATCCTCTACAATCTGTTTTTCATCCTTTACTGCACATTCTACTGAAACGGCTCTTGCCAAAGTCTCCAGGGACCTGTTCCTGGCAAAATCCAAGGGCCTTTACTCAATTCTCATCCTTCTTGACCTTTCTGCTGCTGCTTTTGAAACTATTGACCACAACCTTCACCTTGATACCTTGTCTTTGCTTGCTTTTAAGGGCTTTGTGCAATCTTGGTTCTCTTCTTATTTCTCCCATCGTTCTTTCAGTGTTAGTTCTGGTGGATCCCTTGTAAAATTGAATTGCAGTAATCAAAGAGTGAGATGATAAAGGCTTGGCATACTGTGCTGAAGTGGTTATGGTCCAGTAGTGGATGGAGGTTGTACAGGATGTTAATTTTGTAGTTTGCAGTGGTTGTCATTTTCTTAATTAATTTATTTATTTTATTCATTGCTTTTATATACCGCGCTCTTTAAAATTAGTGCAGTTTACTGGTAACATCTATGCATCTCAGGATGTCTGTTATGCACTTACAGTGAACGGGAGATACAACTTGGATTTCAAACTGGGGGAACTTTACAGTATCTAGAACTATGTACATTATAGCTATGAATTGACTTGTGGTTTATCATTGTTTAGCTGGGTGAAAGGTGGATAAGGTTGGGCTGTGAGTAGTGTAGGAGAAAGAGGTGGTGTTAGCGCTTTTCTGAATTGAGCAATATCGGTAATTGCTCGAATGGAGGTTGGGAGCGCATTCCAGCAGATGGGAGCATAAAACTTAAAAGCGTTGCTCTTCGTTGCTTGGGTGCATTTAGTTATTTCGTTGGGGGTCTGAAGGGTATTGATGGCGAATGACCTTCTCGCTCTGTTTGCTGGGGTAGGGTGGAGCAGATCCGTTAGGGAGGAGGAGAATATGTTGTTGATGGCCTTAAAAGTCATCAAGAGTACTTTATATGTGGTCCGACAGTAGATTGGTAGCCAGTGCAAGTCCTTTAGAATCGGGGTGATATGGTCTCCTCTGGAGGCTCCGTGTAAGAAGCGTGCCGCGGTATTCATTGCTAGTTGTAACGGGCTTAATGTGTTCTTGGGTAGGCCATGAAGGATCGCATTGGCATAGTCAAAGTGGGGGGTTACAAGGGCCTGAAAGACTGTCCTGAAGTCGTCTGGTTGCAATTGGGGTTTGAGATGTCTCAGTGTTCGTATTTTATGGTGGATCTGCCTGATGATGTTGCTGATGTGTGTTTTGAACTCGAGCTGCTGGTCTAATGTGACGCCGAGGTAGCAGATAGTGGGTTTGCTTGTGAGCTCAGTGTCTCTTGTCTTTAGTGCCGGTGGAGGGGAGAAAGATTGATTTCTTGTAATGAAGAGTACGTCTGTTTTGCTGAAGTTTATCTTGAGGCCCTGTGTGCGGAATCAGTCCGTTACAGCCTCGAAGCATTTTATTAGTGGGGAGAAATCCGGCTTGCCAATTGAGAATGGGATGAAGAGTAGTACATCATCGGCATAGATCAGACATGAGTCGTTGAAGGAGCGGATTACTTCACATATGGGTTGCATGTATACGTTGAATAAAAGGGCAGAGAATGAGGAGCCTTGAGGTACATCATGTTTTTGTTGGAAAGGTTCAGAGGTTGTAGTACCTGTACAAGCCTGCTGCCATCTGTCGGTTAGATACGATTTGCACCAGCTCAATGCTGAGCCGCTGATTCCCTTATCTTGAAGCCGTATCAGGAGTTGATCATGGTTTACGGAGTCAAACGCGGCGACGATGTCCAGGAAAATCAATGCAAAGCCTTGTTTGATGTTGTCGGTTCCTGTGATCAATGTGTTGATTAGTGTGGTAAGGCGAGTTTCCACACCGTGTGATTCTCAAAAGCCATGTTGGGATGGGTCCAGGGGAGCCGTGGAGTCAATGTGGTCCTGTATTTGGCACTGAACAACCTTCTCGATTAGCTTTGCTAGCAGTGGGATGCTCAATATTGGTCGATACGATTCCACCTTCTGGGAATTTAGTTTGGTGTTCTTCAGAAGGGGCCGGATTGATGTCTGCTTGAGGCATGATGGGAAAAGACCTGTGGAGAAGGATAAGTCCATGATTTTGCATAGTATAGGGCTGATTTCCTTACATAGTCCAAAATGCTGGACAAGGGTCGTTTGGGGCAGTGGTGGCATTGACGATAGTGATGATGTTCTCAATTTCTGTGCACTTAATGTGCACTTGCAGATTCAGTCGCTAGTCTAATGTGACTCCAAGGTATTTCACTTCCTGTTTTACAGACAGGGTGATGTTGTTGACCTTGAAAGTTTCTGGAGTGAGTAGGATATCTCTGGTGATGATCAGGACCTTGATCTTGTCACAGTTGATTATTAGGTTGTAGACTTTTAACCCACCTATGACTGCCTTGTGGCATGATTTTATAGGTGAATATTCTGAGTTCCTGGTATTGAAGGGGCATATAGCATTAGGTCATTGGTGTATAAGTGGTAATTTATTTTGTGACTCTGATTGAGCTTGCAAATATGTTGTATGTACAGGGAGGAACCTTGGGATATGTCACTTATATGTTTAATCGGTTTAGAAGTTTAGTCCCTTATGTTAGCTTGCTGCATGCATGCTGTCAAGTAAAACTGGAACCAGGAGAGGGGGGGGGGGTGCTATTTATTCCTATTTCTATCTGCCAATCTTCAGGGTCGCGGACCACCCACTGCCCGCCCTTGCTCCTCCTCAGCGATGCACCTTCACACCATGTCTAAGCCTCCCTGTAAAACATGTTGTTCATATGGAAAAGCTTTTGCCGGGGCCGGCAGGGGAACAAATAGCAGGGATAGACATTCCTGCTATTCACAGGACAGAATGACCCCCCAGAGTGTTTATGAGTGAGGTGAGCAGTCTTTGCACATTGCAATTTGGTCTAAACTCATGTTGTACATGTCCAAAGGGCGGAAATGTTATGAAGTCTTATAGCTGTAATTGTACTGCCTTTTCTATTATTTTCGCTAAATTTGGAATTCTCTTTGCATTTTAGAGATATTGTTCTGGACATATCATATGTTTCAAGATGGATAAAAACATCCGTTTTAAGCCCCTTATTTTCCTCTGGGACTTCCCTATCAAGCTGGTTCTTATTCTTACTGGCTGAAGACTCTGGAAGGCATTTTCCCACCTTCTGACCCTGGAACGGAGTTCCAGAAATTAATGCCTCTGATAATGGAATCACCTAGTATTAGCAGTTTTCTGTTTTGAAATACCTTAACAACACCCGGGACATTTCTCTTACACTGTATGTCAGTATTCTTGTCTAAGACCACACCTCAGTTTCCATTAATGGAGAATCCTCATTTACCAAGGCAGAGAAGGTATTATGAAAGGATATCTCGAGGTGGAGTGGGTGGCTCCGTGTAATGGTTTGTAACCTGCCAGAACCCACTGTGATCCATTTATTCTTGTATTGCTGGATTAATTTATTTATTTAATTTAAAGTTTTTTTTATACTGCCTTTTCCAGTAATCAAATTGGATTCCAGACAACAAAACCTCTTACATTGAACATAATTATAAGAGTGAAATGGTAAAATTATATACAGATTTTTCGTCTAATTCAACATCAGCTTTATATAGTGGCATATTTAAATGACATATTTACAAAGATAATTCCATTCCCAAGAGATTTACTAAGCTCAAGGGTTGTCACTGTATTGGAATGCATGGACAGGAAAGCTGGGTTGGGTAGACCTTGACTTGGTCCTGTGGGTTGCAAAGTGCTCAGCGAAGAGATGGGTTTTAAGGGCCTTACGAAATGCGGAGAGATCATTAATGGATCTGAGCTTATCAGTGAGGGAGTTCCAGTTCATGGGTGCAGTGTATGTTGCTCATCAAGCGGTTAGACTTGCTGAAGTCTGTGGGGACTATGAGGGTGTTGAGAGCTGAGGTATGATGGAACTATATTCTTTAGAAGTTTGGATGTGATCTTGAGTAACTTGTATTTTATACAGCTATAAATTGGCAGCAAGTGTAATTCATATAATATAGGTGTGATATATTCAGTTCTATTAACTTTCCAAATAATTCACTTGAGGGAGGAGTGGCCTAGTGGTTGGGGCAAGCTACCTCTGGCCAGAAGGTCAGGGGTTCAAATCCCACTAGAGGACAGCAACCTTGGGCCAGAAGGACTGGAGTTTCTAGTCCCACAGGTGCTCCTTGTGGTCTTCAGCAAGCCACTTAACCCTCCATTGCCCATGTTCCCTGTACGTATTAGTGTATGTGTCTCATATCCCCTTGTGTTAAATGTATCCCCCAATTGTGTTGTGACCACTTTGATTGAAGGATAAGGTGGTATACAAAACTCTCTATATAAGTAAAATAATTCATGCAGCCACATGTTGGGCCATCTGTAACTGGCTTGTTGGAGAGGCCCTGGAAAATACTGTTGCAATAATCAAAGTGTAGGGTGATCATTGCCTGAATGACAGACTGAAAGTCATAGCTTGATAGCAGTGGTCTAAATTGCTGAATCATCTTTAGTTTGTAATAGATCTTACCTGGGGTTAATTTTATATGGGTGGTCATGCTAAGGGATTGATCTAGAGCAGGGGTGGGCAAACCTGGTCCTGGAGGGCCGCAGACCAGTCAGGTTTTCGGGATATCCCTAATGAACATGCATGAGATATATATGCATTAGAGATATCCTGCCAACCTGACTGGTTTGTGGCCCTCCAGGACTGGATCTGGAGACCCCTGCCTTACACCTCTGTCATTTAAGATTGTGAGTGGACAAGGTGCAGATGTCCAAGACATCAAAAAGGTTAGATAGAATTTGTCACAGTCCTCCTCACTTCTCACCACCACCAAGAAATTGTCTATTAGACAACTTTTTGTGATGGTGAGAATCGAGGAGGACTGTGACACATTCTATATACCCTTTCGATGTCTAGGACATCTGTACCTTGCCCACTCATGATCTTAAATGACAGAGGTGTAAGGCAGGGGTCTCCAAATCCAGCCCTGGAGGGCCACAAACCAGTCAGGTTGGCAGGATATCTCTAATGCATATATATCTCATGCATGTTCATTAGGGATATCTCGAAAACCTGACTGGTCTGCGGCCCTCCAGGACCGGAGTTGCCCACCCCTGATCTAGAGTAATCCCAAGGAATTTCACCTCCTCCTTTCCCTGTAAAACAGCTTCTTTTAGGTGTAAAGTTGAGGGAGGTTTAAAGTCATGGTTCCTGATTACCTATAGTATCTCAGTTTTCTTTAAATTAATCAGCAGATTATGGGAGTTCAGCCACTTTGACAATTCACTGAAGCAGGACATTGTCAGTTGGAGGTTAGGGCTTGCAATTTCAAATGGGAGATATAATGCTATATTGTCCACATAGATGTGATACTCCTCTTTAAGCTTATGGAAGATACTACAGATTGACTGGAGATAAATCTTAAATAAAAGGACTGATAGAGATGATCACTGAGGCAAGCCCCTCTCTTTGTCTGAATGGTTTAGATGTCTGTAAACCAATGTCAACTTTCTTGTCTAAGGCCACCTCAGTTTCCATTAATGGAGAATCCTAATTTACCAAGGCTGAGAAGGTATTCTGCAAGGGTATCTCAAAGTGGAGTTGCTGTCTCAGTGAAAGAGGCAATACAGGCCAAACATATTATTATAAAGCTACTTTTCTATGTAATTCCTATATTGCATCCTCTATTTTCTCAAAGGCTAAAGAAATCAAAATAGTGGATGCTTGAAATGCCCTCCCGATGGAAGTGGTGGGGGCAAATATAGTGACAGACTTCAAAATGGCATGGGACAGACACAGTGGATCCCTTTACAGCAACGGGTTAAAATCAAAATAAAACATGACTATCTCTTATATCTCAACAAATAGGGGTGACTTATACAGAGTGGTTAGTACACCCCTAAACAAAGGCATGAGGAGGGGTGACCTTCACAGAGTGGCAAGTGCACCAACACTTACCGCCTTGCTGGGCAGACTGATGAACCACACTGGTCGTTATCTGTCATCATATACTATGTTACTATGTTAAACACAGGCAGTAAGTAAAGCAGTGCAATTACAGTAATTCCAAAAGACAGATGAGGTACAGGCAGCTAAAACTATTCAAAGCATTCAAAAGAAAAATAATAAAAACTTAGCCAGAGAGATCCACTCAATGTGCTTCCACCCCCAGTGCTCTTGAGACCAGCAATAGCTTCTGGGTCTGTTCCTATAGGTTTTAAATGCAGAGTTCCCTTGGATTTCTAAGGGAGGAGAATAAAGCCAGCCGACATCTAATATACTCTGAGCATCTCCACGTGTCCCTGAGTGTGTTTCTGGTTTGTGTTTCAGATGCGGGTGACGTTTGAGGACATCGCTGTCTCTTTCTCCCAGGAGGAGTGGGAGTATTTAGATGAAGGGCAGAAGGAGCTTTACAGGGAGGTGATGAAGGAGAATTATGAGACTCTGATCTCCCTGGGTAAGGACTGTACGACTGTATCTGCATTTCTAGCAGAGAGTGGGGCTGATCTATTATACTGTATCTACCATTCTTCCAGGTTCCAGAGATAGGACACGTCCAGAAAATGTGCTCACATAGCAATTTCCAGACAGATTAACACCCAGTACCCACCAGGTACAATAAGCAGTATTTTACAAATAATCAATATATAATTCAACTCTAGATGCAGAACCTGCAGAGCGGAGTGGGGGATGAGTCCGGTGAACTCTGGGGTACTGGGTTCAAGGCTCCCACAGGCACTGTCCTACCTTACCCCATACATATATAGATGGTTCCTATAACTTCATCACTTCAGGAATATCCTTCTACAGTACTTAACAAATAAAATAGTCCATCATATCCTAAGTCAGTCTCACTTTACATTGCTTCCTGTTATGCTCATGTATATCTTTCTCAGCAGCACATCTGTGTTTCTCCCCTGCTTTCATGAATTCAGATACTGTCCTCAACTCTACCACCTCCACTGGGAGACTATTTCATACATCTACCACTCTTTCCCTAAAGAAATATTTCCACATATTACTCCTGAGTCTATCCCCTTTCACCCTCATCCATCAGGTGCTGCAGGACTGCACCCTCGGGCCCAGAGCCCCAATCGGCATCAGGAAAGAGAGCGCGAGGCTGAAACTCTTCCCGCTGTCCATCTCAAGGCCAATCAGGGCCCACCACAGCAACTTTAAAAAAGAAGTGCCATTAGCCGCGCCTGCACCTGGTGGGCCTGTCCCTGAGGACCTCTCCAGAGAGACATTAGGTGGGGAAATCATGCAGGAACGAAAAAATCAGTTCAACCCAAACAAAAAGCTGCCAACACTAAGCCCAACAACCTTGAAAATCTCGCTGCTGACCTCACCCCTATCGGGACTACTCACAAGAAGACAACTCTCATCCCACACAGCTCATAGACACCTTGGATTGTATCATGACACTCTTTCAGCAAGAAAATGACAAACTGTATGTACCACTCATTAGAAATGGAACTCACTGCTGAAAGAGCCCCACCCCTACCCTCCTATGATTCTACCAAAAGGCATAAAACTGCCATTCTTCTCATCTGGATCCTACTCTGCCACTCTTCAACAGCTACCTATACCATAAACATACCCACAACAGCCCTACAACCTCCCCTATTACACATACCTTGCCACCCACACATATGGAGGAATCCCCATAAGCATGTCAACAGACGAACCCCCAGATTAATAAGAATTCAAACCAATACTCACATAACTGGCTACCAAACCCTACATACACTAATCACTCCAATTAACATTGGGCTAATCAATGCTAGGTCCATCAGATACAAGACAAACACCATCATAGACTATATTCAATATCACCCAGACTGACATCCTCTGCATCACCAAATCCTGGCTATAAAGCCCTGACCAGGTCATTCTATCTGAGATCACTCCACGATACCATACTGCCTTTAACTTACCGCACACTCACAAGAGAGGTGGTGGGGTACTTATCCTTGTGCAAATTGACCTTAAATTTAAAATATCCTAATCTGTAAACCACAAACACTGTGAATTAATCATGATAGAAAACATACACCTAGCCATTTGTCTTACCTGCAGAGCCCCAAACACTCCCGCTGATGAGTTATCCAACATCCTCAAAGCCATATGTTTGGCCAGCTCTCCTCATAAGCTGCTTATATTACTAGGCGACCTAAACCTGAGCTTCGCACCTAGCAGAGGAGAAGCTTCGTTCACAAGGCAATGGAATCACGTAACTTCTGCCAAATCCTCAAGGTGCCCTCTCACCATTCAGGCTCTACTGTGGACCTCATCTTCGTCCCAAAGAACCTTCACTCACAGGACAGCGTAATGACCCCTCTTGCCCTACCAATGCCCTGGTCAGATCAGCATGCTATACACTTCAAGATTCACTTCCCCCAGCAAGGAAACTCTGAAAGAAGATTTAAAGGATGTAACCAAGACCAGTTCCTCAAAATATCCTTCCCAGCCTCCCCCAGGACTTTGCAGATACAGATGAGGCAATTAAAGCCTGGAACTCCACCATCAAAGCAGCAGTGAAGCCTCCTTAGCACCCAAATCTTGGAAATAGAGAACAAAGATCCAAATCTGCCCCATGGTATTCTGAAACAATACGAGAAAACAAACAAAACCTTTGCCAGCTAGAGCATAAATGGAAAAACATCTGGTCACAAGCCACCCTTCTTCAATACCAGAAAATGCAAAGAGTCTACAGTGATTTGATCAACAAGCACAATTGAGAATACCACACCAACCTTATCTTAAAAGTCAGCAACAAGCCTCGAAAGCTATTTGAAATTGTCCACACCCTCACGAAGAATCCATCCCACAAAGAAGACACTATCCATCCCAAGATCTTTGCAGATTTCCTCATCAAAAAGAACAAACCACCCTTAAGAACTTCACTGCTAAACACCTCCAACACCTCAACTGCAGAACCCAATGTCAAACACAAATTGTACTGATCTACAGAGCAAACCTGGCCCAGTCATGTGGCTCAAATCAGACAAGCACAAAGTTCTCAACTGTATCCAGAACACCATAAGCTCATCCCTATCTCAAGAATACATGCCCCCTGCTCTTAAACATCTGACTCATCCAAAAACCAAGTCAACAACAGCTCTGATCCTGCAACATTCCACCCTATTTCCAGCCTGCCCTTTCTATCCAAAATAATTGAAAAGGTGGTGCAGAGACCAACTAACATTGGACTTCAGAGCACAACATTCAACTGGTTCTAATCCTACCTCAGTGACAGACAACAAAAGGTCAATGTTGGTTCAAACACCTCCACTCCATTCAACACAACAGATGGAGTCCTGCAAGGGTCTTCCCTGCCTGCCCTCCTCTTCAACATCTACTTACAACCAGTTTGCCTTGACTATCTTCAAGATAAGAAACAACTCATCAGCCGGAATTGTACAGGAACTGATATGCAGAAAATTAAACAGCAAACCTAAGAGACAGAGCACCAGAGGCACCATTTCAACTCCTAGTTCTTACACTAATGAAGAGGGCTCTTTAAATTAGCGGCACCCACCATCTGGAATTCTCTCCTGGAGAAGGTCTGGATAACTAAGGACTGAAAGGACTTCAGAAAACATCTCAGAACCTTCCTTTTCATCGATCACTTCAGAGACAATACCTAGTTCTTCCCCCTTATCTCACATGTCTAAAACAATATCTAACCCTTGTACATATTTTGCAATGTATATGTTTTGCCTCTGTGCAAACCCTGCATGTCACCCCTACCTAAGTTCACACATTAAGTTCTCGGTAATGTTTGTTTTAATGTAAACCACTTTGATAGTATGAGAAGGTTGTATAAAAAAACTTGTTAAATAAAGAAAATAAAAATTGTCCCCTCATTGCAGAGCTTGCTTTGAATCAAAAGAGGCTCTCTTCCTGAGCATTTATGCCATGAAGATATTTAAACATCTCTGTCATATCTCCTCTCTGCCATCTTTCCTCCAAAGTATTAATACTGCTACTCCTCGATACTGTGTCCTCGCTTGGTTTTAACTGCTCTGTACTGTCCTGGTTCTCTTCTTATCTCTCCCATCTCTTTTTCAGTGTTTGTTCTGCTGGATTCTCCTCTGCTGCTATCTCGCTCTCACTTGCTGTACCCCAAGGATCTGTCTTTTCCTTTTTCTCTCTCATTACACAGTCCCTTGGTGCACTCATCTCCTCCCATGGCTTTCGGTACCATCTTTATGCTGATGACTCCCAGATCTACCTGTGTACACCTGAAATCTCTCCAGCAATCCAGGCCCAGATCTCTGCCTGCCTTTCTGACATTGCTGCTTGGATGTCTCACTACCACTTGAAATTGGACATGGCGAAAACTGAGCTTCATATTTTTTCCCTCTAACCCTCTTCTCCCCTACCTCTTTTCTCAGTCTCTGTGGATAATAAAACACTTGTCATCTGCCATCTAGACTACTGTAACCTGCTCCTTGCTGATCTCCCTCTGAATCCTCTCTCTCCCCTTCAATCTGTTCAACACTCTGCTGTGTGGCTAATCTTCTGCCAGCCTCGCCATGCTCATATTACCCTTCTTCTCAAATCACATCATTGCCAAACTACTACTCCTGCTGACCTATAAGTGTATTCACTCTGCAGCTCCTCACTACCTCTCCTCTCTTTTTCTCTCCCTACAACCCCCCTTGGAACTCTGCTCTTTTTGCAACCCTCTTCTATCTGTGCCCTTCTCTTCAATTGCTAACTCCAGACTTTGCTCCTTTCGCCTTGCTATGCCTTATGCCTGGAATAAACTGCCTGAGTCTGTATGTCATACGCCTTCTCTGGCCCTTCTCAAATTGAGGCTCAAAACTCACCTCTTTGCTGCTGCTTTTGTAGGTTGAATCACCTGATCTCCTTCGTGTTTCCTTACCTTTCCCCCTAACTGTATCCCATGTCTACAGCTACTATGTTGTCTGTCTTGACTCGATTTTAAGCTCTGTTGAGCAGGGACTGATGTTATAGAGAAAGAAGTTACAGGTTTCAGCTATCTTTTGGAAGCTGCAGAGAAAGAGAGAGTAAAGTCAGAGATGGTATGGAAGGGCAGAAGTGATAGGCCGTATGGTCTTTATCTGCCGTCATATTTCTCTATTTACATATAGAAGGTGCTTTGATTACTGGCCAGTAATTTGTAATTATTTAATTTTAATGCAAATTTTGCTTTGCTTTTTTGTATGAAAGGAGGGACATCAAGAGATCATGAAATGAAATGAAATCAAGTAAGAGATTAACGCTCTCCCTCTTGGTCACATTAATCACAGCTGATTAGTCAGAGATGTGGTATAATCTCAGAGCAGGATTTTGGGATCAGAAGACCCAGAAATACCTCTGTGGTCCCAACATGTGATTAGTGCCTTCTTTTTATGTCCAGCAGGTGACGGGGTCACACAGGAAAAGAAGAGAGAGGAGAAAAGAGAAGAATGGGGAAACTCTTTCACACACGAGGTGCACCCAGCACTCCACCTAAACTCTCACACGCAAGAGAGACATTTTCCACGTACTGAGTGTGAGAGCGGTTTCAATCATAGCGATCGTATAAGAAGCCACCTGGAACCCCACACAGCAGAGGGAACTACCCCAACAGAGAGTCCTTCTACATCTTTTAAAAGCCCTGAATTTGGAAGAAGTTTCACTCTTAAGAAATCCGTAACAATGCACCAGAAAATCCACTGGGCTGAAAAAAGAACTCACAACTTTTGATTCATCATAGAACCCACAGAGGGGAGAGACCCTTTAGGTGTACTGAATGTGGGAAATTCTTCACCAGAAAAGGAGTACTAGTGAGGCATCATAGAATCCACACGAGGGAAAAATCATTTAGTTGTACTGATTGTGGGAAATATTTCCTCATGAAAACACAACTAGTACGGCATCGTAGAACCCACACAGGGGAAAAACCTTTTAGCTGTACTGAGTGTGGGAAAAGTTTCCCCACAAAAGGAGAACTAATGACGCATCATAAAAGCCACACAGGGGAGAAACCTTTTAGTTGTACTGAGTGTGGGAAATGTTTCCCCAGAAAAGCTAATCTATTAATGCATTGTAGAACCCACACAGGGGAAAAACCTTTTGGTTGTACTGAATGTGGGAAATGTTTCCCCAGAAAAGCAGAACTAGAGAGGCATCATAGAACCCACAAGGGGGAGAAACCTTTTAGTTGTACTGAATGTGGGAAATGTTTCCCCAGAAAAGCTAATCTATTAATGCATCGTAGAACCCACACAGGGGAAAAACCTTTTAGTTGTACTGAATGTGGGAAACGTTTCCCCAGAAAAGCTAATCTATTAATGCATCTTAGAACCCACACAGGGGAAAAACCTTTTAGTTGTACTGAGTGTGGGAAATGTTTCCCCAGAAAAGCTAATCTATTAATGCATCGTAGAACCCACACAGGGGAAAAACCTTTTAGATGTACTGAATGTGGGAAATGTTTCCGCACAAAAGGTGTACTAGTGAGGCATCGTAGAACCCACACAGGGGAAAAACCTTTTAGTTGTACTGAATGTGGAAAATGTTTCCCCAGAAAAGGAGAACTAGTGACGCATCATAGAATCCACACGGGGGAGAAACCTTTTAGTTGTTCTGAATGTGGGAAATTTTTCACCACAAAAGGAGAACTAATGACGCATCATAAAAGCCACACAGGGGAAAAACCTTTTGGTTGTACTGAATGTGGGAAATGTTTCCCCAGAAAAGCTAATCTATTAATGCATCGTAGAACTCACACAGGGGAAAAACCTTTTAGTTGTACTGAGTGTGGGAAATGTTTCCCCAGAAAAGGAGAACTAGTGAGGCATCATAGAATCCACACGGGGGAGAAACCTTTTAGTTGTACTGAATGTGGGAAATGTTTCCCCACAAAAGCAGAACTAGTGAGGCATCATAGAATCCACACGGGGGAGAAACCTTTTAGTTGTACTGAATGTGGGAAATGTTTCCCCAGAAAAGGAGAACTAGTGACAAATCATAGAAACCACACGGGGGAGAAACCTTTTAGTTGTACTGATTGTGGGAAAGGTTTCCCCAGAAAAGCTAATCTATTAATGCATCGTAGAAACCACACAGGGGAAAAACCTTTTAGTTGTACTGATTGTGGGAAAGGTTTCCCCAGAAAAGCTAATCTATTAATGCATCGTAGAAACCACACAGGGGAAAAACCTTTTAGTTGTACTGATTGTGGGAAATGTTTCCCCAGAAAAGCTAATCTATTAATGCATCGTAGAATCCACACGGGGGAGAAACCTTTTAGTTGTACTGATTGTGGGAAATGTTTCCCCAGAAAAGCTAATCTATTAATGCATCGTAGAAACCACACAGGGGAAAAACCTTTTAGTTGTACTGAGTGTGGGAAATGTTTCCCCGGAAAAGGAGAACTAGTGAGGCATCATAGAAGCCACACAGGGGAAAAACCTTTTAGTTGTACTGAATGTGGAAAATGTTTCCCAAGAAAAGCACAACTAGCGAGGCATCATAGAACTCACATGGGGGAGTAACCTTTAGTTATACTGATTTTGGGAAATGTTTCCCCAGAAAAGGAGCACCGCCGACCACCTTCCAGCTCCCCCGATTGAGGTGCAGTGAAAGAGCCGGAAGTCCCCTGCTCTGCTCGATCACTGCTGCCCAATTGCCTTCCACCACTGGACATAAAAAGAAGCACCATTGGGATGTCTATGCCTGATAGGTCTGTGCCTTAGGGCCTCACCAGAGGGTCCTTTGGTATGGCCCTTAGGAGGAGATACTGGCTATCCACCACTCCTTGACTCTTCCACCCAGCAGCAACTTAAATTTACTACTTGTTGCAACGAATCATTCTGACAGCACACCGCCAGGACAGTAAACTAAAGGAGGGCTCCACCACTTCCTCTACAAGCTGATCCAATCTCCAATCAAGCCTGCTCCAGGAATAGAAGGTACCCCAGAAACCATGCCTCCCTTCCTAAACCCAGCATACCTCATAATGCCATTCTCACTTACCTTGCCATGCTCATCCATTATTACCAACATATACTCAAACCACCCCATTCCAAATACTACACTTACTCAACCTATAAACACCACCAAGCCTCCCCCCATCCACAGAAACTCATACACCTCACCAATTCCAATGCACACTTCTACCCTCACAAACACACAAGCTCTCTCAGTCTCTCTAGTAAGCACGCGCTCAGTGAGAAATATACTCCCCATGCTCTGAGACCTGATCATATCTCAAAAGATTGATATTCTCTGCATAACAGAAACCTGGCTAACAGATTCAGATACAGTATTCCTGAACCAGCTACCACCTAATGGATATAGTATGCACAACTGCTCACGAGTGCACACCAGAGGAGGAGGAGTAGCCATCATAGCAAAATCCAACCTCCACTTCAGGAACTATGCATCAGAAACAACTAAAGAAGCAGACATACAAACAATCACCAACAAACGCCTCTCCATATGTCTAATTTACCGAGCACCTACTGCTCGAACAGATCTGTTGGACATTCTAAAGCATGAGTCAGAGAGTGCCAGCACCATGAAAGAACAGATAATTCTCGGAGACCTCAACCTCTCTTCATTACAGGAGAAGCACGCAGAAGCCTTTATTAGTGCAATGGACCTGACTCAAATCATACACGACTGAACACACGAAAAAGGGAATACCCTAGATCTGATATTCCTCATCTCCCAAATGGCCATCTCCTGCAAGAACCCTAGGATCACAAATGTACCATGGTCTGACCATCATCTCATCAACTTCACTAGCACATACCAGCATATCCACTTCAAAGAGAACAATCAACTCGCAAAGAGATTTAAACCTTTTAACAAGGAGGACTTCCTAGCCCAAGTACTACCTAAACTACAAACTGACTCCTCCAAAACTGAAGACCTAGTCGAGAACTGGAATACTATAATCGCCTCTGCAGCATGTACAAACCAAACCAGAGTCAGGGTTAGCTCGGCCAGAGCCCGTTGGTTCACCCCCAACCTAAGGAGACTAAGGACCAAACTCAGAAGGACCGAGCGAAAATGGAGAAAGACTAGGAAGGAAACAGACAGAGCAAGATACATAAATGAACTGGACAACTACTGCACAGAAACAGATAATGCAAACACGGCCTACCACTCAAAAATCATAAATACATCAATTAACAGACCACGTGAACTCTTTGACATTGTTAAAAAGTTAAAACACCTAACCACTTAAACCAACTCCCAAACATGCCACCGGAAAAGCTGGCAGGTCAATATAAACAGCTCCAACAACTACACAACTTACTTCCTAAAGCAACAACAATAGCCTATTGTACTGCTCAGGGCACTGAAAGGAGTACATTTTAAACGATCACCAAAGAAAGGATAGAATCCACCATCTCAAGTCTGAACACTGCGACCTCCCCACTAGATCATTGCCCTGTGGAGTTGATAAAGAAAACTAAACTGGACATAAGCACAGCCCTAGCCTGCATAGCAAATGAATTACTCAAGCCATACACATGCCAGACAGCCTCAAAACCTCTATCATTCGCCCAACCCTCGAGAAACATAATCTGGACTTCCATCATCCCGCATCTTTCAGGCCACTAGCAAGTCTCCCATTCACTGCCAAAATCATCGAGAAGATAGTTCAACAGCCACTCCAAGACCATCTAAACATAAACAACTCACTAGTCCCACAGCAACATTGATTCTGCCTGTCTCATGGGGTCAAGACCCTCATGATATCTCTATTGAACACCCTAATCAAAGGAATACAGACCAAACAATCTGGATATGCTATGATCTTCCTGGATATATCGGCAGCTTTTGACACCATCTCCCACAGCACCCTCCTACACAGACTACAGGAGATTGGCATTAAGGACATTGTTTTACAGTTGTTCCAATCTTAACTGACCATCAGAGAAAAACTGATCCATACCAGCGTGGCAACCTCCCCCCACTTTCGACAGAATCAAGGAGTACCCCAAGGCTCAACTCTCTCCACCATGCTCTTTAATATCTACCTTCAATCTCTTTGCTTGATAATATGCTCTCACAACATCAACTACCATATTTATGCAGATGACATAATGCTTTATGGAACCATCACAACCACTAACCCAACGAACAATCATCTAACAAACTGCTTCATTGATGTCTCAAAATGGCTCCAAGAAAACAACCTATTAACCTTAAAAAAACTGAAGCCCTATTTGCTACCAAGGATCAAACCTTCACCCCCCCCCCCCCCCCCCCCCCCGCAACACCTCACTTTGGGAACAACCCAAATACGAGTTCAACCCTATATAAAATACTTGGGGATCATCATTGATCAAACACTTTCATTTAATCAACAGATCGATAAAACAGCTAGAAGAATATTCCTCAAAGCAAAGATGGTACAATGACTCAGGCCACTCACTGATCCACAGGATTTCAGAACGGTTATGCAGGTTAAGACGCTCCCCCACCTGGACTACTGTAATGCAATCTATCATGGACTACTGGACACCCACACCAACCCCCTATGGACTGCCCTCAACACCACTGCAAGAATCATCCAAAGAGTCAAGAAACATTATCACATCACCCCAGTCTTGAGAGAGCTTCACATCCTACCACTCGAAGCAAGGATCAAATACAAGACTCTGCTACTTATCCATAAAGTTCTCCATCAACTGCAGACTTCTCAGCTCCGGACTCTACTCACCCAGCCTACATCTAATAGACATACTCACCAGACCAATGGCAACACACTCACTTTCCCACATGAAAAGACAAAGTTCAATCAGCATACCTGTAACAGAGCATTTGAACTATACGCACCCTCCCTCTGGAACTCCCTTCCCAAACAGATCCAAAACAACAAAGACCTCTCCTCATTCAGGAAACAAATAAAAACCCACCTGTTTTGTGAACACCTCAGAGCTGAGATGGACATCTCTCACTAACTGCCAGTCCCTGGTAGTCTCCCAATAGATTAAATCTGGACGAATCCCCTACCAATTGAGAGTCTTGTGTCAACGTCGAGTACTGTTACTTACCTTGTCTGGATCATCAATGTTGGCCCCCCTGGTGCTGGATCCCTCCCCCCCCTCGCCTATTATTGTTGAGCTGATTAATGTACCCCCCCCCCCTTTTTGTTACACCGCTTTGACCCGGTGAAAAGCGGTATATAAATGCAGCTAAATAAAAAAATTAATTAATTTTAAAAAAAGAACAATTAGTGTTGCATCATAGAACCCACACTGGGGAGAAACCTTTCAGTTGTACTGACTGTTGGAAATTTATTTATTTATTTATTTTATTTAGCAAGCATTTGTATCCCGCTCCTTCCAGCGATCAGAAGCGGGTAAGATTACATCGAGAAACTGCCGAATCAAGACAGATACAATTTTTGTTTACATACAGATTGGTAGGGTAAGCACATCACATAGAATTAACAACTTCTTAGCTATGGGGGAGGTCATTTACATATATACATTTATACATTACAGGTTCTCTGGGTTGCTGGGGAAGGGGGATTGCCTCACATGTGAATTTAGTTCAGGTTGAAATGATTTTGAAATATGTGCGTTTTGAGTTTTTTTCTAAAGTCTAGAAGATCATTGTTGGCTCGTAGTTCTGGTGGGAGTTGGTTCCATAGTGTTGGTGCTACATATGCAAAAGCCCTGTTGCTGGTGTTGACTTTGGTAGATCTTATATCGGTTGGAGTGTGGAGGGTGTTGGAGTTGACGGTTCTCCTGTTTCTGTTAGTAGGTTGTAGTCTGACTAGTGTGTTGAGGAAGGATGGTGCTATGTTGTGGATGAGTTTGAATGTAGTTGTCAATATTTTGTATTTAGTACGAGCTGTTATGGGTAGCCAGTGCAATTGAATTAGTACTGGTGTGATGTGGTCATTAAGATTTTTCTTCATAATGACCCTGGCAGCTACATTTTGTGCCATTTGTAGAATGTTCAGAGTTTTCTTAGGTAGACCTTGAAGAATGGCGTTGCAGTAGTCAAAATGTGGCATGATGAGTGCTTGAGCCACGGTTCTGAAATCTTGGGGATCAATGATGCTCCGAATGGGTTGAAGAACTCTCAGTTTGTGGAAAACTGCTCTGTTGGTCTTTCGGAGGTGTTTCTCCATTGTTAGGTCACAGTCAAATGTGACTCCTAGATACTTTATTTCTTTCTTTGTTTGGTAAGTGTTATTGCATAGCGTTATTGTTGAAGGTGGGTCAAAGTTTGGTTCTCTGGAGATATACATTACTTCAGTTTTCTTGTGGTTAATTGACATACTGCTTTGTTGTAGCCAGTCTTGCATCTCTCCAATGCATGTCTCGAGTGGGCTGTAGTCCGGGTTTTTAGTGTCAAGTTGTGAGTATAGCATAATGTCATCGGCATAAATGTGGTAATTAATTTTGAGCCCTCTAAAAATTTTGCATAGTGGTTGCATATATACGTTGAATAGTAGTGCTGATAGTGCAGAGCCTTGGGGAATACCTTGCGTTTGGGAGAATGCTTCTGCTTTTTCGCCGTTGTATTGAACCTGTTGCGTTCGGTTTGAGATATAAGATGAGAACCACTTTAGTGGGGTTCCTGATATTCCTATTGACTTGATCCTGTTTATGAGGGTTCCATGATTAACTGTATCAAAGGCAGCTGAGATGTCAATGAATACGAGTATATACATTTTCTTTTTGTTTTCAAGGCCCTTTAAGAGGTTGTTAAGTAGAACTAGTAAAAGGGTTTCAACTCCATGATGTTGTTCTAAAGCCATATTGCTGGTCATCTAGAGGAGCACTGTCGTTCAGGTGGTCTTGAAGTTGTAGAAGGACCGCCTTCTCAATGATCTTTGCTAGGAATGATATACTTGATATGGGGCGGTAGGATGCTGGGTCTTCTCTGCTGAGTGTGTTGTTTTTTAGAATCGGTCTTATGACTGATTTCTTTAGTTCAGAGGGCATGATTCCTTGTTGGAGTGATAGGTTAACTATGTGTGAGATGTATGATGCTATGTCCTGTTTCACCGCCTTGAGCCAGGTTGCAGGGCAGGGATCTAGTGGGGAAGTGGTGCTGTTTAGGCTTGTGACAATGGTTGCAATTTGCTGGGCTCCAATTTTGTGGAAATGTTTCCATGATTGGTCTTGATTTATGTTGGTCTCACAGTTGCTTGGTGGTGTTGGTGGGGTTGAGTCTAGGGAGGGCGTGGGACTAGGGGCCGTCAGTTTGGTCGCGTAATGGTTTGCCAATGTTTGTGCCTTGATGGAGTTGTTGAGGTTATCACTCTGGTCCATTTTGGTTAATGATTTGATGAGTTCGAATAACTCCCATGGTCTATTGATCGCCTTGCTTAGAAGGTTGGTGTGATGTACTTTCTTAGCGTTGTTAACGTCGTCTTTGTACTTTGCAAGAAGGGCCATGTATTTGGTTTTGAGTTCGATGGATTTGGTTTGTCTCCATTTTCTCTCTATTTTACGGAGTTCCCTCTTTGATCTTGTTAGAGTTTCTGTGAACCAGGGTTCTGAGTTGGGCTTACGTGCATTTGCTGAGAATTTCAATGTTGGGTTAGATGCACTTTGAATGATTGCGTTCCATCTGTTCGTTAGTTCATCGAGGTCTTTGTGATCCAGGTCTATGTGGGATGAAATGGTGTTTATGAGGTGTTCTTCATTGAGTTTGCTGAACTTCCTGATTGGGTTGGGCATTCTCATTTCCTTTGCGTTTTTGGGTAGGCACTGCAGTTTTATCTTGCAATTGATTTGGTGATGGTCTGACCATGGGACTTGGGTTATATTTATTATAGGTGGCTTATTGTTTGGTTGTGGATTGCTGGGTATGAAAATCATGTCCAGGGTATTTCCTCTATCATGGGTGGGGTCACGCACTATTTTCTGGAAGCCCAGTTGGTCCATGGCTTCAAAGAAGGTCTCTGAGTGGGTTGGGGGAATTGACGCTAGGTTCAAATCTCCAAGGATGACTTGGAATTTTTTACTTTGGGTGGAAGTGATGCTTTCTAATGTTGTAGCTAGTGCTTCATGCTGTGTAGAGGGAGGTCTGTAGATTAGGCAGATGGATAGGGCCATGTTTTCAACTTTGAGTAGGTCGAGATCTGGGTTTGTGACCATGGAGGTGTTTGTAAGTTGCAGGTTGGTTTTGGCTGCTATGAGGACTCCACCTCCTCTTTTGTTAGTGCGTGGGCAGTTGTAGAGTTTGTAGCCGGGTTTCCTTATTTGGTTTATTGTTGCAGGATCTGAGTCAGTGAGCCAGGTTTCTGTTATGCATAGGATGTCTGGTTGTTCATCAGTTAGAATGTTGTGGATGATATGTGTTTTATTCCTTATTGACCTAGCATTAATGAGGATAATGTTACATGTGTGATGCTCTGGGTGTGACGCCCATGTGGGTTTGTCTTGTTTTCCACGGCTGCTCTTTGTTTTAGTTTAAGGGTGCTTCTGAGACTTCATTCGCTTGGTAGGGACATGACGCTGGGGTAATTTGGTTGTTGTTTGAATTGTGGTGATGGGATTTAAGTTGTGTTGATGCGGGACGGGTAATGGGGGGGGGGCGGAAAAGGTAGATTTGGGTATATAGTAGTGGTAACAAGTGGTGCGGGTTTGGGTTAACTCCATGCAAAGAAATCAGTATACACATGCATAATATCAGGAAAGTGTGGATAAGCTCCATTTCACGTCTGTCAATAATACTTGGTTAGTTGAAATAGTGTGGCGCAGCGACACAAAGTATAGCTGAGACAGCTTGGTTGGGAATACGTTAGTATAGGCTTGTGAGATAGTTACTGGGTAACAACTAGCTAGCAGGGTAAAATGGCTTGCGACACAGTGTTTCTTATCACTCTATATAAACCGAGATACAATATTATGGCTATGGAGTGATGGTTGCTGCCCTGATTTGTAACTACTTGCTGGCAAGGTAAATGGCTTGTGATACAGTGTTTCACATCCCTCTATACAAAACAGTAGTGTTTCACATCCCTCTATACAAAACAGTAGTAGCTTTTAGTGTTAGCAATGGTTTACAGTGTAACAACTTGCTGGCAGAGAACAAGGCCTGAGACACTGTGTTTCTTAACACACTATACAAACAGTGGTAGGTTGGGACCCTTTTGAGGGGGTAAGGTCAGGGTGACACGGTGGTATTTTTGAGGAAGTGAGTCAAGAGGTGGAGATGTCTATTAAATGTTACCTGGGAGGTTTTGTTGGAGTTGATATCTCGTGTTGTCAAGCTCGACCCAGCCACGGGAGCTCGAGGTGCGTGGTGGTCGGGTTCGGCGAGCTCAAACCGAGCCTGGGGAGCTCAAGCCGTCAGTGATTGTATCCACTTGTGCTTTTCGTATCTTGGGTTTGTCCTCTGATCGCTGGTGAAGTTCGCTCACGTGGTCCTCAGTCGGTGTGGATTTGGGGTGGGGGGTTCGTTCCCGGGTTTGGTGGGAAACAGCCGCGGCTCTCTCGGCGTAGGGTACCCCTTGTTGGCTGCGTGTGTTGGCGAGCTCAATCCAGCCAGGGGGCTCATAACCAGGTGTGACTGAAGTGTTTTTTCTATTTCGTATCTCCGGATGATTATCAAGGATGATGGGAAGGGCTGCGGGTCTCGCGATTCGGTTCCTCAGGGTTTCTTCTGTTTCCCCGCTGGTAGGTATCTCTCATGGGTCTCTGCCGTGGTAGGTTGGCTGATGTTCTATGCGGAGGGGGCTTTTGGTCCGGGCTTGGTGTCACCTGAGGTCTTGTTGCGGTCGAGGGGGTGATTTTTCCTCTGATCCTAATTTCCACCGCCTAAGGGCAACGCCAAAGGGCCCTCTGGCGAGGCCCTCAGGCGCGGGCCCGCCAGGCGTGGGCGTGCCCTGTAGGGATGCCGCTTTTATGCGGTGCTGAGTGTGTGGCTGTGAGGCTCCCACTGCCCCGATTGGACAGGAGTGTGTGGCTGTGAGGCTCCCACTGCCCCGATTGGGCAGGAGTGTGTGGCTGTGAGGCTCCCACTGCCCCAAATGGGCAGGAGTGTGTGGCTGTGAGGCTCCCACTGCCCCGATTTGGGCAGGAGCTCGACCGGGGACAGCTGGAGGGATGGCGGTGATCAGCGGCTCCCTCGGGGTAGGGACGCCGCTTTTCTGCGGTGCTGAGTGTGTGGCTGCGAGGCTCCCACTGCCCCGATTGGACAGGAGTGTGTGTGGCTGTGAGGCTCCCACTGCCCCGATTGGGCAGGAGTGTGTGGCTGTGAGGCTCCCACTGCCCCGAATGGGCAGGAGTGTGTGGCTGTGAGGCTCCCACTGCCCGATTTGGGCAGGAGCTCGACCGGGGACAGCTGGAGGGATGGCGGTGATCAGCGGCTCCCTCGGGGTAGGGACGCCGCTTTTATGCGGTGCTGAGTGTGTGGCTGTGAGGCTCCCACTGCCCCAACTGGACAGGATGATGTAGTTTCCTCATGAAAGCACAACTAGTGCTGCATCACAGAACCCACACAGGGGAGAAACCTTTTAGTTGTACTGAATATAGGAAATCTTTCCTCACAAAAGCAAAACTAGTGCAGCATCATAGAACCCACACAGGCGAGAAACATTTTAGTTGTACTGAATGTAGGAAATCTTTCTTCACAAAGCAAAACTAGTGCAGCATCATAGAACCCACACGAGGGAGAAACCTTGTAGTTGTATAGATTGTAGGAAGTGTTTCCTCTTGAAAACACAACTAGTGACACATCATAGAACCCACACAGGGGGAGAAACCTTTTTATTGTGCTGAATGTGGAAAATGTTTCTTCACGAAAGCTCAACTAGAGCAGCATCATAGAACCCACACAGAGGAGAAATCCCATCAATCAGCTGGCAATTCCTGTATTCTCCTACAGTTTTGGGATCGTGGATTGGACTCATAAAGAGATTGAAAAACTGGATGTTTTATTTATTTAGACAGTTTTTGTATACCACCTTATCCTTCAATCAAAGTGGTCACAACACAATTGGGAGATACATTTAACATGAGGGGATATGAGAGACATACACTAATACTTACAGGGAACATGGGCAATGGAGGGTTAAGTGACTTGCCCAAGACCACAAGGAGCACCTGTGGGACTAGACACCCCAGTCCTTCTGGACCAAGGTTGCTGCCCTCTTGTGGGATTTGAATCGCTGGCCTTCTGGCTTGAAGTACCCTGCCCCAACCACTAGGCCACTCCTCCACTCCATGCAAACAAGAAAACTCCTCCATGGTCATGAAGTAATTTACAAAAATCAGTGTATACCAAGATTGTACACCGTAGAGCTGCAGGAGGGCTAGGACCAATAAAAATTGACTACACCTACAGAGCTAGTATCACAGACCTCCAACCCTATCTGACAGCATCATCAGATCCAAATATACAAAAAGTGCTGAAATATGAAAGTAAACGTCCAGAATCTGTTTCCATCATCAAACTCGGACAAGCGTTCCGATGATTAGAAGGAATGAGTGAGAATCCACAGATGTGCATGAGAAAGAAAGTAACAGAATTCGCAAAACAAGAGAAAAAAACTCTTCAAAGAATTAGATCAGCAGATGAGGAAAAACAAGTGGCAAATGCACAGATACTGTGGGAAATACAGAGCGTTACTCCAAGAACCTTTTGTCGATCAAGAACGGACACATGAATGGCTGAGGAAAGGTAGATGGAAACCGAAGATGAAAGATTGACAGTTGCAGCCCAGGACAGTGGATTGCGGATGAGATCGTTTACGGCATGTTTTGAAAAAACTGGCATAACAGACATATGCCAATTCTGTAAGAAAGAGCTAGAAACAGTGACTCGCCTAATAGCAGGCTGTGAAGTTCTGATGGTGGAAAATTTCTATATCGAAAGGCACTACAAAGTAGCACACAACCTCTACTGGAAACTCTGTAAACACTAAATCGCTGTCCCTCCTGAAAAGAACTGGGATCATGACCCAAAGAGAATAACAGAGAATGAAGAGGTTATGATCACCTGGGATATTCCCATTCTGACGGATAAGAAACTGGATGCCAGAGAACCTGATATAGTGGTAAAGGAGAAGAAAGAGTAGTTACTCACCTGTAACAGGTGTTCTCCAGGAGCAGCAGGAAAGCAGTCCTCACTTATGGGTTTCATCGGCAGATGGAGCCCCCATGCAGAGCTTATCCCCAGCTTTCTATGAAAGCCTTTGGGATGCTCCCACGCATGCGCGGTACCCTTCCCGCCTAAATGTGCCATCTTTGCCAGTGTAATAACATAGCTAAGAAAAAATAGCACTTAAAAACAATTGAATAATATACTACTGCAACTCCAAGGGGAGGAGGGAGGGTTGTGAGGACAGCTTCCTGCTGCTCCTGGAGAACACCTGTTACAGGTGAGTAACTACTCTTTCTCCAGGACCAAGCAGGAATCAGTCCTCATTTATGGGTGACTCCCTAGCTATGGGCTACCAGGAACCCAGGCGAAAAAAAAGAGAACTCCCTCTAGCCGCAGCACCAGGGAAACAGCTGTTCACTGAACTCAGAACCTCCGTCGGTAGCCCAACAGAGGGCTGGAGGGCAGGAGTTGCCTAAACCTCAAAGAGATTCCGGAGTACTGCCTGGCCAAAAGCACTGTCCCTACGGGACTCCCTCTCCAGGCAGTAATGGGCCGCAAAAGTCTTGCTTGAGTACCAAGTAGCTGCCCTGCAGATGTCTTGCAATGGTACAGAGCGAAGATGAGCTACTGAGGCAGCCATAGCCCTAACACGGTGGGCCGTGACCCGACCCTGCAAGGGAAGGTCAGCTGCCCTGTAAGCCCAGGTGATACAGTCAGCCACCCAGATGGACAAGGTACGCTTGGACACAGAGACCCCCAACTTGTTGGGGTCGTAAGAAACGAAGAGCTGAGTAGCCCTCCTATGTCCATGCGTACGGTCGAGGTAGAAGGACAGAGCCCTTCTACAGTCCAGGGTATGCAAGACTGCTTCAGCCTGGCTTGCATGGGGCCTAGGGAAGAAAGTAGGGAGGACCACCTCCTGGTTGAGGTGGAAAGAGGAGACTACTTTCGGAAGAAAGAAACTTAGGGTGAGTCCTAAGGACTACCCTATTGTTATAGAAGCGAGTGTAAGGCCTATCACAAACTAAGGCCTGTAGTTCACTCACTCTTCTGGCTGAAGTGAGGGCTACCAGAAAAATAGTCTTCCAGGAGAGGAAGCGTAAGGGACAAGTAGCCATCGGCTCAAAAGGTGGGCGAGTCAATTGCTGCAAGACCACATTCAACTCCCACTCAGGGGGTGGAGGGCGGATAGGAGGTTTAAGCAAAAACAAACCCTAAGGAAGCGGGACACCAATGGATGACCCGACAAAGAGTGGCCCTCCACCAGTGAGTGGTGAGCAGCTAAAGCAGAGAGGTGGACCCGAACTGAATTAGATTTAAGGCCTTGATCAGACAGATACAACAGATACTGGAGTACCGCCTGAACAGGGCAGGAGAAGGGTTCCAGTGTGTGTTGCTGACACCACAAGGAAAACCTTTTCCATTTCAAGGCGTAGGCCTTTCTGGTGGATTGCTTTCTGGAAGCCAAGACTACTTCCTCAACCTCCTGAGGCAGGGCCCAAGGAGCAAGGACTATCCTTGCAGCTTCCAGGCCATCAAATTGAGAGACTGGAGGTTTGGGTGTAGGAGAGCACCCTGATCTTGTGTTAGCAGATCGGGATGACATCCTAGAGGCAATGGGAAGTCCACTGCTAGGCGTTGAATCTCTGCAAATGTTCCCCGGAGAGATCAGCAGAGAACTCGGCGAACTCCTTCGCCAAGTCCCAAAGGTACATGCTTATGTACAGCTGGTAGGACTGGACATGGCAAGCAAGCATGGAGCCCTGGAAGCACTTTCGTCCGAACGCATCCAGGCTGCGGGCCTCCTACCAGGGGGCACCGCGGAGTGCATCTTCTGACTTTTCAGCCGATGCATGGCCGATTCCACAACCATGGAATGGTGGGGAAGCTCTGCCTTTTGAAAGCCAGGGCTCTTACGGAGTCGGTAAATGGAATCGACTCGCTTGCTCAGTACCGGCACCGAGGCCGGGGCCTCCCACATCCTGAAGAGGAGCCGTTCCAGCATCGGAGGAACCGGTACAGTAAAGGCCTCCTTTGGAGGAGGGTCATACTGGAGGGCCTCAAGCTCCTTGGCTCGGGGCTCCTCCTTGGGGTCGGCAGGAATGGTCAAAGCCTTGGCCATGTCCCGCACAAACTCCGAGAACCGAGTGTCCTCCAGGGGGGACCTACTCTGGGGCTCAGACTGCGGTGAGTCCGATGGGACACACCGAGTCTTAAAAGTGTCGGGAGACTCCTCGTCCTCGGTCTCCGAAGCTGACTCATCTGATGAGGAATCGGGGTCGGCCGACCACGAGGGCGCCAGCGGCACCTGCCCCGACGCCGAGGGCACCGGCGTCGACTCCCTCAGTCCCGAACGGGAGGTCGGGTCGAGGGTGACCGTGACCGAGGTCGACCTCGAGCCTTGATGGTCTCGAGTATCGGCTCGGTCTCCGGGGGTCGACTTCGAGGTCGATGTGCCGGTGGTCGGGGCAGATGCACCAGCCAGGCTGGCCATCAGCACACGCTGCTGGTCCATGAAGGCAGACAGTCTGAACTCCAAGGCAGTCAACCTGAGTCCAATCTCAGGAGACTCAGCAGCCACCGACTCGGGCCCCGGCGGCGGCTCCCTGGGAGGCGAGTCCAGAAGGACTACAGGACTTACGTGTCCAGCAGACTCCGGCTCCACACGAGGTACTTTGGCGGGCTTCTCCTGTTCCAAAGGCCCGGGGCGGCGGTCAGGGGTCTTAGACCTGGCCCTCGAGGAGCCAGGGACCTCCTCCGACACCGCCCTCATGAGTCGTTTCTTCCTCTTCCATTCCCGGTCGGCGTGGACCCCTATCCAAGGACCCTCGACGGCACTCGGGATCGGAATCCCGAGATGTCGAGGCCTCAGACGAGGTCCGGGCCCAGCCGGAGGCCGAGTCAGAAAACAGGCACTCCTTCTGGTGCTATCGGCTGTGCAGTGCCTTCGAGGACATTTTAGTACAGGGGCCACAGATCTTGGAATCATGATCCGGGCCCAGGCACCAGAGACAGCAGTCATGTGTGTCGGTGAGAGACATAAGTTTCTTACACCGAGCACACTTCTTAAAAACCACTGGAAGCCATCGGTGCAAAAAAGGCCTCCACGAGGTCGAAGGACCGGGCTTCCAGCGAAGAAAAAAGGGCATGAAACGCCAGCCACTAAGGGCAAAAACCGAAAAAAGTTAAAGAAGGGCTCGGTACCGGTGTACCTAACCGGCAGGAGGGGAACTGGAGTCGAACCGAAGCAAAAAAAACAAAGTAAATCAACTTTGACCGGGGGAACCTGGACGGACGTCTGTTGGGCTCCACGGAAAAAAGAAGACTGGCAAAGATGGCACATTTAGGCGGGAAGTGTACCGCGCATGCGTGGGAGCATCCCAAAGGCTTTCATAGAAAGCTGGGGATAAGCTCTGCATGGGGGCTCCATCTGCCGATTGAAACCCATAAGTGAGGACTGCTTCCTGCTGCTGCTGGAGAACACCAGAATGGAAATGATAATAAAAGTGTCAGTACCGAGTGATAATTTGTGAATCACGTGGAGAGGTAGAAGACCTTGAAGTGTCAAGAAATGCCAATCAGAGTCCACGAAAATGTGGCAGAAAGATACAGAAATATTTCTCATTATACTGGGAGCCACAGGTCTGATAAAGAAGAATTTCCAAGCACATCTTGACAAACTACCCATACATGTTACACCTTATGAACTCCAGCAGGAGGTGCTCTTTGGCACATTGCAGGTATTACACTGAGCATTAGCAGTAAATTTTAAGAGATTAAGATCATATTCCACATACCCTGGCTTAGAAGTGAGGTTCACGATTGCCATAGTATGTGCAAAACTAATCCATTTAGAGAAACTACCTTGGGAGAAACCGTTAGTTGTACTGATTATTGGAAATGTTTCCCCAGAAAAGCACAACTAGTGCTGAATCATAGAACCCACACAGGGGAGAGAAACTTTTAGTTGTACTGAATGTGGGAAATGTTTCCTCTCGAAAGGAAATCTAGTGCAGCATCATAACACCCACATGTGGGAGAAACCTTTTAGTGGTACTGAATGTGGGAAATGTTTCCTCTCGAAAGGGAATCTAGTGCAGCATCATAGAACCCACATGTGGGAGAAACCTTTTAGTGGTACTGAATGTGGGAAATGATTCCACAGAAAAGCACACCTAGAACCCACACAGGGGAGAAACTTTTAGTTGTATTGAATGTGGGAAATGTTTCCCCAGAAAAGCACATCTAGTGCTGCATCATAGAACCCACACAGGGGAGAAACTTTTAGTTGTATTGAATGTGGGAAATGTTTCCTCTCGAAAGGGAATCTAGTGCAGCATCATAGAACCCACATGTGGTAGAAACCTTTTAGTTGTACTGAATGTGGGAAATGTTTCCCCAGAAAAGCAGAACTAGTGCAGCATCATAGAACCCACACGGGGGAGAAATCTTTAGTTATATGGAATGTGGGAGATATTTCTGCACAAAATGAAGACTAGTGAGGTGTCATGGAACTCACACTGGGGAGAATAAACTGACATACGTCTTGAATAATATCTAAAAGACAATGACAATAGAGGTGTCTGTTCCAAGTGGTTATTCTCTGACTTGCGTGGAGAGGCAGAGGAACCTGAAGTACCATGAAGTGCAGTCAGAGTCCAAGAAAATGTGGCAGAAAGATACAGTAATCTTTCCTATTGTACTAGGTGTGACAAACTTGATAAACTTGTTATATCTTTTTTTTTTTTTTTTTTTTTAAATTTCCTGAATAACAACAATAATAAGGAAATACAATAAGGTTCCAACACATTTAACAATACTCAAGAAAAAAAACCCATAAACCACATAAGAAATACCACATCTAGGAAGAACATATTACCTATTATGCAATACAATAAAATAAGGAAATCAGAAGTATTCAAACTCCACTATTAGGAGACAGAAATCTCACTGCCAACATCCTTTACCACCTTTTTCAGGTTCAAAAAAGACTTAAGTTGGGTCACATCCATAAATACAGAAGACTAACCCTCAAGGGTAACTACACATCTACAAGGAAATTTTAAATAGAAGCATGCACCTATAGCCAAGACAGATGGTTTTAACATCAGGAACTGCCTATGCCGGACCTGAGTAGCCCTACTCACATCCGGGAAAACCTGCAGCTTTTGGCCGCAAAAAAGGGATTCCTTATACTTGAAATACGCACGAAGAACATTTAATTTAATAAGCTCAGAACCAAAAGTAGCAACTAAGGTGCTACGCTTGGAAACAATGTCTGCTGAATCTTCTAAAAAGGCAGTTAAATCCTGACCGGCAGTATCATCTAAAGGGGAAGAGGCAATAGCCTCACCCTGAGTAGCAGAAGAGGTAGACCGAGTAGGCAAGTAATACAAGTATATAGCCTCAATACTTCCATCCAACTTCAATATGTCTGTAAAATATTTCTTAAGCAAAATAGCAGGAGACAAACAAATGGGTGACTGGGAAATTAAGGAAACGTAAATTTTGGCTCTCGACTGATTCTCAGCATCTCTAAACGGTAGTTAAGGGATGAAAAAATCCCGTATCAAGGCGTAATTATTGTCTGAACAAACTTGAAGTTGAGATTCAGTCTTAACCAAAGTATTAGTTATGGCTCCCAATTGATTGTCAGTACTTTGCATTTTACAAACCACATCAGAGGTAAACATACAAAGGGAAGACACTGTGGCAGTTAAACGTTTGTCAATACCATTAATAGCAGTCCAAATGTCCGTTAGAGTTACCTCACCAGAGCCAGGACTCTTCGGTATTCCTTCTGGCTTCCCCGGAAGAACAGGTCGTGGCATAGGTGGAATATGCTCCAACGATGTCTCCAATATCGTTGATGAGAGAGGGGGCAAAGGGTGAAGAGGCAGTGTCCTGAAACGGGGGCTTAGCGAAGCGCCCTCAGGTGACAATACAGCAGATAGCTGGGAGACTAGGTGCTTGTCCATGGGTCCCACAACTTTCTCTCCTAACACCTTCTCTCCAGATTTCATGGCTTTACCTTTACGTTTACCCATGGTAAAAACAGCTAGCCTCAGCTTCTCAGTTGCGCCAAAGGGGCGTGTCCTGCCCCTTGAGTCATAAGAACATAAGAACATAAGATATGCCATACTGGGTCAGACCAAGGTCCATCAAGCCCCAGTATTCTGTTTCCAACAGTGGCCAATCTAGGTCACACGTACCTAGCAGTTTCCCCAAGGGACACAGGTTCCACAATGCTTGTATTGGTTCAAGCATTGATATCCTGGGTCCCTTCTTAATAATGGTTTATGGACCTTTCCTCCAGGAACTTGTCCAAACCTTTTTTAAACCCAGCTACACTAACAGCCTTTACTACATCCTCCGGTAACAAATTCCAGAGTTTGATTACACGTTGAGTGAAAAAATATTTTCTTTTATTAGTCTTAAATAGTTTACCCTGTAGCTTCATTGCATGTCCCCTAGTCTTTCTATATTCTGATAAGGTAAACAATCGATCTACGTTTACCCGTTCCACTCCATTCATTAATTTATAGACTTCTATCATATCTCCCCTCAGCCGTCTCTTTTCCAGGTTAAAGAGCCCCATCCTCTTTAGCCTTTCTTCATAGGAGTAGCCTTCCATCCCCTTTACCATTTTGGTGGCTCTTCTCTGAACCTTTTCTAAAATCGCTATATCTTTTTAAGATATGGCGACCAGAATTGCACACAATATTCAAGGTGCGGTCTCACCATGGAACGATATAGAGGCATTATAATATCTTTTGTTTTATTTTCCATTTCTTTCCTTATCATACCTAGCATTCTATTTGCTCTCTTGGCCGCCGCTGCACACTGGGCCGAGGGTTTTAACATGGTATCCACAAAGACGCCTAAAACTTTTTCCTGGGTGGTGGTTCCTAATGTGGAACTTGAATCGTGTAACCATAGTTTGGGTTGTTCTTCCCTAGGTGCATAACCTTGCACTTCTCCACATTAAATTTCATCTGCCATTTTGATGCCCAGTCTTCCAATTTATCAAGATCCTCTTGCAATTTTTCCACAATCCTCCTGGGTTTTAACAACTTTAAATAGTTTTGTGTCATCAGCAAATTTGATAACCTCACTCGTTATTCCACTTTCCAGGTCATTTATGAATATGTCAAAAAGCAGCAGACCCAGCACAGATCCCTGGGGTACACCACTATTCACCTTTCTCCATTGGGAAAATTGGCCATTTAGCCTACCCTCTGCTTTCTATCTTTTATCCAGTTCCTGATCCACAGTAGTACACTGCTTCCTATCCCATGACTCTTTAGTTTTGCCAAAAGTCTCTCATGAGGGACCTTGTCAAAGGCTTTCTGAAAGTCCAGATACACAATATCAACCGACTCACCTTTGTCCACCTGTTTATTCACTCCTTCAAAAAAACATAACAGATTAGTAAGACAAGATCTTCCTTGTCTAAACGCCATGTTGGCTGTCTCAATTAGGTCATGACTATCTACATGCTGAGTAATTTTATTCTTTATGATGGTTTCTACCATTTTTCCCGGTACTGATGTCAGGCTCACAGGTCTGTAGCTTCCCGGATCACCCCTCGAACCCTTTTTAAAAATTGGTGTTACATTGGCGATCCTCCAATCCTCAGGTATTAGAGATGATTTTAATGATAGTTCACAGATTTACTGATAGCAGGTCTGCAATCTCAAATTTCAGTTCTTTCAACACCCTTGGATGTATACCATCCGGCCCAGGTGATTTGCTACTCTTCAGTTTATCTAATAGTTGTAAGACATCTTCCCGATGTATCGATATTTCCTTCAATTCTTCCACACCTTTAAATACCACTTCAGTCGTGGGTAACATCCCCACATCTTCCTCTGTAAAGACCGAAGCAAAGAATTCATTCAGTCTCTCCGCTATCGCCTTGTCGCCTCTTAGTGCTCCTTTAACCCCTTTATCATCTAATGGACCAACTGACTCTCTCACAGGTTTTTTGCTACTAATGTACTTGAAAAGGTCTTTATTTCGCGTTTTTGCTTCCGCAGCAAGCTTCTTCTCAAATTCTCTCTTTGCCTGCCTTATCAATGCCTTGCATTTGAATTGCCAGTGCTTGTGCTGTTTCCAGGTTTCATCATTTGGCTCTTTTTTCCATTTCCTGAAAGATGCTTTTTTGGCAAACAACAGCCTTGCGGACCTCACCTTTAAACCATGCTGGCAGTTTTTTGGAATTCCTTCCACTTTCTTAAAGCGTGGAATACAGCTGGTCTGGGCTTCCAAGATAGTATTTTTCAACAAACACCCAGCTTGATGTACGTCTTTAACCTTTGCAACTGCTCCTTTTAGTTTTTTCTTAACTGTTTTCCTCATTTCTCATAGTCTCCCTTTCAAAAGTTAAAGGGTAGTACTGTGGAGTTCCTTACTATCCCTCTTCTACTAATTAAATCAAAAGCGATCATGCTATGATCACTATTGCCAAGTGGCCCCACCAAACCCTTATCTCTTGCACTACATCTGTGTGTTCCACTAAAGGACTAGGTCTAATATTGCTTCCCCTCTGGTCGGTCATGAACCACGCTGCTCCAAGAAGCAGTCATGTTATTTCATCTAGGAACTTTATCTCCCTGAGCATGTCCCTGTTGTGACACTGACCCAGGTCCGATGGCCGGGGTAATTGAAATCACCCATTATTATGACTGCGCGGTAATTTTTTGCTAGCTTCCTTGATTTTCTTTGAAGCATTTCATCATTCCATCAAAGAGAAATTGTTCCATGTCTGTGGCCAGGCGGACTAATAGGTAACACCTCCACTGGCCATCGCCTTCTCCCCTTTTTTAACATGGAATTGCAATCCATAGAGATTCTACAGCAAATTTTTGTTTTCTTTCTTCTTGCAAAACTTTTAATCCTTTCTGCAACTCAATGCCCTCCCTCTAACATAGAGCGCAAACCCCTCCACCAATTTGATTCAGCTCTATCAGTTTCTGATATAGTTTGTACCCAGGTATCACAGTGTCCCACGGGTTGTCCTCCTTCCCCACCATGTCTCTGATATTCCAATCATAATCTAACCTCTCGTTTAGTGCTATATATTCTAACCTCTCCCCCATCTTTCTTGTTTTGTGTAGACTTCTAGCAATTTTGCATACAAGCATTTTAGAGACTGTATTTTATTCATAGTTAAATTTTGGCTTATTGGGTCAGACATGGAGGTAACTTTGGGATCTTTTTTTTTAAGCTCTGTTCTGCTCCATACCTCGGAGGGCATTTTGGGCTACTTTACTTTTACCTCTTTTTTGGAACCTTCTCTGCCTTTTTGTAGTATCCTTCAAGATACATTCTTCTTCCGAACCATGCTCTCTTGGGCGACTGGTCGGCTTTCCCCTATTAATCTAGTTTAACAAAAGTCGCTGCTCTTCGGTCTCCTTTTTAAAGGGGTTCATGTCCAACATCGCTGGGTTCCATCCCGGTTAAGTGAAGCCCATCCCTCTCGGAAGAGCCCCTCCTTTCCCCAGAAGTGTTCCCTCAAGTTTCGTAACCGAAGAATGTTTCTCCGAACCCCTCATCTCTGCAACCATTGTCCTCACTCCACGCATTGAGACTCCGGAGCTTCTGCCTGCCTTTTGGGTCCTGGCGCGTGGAACGGGAAGCATTTCGGGAGGAACGCTACCCTGGAAGTTCTGGATTTCAACTGTCCCTACCTAAAAGCCTAAATTTAGCTTTCCAGAACTTGGGATCGCCTTTCCTCCCTACCACATTTTCCTACATGGGGTCCATTGGTACGCGCGCGGACCTGCTACCAAGACCAGCAGACTCCTCCCCAGCACAACTTCTACGACCTTATCTATGGTGGCAAACGTGAGGTTCCGCTACCTATCGCACGTAAGGCAGTGCATGTTACCAGGCGATACCTCTACTGTCTTAGTCCAACTCAAGCCACCCCAGCTTATCTACATGCCTAATGATACCGATATCCACCAACTATAACTGCTGTCCTAAAGGTACCACGAGCCCACGCATCCGCGACGACATCGCGGATCGCGCCTCCGCTGTAGAAGCCGCCGGTTAGATTAGAATGGACGGATTCAGAGGTGGGGTCCATCCTCAGCCGGCGGCGGCCCCTCTACACTGCCTGGCCGACAAAATCCGGGCAGGGCCTCCCGTCACCTGCCAGCTGCTTCCTTGGTCCGGCCCTCGGTCACACTGAAAAATTCCGCCTTCGTCCTCGTCTCCGATACAGGTAGGCTCTCTCTAAACTTGGCTTATGAATCTGATTGAATTCCCAGCAGTCTAGGCTTTATTTTGCCTTTTTAATACTTTCTTTGGTGGCGAGATATGGCAAGGGTAGCTACATCACACATTCACGTGGTAAGTTTGATGACATTGAAATGGGGTTCTGAGCAACGTGACATTCATCGCGTGCGGTCAAGAGGATTACAAGTGTGGGCAAACACTCCCATTAGTTGAATACTGGACGGACCCTGCAGATAATCCTCTGAACACTCGAAGGTCTCCAGCGTCCCGAGGAGTTGCGCCTGTTGGACTGCTGCACACAGGTAATCCCTTGCAGGGTAAATATAAACCAAGTGCTCCCCGAGTAGCTGCAACTGTGGGAACATATCCCACACCATTTGAATCCCTCCTAGGAAGGACTGACAGCATCCCAGAGTGGCACATTGACACTCCTACCCCAGTAATCACTCTTCTGTAAAAAGAACAACAGCTCCCCGAGTGCACTGTGACTCTTTCTCACGCCAGTGTAAGCGCCTCCTAGCGAATGAATCACAACTCCCAGAGTGCACCTTTGACATTCCCACTCAGTAATTCCCATCCTATGAAGGACTACAGCTCTCAGAGTGCCTGGACTTGCAGTGTAAGAGCGATAGGTTGAGCCACTGTAACAGGTCCGCTGGTGAGGGCCTCACCTGGAATACTGGTCGGTGTCAGTTTTTGGAGACCGTATCTTTGGGCAAAAGATGTAAAAAGACCTGGAAAGTGTTCAGAGGAAGGTGACCAAAATGTATTTGGAGCCTGCGTAAGAATCCTTATGAGATAGAGACTTTGAAGACCTCAATATGATACAGGCTTTGGAGGAGAGGAGGGATAGAGGCGATATGATTCAGACCTTTAACTACTTAAAAAGGAACGATGAATAACAAACCTCTTGCAAAGACGGGGAAGCTGCAAAACTAGAGGGCATAACCATGAAGCTGTTAAGTTGGAACTTGAAAGGCATTGTCATGTAATATTTTTTCACTGAAATGGTGGTGGGTGCTTGCAAATGCTCTCCCGATGGCAGTGGTTGGGGAGGCAAACGTGGTGACGGAATTCAAAACATTATTGGACAAGCACAGCGGATCCCTTACAGCAACAATATAAAACCAAAATAAAACACCTCGAACCATCTAACTTCTCTCAATAAAAAAAAAAATACAACAATAGGGGTATCCTACATGGAGTGGTGGTCCCACCCCTACCAAAGACATGGGAGGGGTGACCTGCACAGATGTCAGGTGCACCTACTCTTGCCGTAGTTGTTGGGCAGACTGGATGGGACCCTGCTGGTCTTTATCTGCCGTCCATCTACTATGTGTTACTATGAGAATATGAGAGACTGTAAGGGGACTACGATGGAGGAGGTGGAGCTAAGGGGATGGTGGGAATAGGATCCTAGAAGCCAGTAGTGAGTTTGGATGAGGGAAGAAGGTGTGTGGTGTTGCGCGTCGTAAGCGTGTGTATCAGAGAGAAGGACGAAAGGGTAGCAGAGGTAGGTGGGGGTGAGGGAGGGGGGTTGGGAGCCAAGAGATATTACTGCACCCCATTCGTTCTTTCCAAGGCTATCCTTGCCCATCCCCTTTGTCACCACCACTATTCAGAGGTAGTGCTTTATATCCATTCAAGATGATTTGAAGCCTGGATCATTGCTGACCGGAGAATTTTGACAGCTCTCCTGCAGGGGACCAAATCCCACTTCCAAATACCTGCCCAATGGGATGTTTTTCTGAGCTCTGCCATATGTGTTAAGGAGCATTCAGAAGGGAAAGGGTGAGTTTGTTTGGGAGATGTTGAGAGGCAGTGTGCATGACAAAACCTATAACCTTCCTCAGCACTCTCGAGATAATGGATAGTTCCGGCCCGATCGGCACCACGTGCCATTGCGGCGCACCAAACACCCCTGACATTCAGCCTCTCACCTCTTTGGCAAGTCCTGTTAAAGCATGCACTTCTGTTTCTTGCTGTTTCCTGCCACCCTTATCCACAGGCTTCAAAGAGGTGCTCACCGTGCATTTGGTCTTTCCTGTCCACCCCCCTCGGTGGCGCGCATTTGTGTCTTCCTTCCCCACCCCCCCCCCACCCCCCCTCCCCCCCCCCGCCGTTGTGAAGCATTTTGCCTCTGTAGAAGAGCTCAAGCCCCAACTGTTACGAGGGAGCTGAGGGACCTCAGGGAGGAGGACTTTCCCGAGTGCTTCCGTATGTGCCAGAAGCGCATGCAAAATGCATTAACTCTGGGGGTTGGTGGAGGGGGGGTTTACTTTGAAGTGCAGGCCAATGCATAATTTCGCTGTAGATTTTGGAATAAAACATTGATGAAGACAGTCCTCATTTTTTTTTTGTCACACCTCATATCTATCATAACAGATGTACACTATACATCATTGAAAGTTACATTAGCAGAAGCTGGGAAGTTTCATTTGTTAAGCTCCCAGAAAAGGGGAAGAACTAGCGGTGTCTTACCACCCTTGTTTACTTTCTCGTCTATTTCCCCATTACAGTGTGATGCACAGTCTTTGCAAAGTTAAGCTAGACGCTTTTTTTGCACAGGACCCGTCCTCTGCCATCCCGTCACGTACACTTATGGCAAGCTGATTTTAGTCCATACTTCGAGTCACTTGTGATATACAGGGATATTCCCTCTAACATATTCCAACCAGGAAAAATTCAACAGAAGTAATTTTTTAAAGTAGTTTTTCCAGGGAAGATGAGAACTAGACGTCCATTGGTTCCATCGGAAACAAGGAGACTAAGCAAGATTGCACGGCCTTGGGTTGGAAAGGGTACCAGCGGAGCCTGCATAGTATCATTCCCATGCTTATCTTTGAAAGCTATGGAAATGCCTCCATTCTGGCTCCCTGGCCCCGCCTTCACCCATACTTGAGGACTGACTTCCTGCTTGTTCCTGGAGAAACCCTCAGCGACCATCCTATTCCATGGAGCACGTCAGACCCAACACATGAACTCGTCCTCTCCCTGTCCCCCTGAACCCTTCCCTTTTAATATCCCTCCAACCCACCCCAGGCCTATCCCTCACTCAGATATCTGGCACCTCCATTCTGCTGCTGTTTTGCTGTACACACAAGATGTTCCACTGTATTATAGTTTCAATCTCAATTAACATTTTGTATATACGTTTTGTTGGCAGTACATCATTTCTCATTGTTTCTTGTAACAACTTTTGTAGCCATCCTTAATCAATGAAAGATAAATAAATCTTAATAGAGCAGAACCACTCACCAGATCATTGGTACCCTAACTGACATGCTAGTAGATGATGGTGTGTCCTGCATGGCGCGGCATGAACCACCTCGGCAATCGTCATTGAGCCATACAAGAAGGCACCATGCCCCCCCCCCCCGCGGCATTCTCTGCTCTCACTTACATTCTACTATCTTACGAGGTTTCTTTACCCTCCATGTATCACACTCCGATTAGCTTTCCACAAAGCCACAAGCTTCAGTAATAAAGGTTCAACATACTTTCTCCTCTCCTTCTTTCTCACCTAGCCCTGGGCTGATTCCAAGAATGCATGGAGATGCTCAGAATCTGCACAACGGTCTGGATCTGCAATCCTCCATCGTGCAACAGTAACATTCCCAGGACCTGCTAACAAAACTCTACAGCTCCCCCCCCCCCCCCTGAAAAAAGGGAAACAAAAAAGTGCGTTGCGACACTCCCACACAGTAATTTACCCACTAGGAAGAACTATACAGCTCCCAGAGTGCATCGTGGACACACTAATCCCTCCTAGAAATGAATCACAGCTCCCAGAGTGCACTGGTGACAGCATGACAAAGGAATATGGGTGGGACAAGCATTTAACAGGGTATGACTTCACCAAGAGGGGCGTATCCTTTTCACTTTAACCTTTCCCAGCTCTCAGCCCTGCCTGGATTTCTATTCTACCTCATTCCCCCCTTTTTTAAAGGGAAAATTTGCCTTGTAGGGAAGGAGGCCAATTTTTTCCATCATAGCAGTTGATCTGACTGTGGAATTGATTTGTAGTTTCCTACTGCCATCACATGGGCAGCAGTTCTCCACTCCACCATGGTCTCAATGGTGTAGGTAATAAATCGGATAAGTAATAGGTATCCAGCAGGGCAAGATAATACATAGCAGGAGAATAAGGAGAACCCCTACCACTAGGGTTTTTGAGTCCACCTAACCAATTAAACCATTCCACAAACCACCCTCAGCTATAGAAGGGGCGGTGATATGATTAGCTATAGCACGTAGGTCTTGACTAGAGCGTTCAGGGAAACACTCTCCCTCCATGACGATTAAAACAACAGATACCCTCCTAAGGAAGGACCACAGCTCCCAGAGTGGCACTGGACTCTCCCACCTATTAATCCCTCCTAGGAAGGACCACAACTACCAAAGTGCACTGTGCCAACTCGCATACAGTAATATCCCCTAGGAAGGCCTACAGATCCCAGAGTGCACTTTGACACCACCAGCCACACAGTAATATCCCCTAGGAAGGACTCTAGATCCCACATTGCACTGTGACCCACCCACACAGTAATATCCCCTAGAAGGGACTACAGATCCCATAGTGCAACTGTGACACTTCCAGTACAGTAATCCCTCCTAGGAAGGAGTACAACTGTTGACCCTCTTGAAGACAGCCCCCCCTTTTTTCTGTCGACTTGATGTACTGTCCACGCCTCCCCCCCCCCCCCTTTTTTTTGTTAGGCCGCTTTGACCCAGTGAAAAATGGGATATAAATGTAGCTAACTAAATGAAATACATAAATAAACTCCCAGAGTGGACAGTGACAGAGCCACAGAGTAATACTCCCTATGAAGGACTACAGCTCCCAGAGAGGCGGTGTGACCCTCCTCCACAGTACTCTCTCCTAGAAAGGCCTACATCTCCCCGCATAGTGCACTGTGACACTTGCATACAGGAATCTCTCCTAGGCAGTACTGCAGCTCCCAGAGTGCACTGTGACTCTCCAACAGAGAAAGTGTAGTTTACGTATAGGGCTTTGTGCCTGGAACTTGGTTCTTTGCATATAATATCTTTGTTTCTATAGATCAGACATGTGAAATGCTCCAGGCGCGATTCTGTTGTTAGTAACTCCTCTCTCCTCCCCTGCTTTTATCTGCCTGAATATCTCATAAGTGGATCTGTGAGATGCCTCAGCATTAGTACAGCCCCTTTCACAGGCTTGTTCCCCAGGGCTGGGGGAGGGCAACTCGGTCTCCAGCCTCCCGTCCCTTTGTCCTCGGTTCTTCACGTTTCCTCTCACTGAAGCCACCCTGAAAGACGCTTTCGTACCTTGCTCCAGCAAAATTCAACTAACACACACATCAGCTTTGCCAAGATGGAATCAAGGGCGTGTTCCAGAGAAGGGCAGGAGAATGGCCGCAGGTTTGTCTGCTCAGCAGGTCGTAGACCAGCAGGAGGCCGGGCAGCATGTGAGTAGGTTTCCACTAGAGCCGGTTTTTCAGCCGGCCTGGCCGTGTTTTCACGGCCATGGCCGGCTGCCGGCGCCCGTGGGCAAACCGGCCCATTAAAAGCCTGTTTGTTGCTCTAAGCCGCAAGATCGGGGGAGCGTCCATTTGCATCAAAAAAAACGGCTTTTCTCCGCTTCAGAGTGAGCGGGGAAGCACGCCCGAGCCCGGCTCCCTCTGACCAGCCACCAGCGGAAGAGCCTTTCCTTCAACTGGCGTCTGTTCTGTGAAAGCCGCGAATGCTGGGAAAGTTAAAGGGTTTGCCCTTTAACCTTCCCCAGCATTCGCGGCTTCACAGGAACAGCTGCCAGCGTGACTGTAAGGCTCTTCACGCTGGTGTCTGTTCAGAGGGAGCCGGGGCCTCTGCGCGGGCTTCCCCGCTCCTCTGAACGATAAAAGCCTCGATTCGTGGTGCGGGGGGGGGGGGGGGACTTGGAACTGCAGGGCAACGGGTCACAGGGGGGTGGGGACTTGTACCGAAAAGGTCAAAGGGGGTTGGACTTGGCTGGCCAGTTCAAAGTGGTAGGGGGACTTGGACTGGAAAAGGGCAAGGTGGGGACTTGGACCTGGAAATGTCAGAAGGGGGTGGAATTGAGACTGGAAAAGGGCAAAGGGGGGGACTTGACGGAAATGGCAAAGGGGGGGGGACTTGGACTGGAAAAGGTCAAAGGGGGCCTTGCCTGGAAAAGTGTCAAAGGGGGTGTACTTGGACTGGCAAAGGGCAAAGGGAGGGGCCTGGACTGTAAAGGGCAAAGGGTGGACTTGGACTGTAAAATTGCAAAGGGGGGGCTGGTACTGGACAGGGCAAGGGGGAGGGACTTGGACTGGAAAGAGGGCTAAGGGGGGGCTTTGGCCTGGAAAGGCAAAGGGGGGGGGACTTGTACGGTAAAAGGGCTAAGGGGGGGACTTGGACTGGAAAGGGCACAGTGGGTGGACTTGGACTGGAAAAGGGCAAGGGGGGGGGGACTTGGACTGGAAAGGGCTAAGGTGTGGACTTGGACTGGAAAAGGGCAAAGCGGGAGGGACTAATGTGACTTTGTAAAGGCTAAGGGGGGACTTGGACGGGAAAGGGCTAAGGGGGGTGGACTTTGGACTGGCAAAGTGCAAAGAGGGTTGGGACTTGGACTGAAAGGGCCAAGGGGGGCTTGGACTGGAAAGGCTAAAGGGGGGGATTTGGACTGCAAAAGGGCTAAGGGGGGGGGACTTGGACTGGAACCGGGCTAAGGTGGGGATTTGACTGGAAAAGGTCTATGTGGGCGGATCTTTGGACTGTCCATTGGCTGTGATTTGTGGGGGGGAACGATGTACTCTGTAAACAGGTTATGGTGGGGTGGTGACATGACTGGCAATGGGTTGTGATGGGGGGAGGGGACCGCCTGGACTAAAGGCTATGGGGGGGGACTTGGCCTGGAAGATGGGCTAAGATGGTGGAGGAAGGGGACTTGGCTTTGAATAGGCTGTGGTAGGGGCTGAGGACTGCAAATGGGCTGTGATGGTATCGGGGGGGGGGGGGGGGGCTTCGGATGCAAATTGGCTGTGATGGTGCAGGGGGACTTCGGACCATTGCAATGGGCTGTGATGGGGGGGGGGGGCTAGGACTTGAAATATGCTGGAATTGGGGACTTGGAACTGGAACATGGGCTGTGATTTGGGGGGGTCAGGAGCTAGGTAGGCTGGTAAATGGCCTGTTATGTGAGGGCGAGCACTGGATGGGCTGATGAACCTGGAATCGGGACTGGAATGGGAAGCTGATGTGGGGCATGGGAATGGACTAGAAGGGGAATTAGGGATGCTGGGTTGGGCCGAGAACTATAAGGGAATTGGACTTTTAGGGGGGGACTAGAGCTGGATGAGAAGTATACTGAGCAGGGGAAAAATATTTTGTTGTGGAAGAAAAATCTATTTGGTGCCATTGGGAGAGTAAGATTGGTCTAATGAGAATGGAAGGGTGAATGTAACTGATGCTACGGAATAGAAAGATTGGGGGAAAGAGCAAAAGGGAAACAATCATTATGTTAAGCAGAAATAAATAGAGAGAATGAAAACATCTAAAAGAGAAGAAGTGGACAAGTGGATAGCTCGCAGAAGACACTAGAAACCAGAAGAAAAGCTGCACCGAGCAATTGCAACTGAACAATAAAATGCCCAAACAGAAGGGTAGAAAAAATGACTTTTTCACATTTTGAATTTATTAACTGGATTATGTCTGGTCTGGTAAGTGTGTATTGCTAACATCTTTGCGTTTTTGTTTATGGCAAGAGGAAATTACTTTATATTTTTATTTCTCCAGTGTTTGTAGTTCATGTTTGGATTTGGGGGTTCCCAGTTTAATTATTATCTTACCATAAGTTAGCCCTACACGGTATCCTTGGTATGTTTTGGGGGGGCTTAGGTGAGGGCGGGGCAGGGGTGGGGACTGGGAGGCGGAGAGGAGATTGGAGCATGGTGCGAGTCCACCGGTGTCGGTTTTTTCTCAGCGGTTGAAAAGTTGTCAACCCTACAGTGGGAGGCAGTGCCAAGATCCATCCTCTGAGACACACAACGCTGCATGATGCGGCAAGCAGAAGGGGAAATTAGTGCTGACACCTGCTCTTCCCAGAAAAGAATTGCTGCTCTTAATTGCTCCTAGGACAAGCATTAATCAGATTTCAGTCCACACTTGTGGGTGATGCATCCGACGTACAAGCCGAGACGGAATAACGGGGCTCCATAGCTCAGACGATGGCTTTCTCCCTTCTGAGCATGGGCCAACTGGCCCCACCCCCCGTCCCTCCCCTAGCTAACCATGGGTTTTCACTTCGGGTCCGGGCCGTAAGACGCAGCAGTCGTAAACGACCTTGTCCCATACTCTCCACCAAAATTTTAACTTAAGACCTCCTAAGCTTTCTTTTCTTTACTTGGCCACCTCTATCTGCATGTACGTGCTTCATGTCTGCATAACCACTACGGGCCTACTTTCCGCTGGTGGCAACCTGCTTCTAGCCTCAGCCGTCTAGTCTTGTGCCCTCCGCAACCTTTCTACACAGCTCCTCAGCGGGGAGGCACCAATTGGGGCTGACTTCATCCTTCTTGTCCTAGGAGAAAACGAGTTACTTTACCGTATGCTGGAGTTCTCCCGGGGACAGCAGGATAAGTCACCACACATCCCTCCCACCTCCCATTAAAGGGGTCGACCTCCCTCCTGGTAGCCCGCCTCTAGCGGCAAGGTCTCATCTAGGGACAATACGTTACTAGGGTCGGGCAGAAAAGGTTGTGGTCCATTTTGGCTGACTTATCCTGCTGTCCCCGGAGAACTCCATTTACAGGTATACCTCCGTTTTTCCTTGCTAGCCTCAGAGGCTCTTCCTCCTCATTCACCTCCCATGGAAGCGCTCACTTTCTATTTCCTGCAGTGTCCTTTGATTCTCCTTTGTCCACTCTCACTCTTTCTTTTGCACATAAAGACCCAGAACCACATCTTATTTATTTTATTTTTAGTTGAAAACTTTTATATACCGACAACTTGCTCTACGCCCCGGATCAGTGGCGGTTTCCAGAGAACACGGGTAAAAAGTACATGGAACATTAAACAACCTTGTGTCTATACAGAGAACATTAATAAAATAAAGTTACTATTTACATCTCAGAACCGAAACCTGTGACGATTTCTGCAAAGAAGTTATTTACAAATTATAACAAAAGTTCTTTAAATATTTACAAACGGCGACATATATAACAACCCTTGACATCATCAGCTTTGGATTAAGTAAGATGTGAGTGAGTAGTTTAGTATATTGACAGATTTAGCTATGTGGGTTGGGAGGCCAGATCCCAGAATTGGTAGTAACTGTTGGGTGAATAAGTGTGTGTTTCAGTTCCTTTTTGAACTTGAGATCTTTTATCTCCCTTAATTTGTCAGGGAGGTTATTCCATTGTGTAGGTGCTACGTATGACACACGCTGTTGCTTGTTTTTCGTTTTGTCTTTCTTAGTGATTCTGGTAACGTGTGCCACGGTATATGAGATTCCGCCTTCTTCTCAGTCTACTAGCTGAGGCGCTATGGAATTCAGTGTAGATCGATATGAATGGGCCGATGTTGTTAATTAATTTAAATGTAGTCATTATGATTTTATATTGGATCCTGCTGGGCCACGTAATCCAATGTAAGGAGTATAAAATGGGAAAAATGTGGTCAGATAAGTTAGATCCCTGAACACTTACTCGTGGGCGGCAACATATCTGAAGCCGATTTGAAGTATATGTTGATTTTTCTTTGTTAACCTTTGAGGATAAACCATTACAATAGTCAAGGTGACGGTGTAATTAGCATTTGAGATCATGGTTCTGAAATCATTACGTTCTACAAGTGGTCTAAGCTGCTGGATAGTATTCTAAGCTGGGTAAAGATTGCCACTGGGGCTATTTTCCTTAATGGTGTGGTGGGGTTGGAACTTGAGAGTATTTGTCTAGAGTGATGCCCAAATATTTTAGTCTCCGGCATTTCACGCGGGGAGGGAAAGAAGGTTGATGGAGTCATTGAGTTTTCTTTTGGGGGTGAAGAATTAGGATTGTCGTCAGAAGTAAACAGAGGTATTTCCATGTTTTGGGGATTAAAGATTATGTGCATAGATCATGGGGCATGGTCGCAGGCCCTAGTTCGGCTTCAGTGAGGCAGGTTGATAGGTTATCATAGTTAGGGGTTCATTTGTGTAAATCAGGGTGTACAACAACAGGGTGAGGTCGTCCGCCTAACATGTGATAGTTTAGAAATATATGATCCGTGTGTGTGCAACATGGTGCATATCGGTTGCAGCTATAGATTTAAACAATCGGAAAGACAAAAGGGCAGAAAGTGATGAGCCCGGAAAGGGATTCCCTGTTCTTGTGGAAATGGTAGTGATGGCTTCTTGATCAATATGGGCACCTAGTTGTGACCGGTCAGAGATATATCATTTAAACCATTTGAGGGTTACTTCTTTTATATACCCAAGTTGGCTAAGTCTTTAGATTAGAAGGGGATATGGGTTACACTGGTGCAAAATGCAGCCGAGATGTAAACAATAAAATAGTACTCGAAATCTAAGCAAGCTTGTTTAATAGTGTCCATTCCTTTGACAAGGGAAGCCGGAGCACAATGGAGTATTGTTTACGCCGTGGAAGGGGCGAAACACCTATTGATTGTCGTCAAGTAGTATTCCGGGATTCTATAAAATCTTGAAGTTGGATTTGGACCACTTTTTCTATGATTTTAGTCAGGAAGGTATACTAGCTATAGTTCTGTATGAGGATGGATCTTTGATATTCTAAATTCGTTTGTTTTTTTTTAAATACGGTGGACGGATTGCTGATAGTTTGCAGTTCTTTTGGTAGTAGACCTTGTTGGTAAGGATTTATGTTACTATATCTAAGATGTAAGGGGTTAGTTCTAGTTTTGCTGCCTTAATCCAGGCCTGCCGGTTAGGGGGTCCAGGAGGGATGTGGTTTGGTATTAAGTTTTGTAATTATGTTTAGTAATTGCTTTCCATTCGATGAGATGGAAAAATTTCCATTCACTGAGAACAATTTGTTGTTGTGGGAAAGGGATCAGGTAGAGATGGGACATTTTGCTTAAGTTTGCTGGCAAAATAATTTGCTAATAATTGGCATTTCATAGGAATTTTGTGGATTCTAGTAGGGGGGGGGGTTAGATAATTATTTTATACAATCTCATGCACGAAGGTGGACGCATTCAGACCTTTGCACCTATACATTCTCTGGCACAAATCCAACAGACATCTGACATCCTATCTCATTCTTATCTCTCTAGCATTGTGCAAAACTCATCCCGTCCTGTCTACACACCTCTACTAAGACATATATCCACTCTTTAGTTCTCCGTGGAGAAGCAGGATGATATCACACGCACCTGGTGCAGAGACAGCGCCGATACGGATACTCTCTCTAATAGTCTAGAAGGGCTTTGTCCTTCTGAGCATGAGTCAACTAGCCTCAACCCTCCAATCCCGCCCCTAGCTGCCAAGTTTTTTTACTTCTTCCGCCTTGCCCACAATATGGATTTTCCCTCTCTCTGTCTCGCCTTACTATCCAGTCTCCTTAAACAAAACAAAAAAAAATGAATCTACAAAGACGATAAGAATAATAAGGGAAATAGAACAAGCATCACTCACCATGTCTGTTTTTTAAGAAGTGTGCGTCCCTGCTCCAGAACATTAGCAACCTCGTACAACCACTGCACATTCCTACGCGCTGCCGAGATCTGTAAGGATCACCCGTATCAGGACTGTGCGGAAACTGTTACCCGAATCTTCTCCGAGGGCCAGACGACTTTGCAGCTATGCCTTGGGAGGATTTTCTCTCTTCTACTATCGCGGCTGACGGGCACGTCTGGAGGGCCCGGGGGGTATCAGGAAAGGCCCCAAAAAGAAGACTTCTGTCTGTCTAAGCGCTTGCATCCACGGCAACACAATCGTGCACAGACAACAGGTTCGGGGCCGCATCTGCGTTCTTCTCCCCCCCAGCAGGGCTGCCTAAAGATGCTCATTAGAGAGTGCCTACATCTCCTCCAGCCATTCGCAGGCCGCACAGATCCCTTCCCTCCCCTTATGCTCTGTGATCTCTCATCCAACAACTGGTACTCTGGGTTGGCTCATCTTGCCTCTGAACAAGTGGTGTTTGCAGGCCACTGCCCGGGGCGGCCTCCTCTGAAAAGTCTGCTACTGGATGTCCTCTATGCTCCCAGCATCAACTGGACCAACAACCCCATAAATGCAGGGAATCCCTCTCAGTCCTCGGCGCAGACAATCCCCGCAGTGCCCATTAGCCAGCCGAAAATGGCAACTGCCTGCTCTTAGCGATTTTCGGAGCATTCGCAGAGCTACTTCCTTTTACCTCGTGACATCACGAGGCATGGACCGGTAAAACAAGCAGACACACACATAAGGAGAAGTATGGATTCCGAAGTAAACACCTTTGCACCACAGGACACAAAGAGTCAGGTACTCCTCAGTTCCCCCTCCTCTCCGGCCTCCTTCTCCGTACACAGAAACCCTGAGCCTTCGCTCCCGTCGCTTCCTGCTCATCCTGAGACCCTGGTACCAAAACATCACCCCTCTGTGCTTCATAACCAGACCATAGCGCATGTTCTCCACGCTCCTTCTCCCTGCCCAGCTACATGCTTCCTATTCCCCTGACCCTACCAAGCTTTTTCTAGCTCTTGTTCAGATTGCTTCCAGCGCTGGTCTTCCGTCCGCAGACTCCTGCTCCTACAGAATCACAGCTCCCCGCAGCACAAAGCCCGGCAAGTCACACTAACCCTCATGACCATCCTATTTCCCCCACATCTACCTCCTCTATGGGCTCCACAGCAGTCCTCTCCCCCAGACTACCTCTGATGCTACCAGTGGAGATGGGGAAGACTTCTTCCACATTAACCTCCTTCAGGCAGGATGAGCTTCCTCCTCCTCTCGAGACGCTGGCTACTGGACTCAACCTGGACAGTAATTCCAACCCTAAGAACTTAATATACCCCAAGTTCCTGTGAAGATCTCCCATCGACTGTAGGGGCCCCAGCCCCTGACTAACAG